>CM050173.1:116058112-116231350 GCA_027410445.1 Discoglossus pictus
GACAGGTAGACCCCCAGATATTTAATGACATCTGCCTCCCACTTGATGTCACGAAACGTGGGAGGCAAAGAGTCCACCTGTAAATTACCCTCTAAAAGGCCTGTGCATTTGGACCAGTTGATCTGAGCGGAGGAGGCAGCTGAATATACCTCCTGGCACTGTTTTGCCAGCTCAAGATCAACTGGATCCTGGGCCACGAGGAGCACATCGTCAGCATAAGCTGAAAGGACAGTCCGCATGTCTGGATCTTTTAGCACCAGCCCTGTGAGCCTTTTCCTCAGTAGGCAGAGGAAAGGCTCAATGGCCAGTGCATATAACTGTCCAGACAAGGGACATCCTTGACGCACCCCTCGTCCAAATACCAAAGGTGCTGTTAGGGACCAATTGATTTTAAGTAAACACTCTGCAGAGGCGTACAGCGTTCTTATAAAGCCCACAAACTGTGGGCCAAAGCCGTACGCTTGCAGAGTGGCTATGAGGTAACCATGGTCCACCCTGTCAAACGCCTTCTCTTGATCTAAAGAGAGAAAGGCGAGTGACAGACCAGTCCTGCGAGAATAATGCAATAGATCCCGGACCAGAAAGATACTATCAAAGATAGTCCGGCCCGGGATCGCATAGGACTGGTCAGGGTGAACCAATTCTGCCAGCACAGACCCAAGTCTAAGCGAGATGCTTTAGCTACAATCTTGTAGTCCGTGCTGAGCAGAGAGACCGGTCGCCAGTTCTTAATAAGCCGGAGATCCCCCTTTTTGGGCAGCAGGGCAAGTACTGCCCTGCGACAAGACAGGGGCATCTCCCCGGTCTCCAGGGCTTCCCCAAGGACCAGATGGAAATCAGGTCCCAGAGTCTCCCAGAAAAATTGGAAAAAAACTCTACAGTCAGTCCGTCCAGTCCTGGAGACTTCTCACAGGACATGGCACGGAGGGCTTCAGAGAGCTCTTGAAAAGATAGTGGTATATCAAGCCGCTCTCTTACACCCTCACTGACTGTGGGGAGCCCCTCCCATAGCACCCTGCAGGCGTCTGGAGAAATGGGATCCGGAGAGTAAAGATCTTTATAAAAGTTCAGGGCTCTATCCCGGATACTCTCCGGATCTGTAAGGGGGGCACCGTCTTCATCTAGAAGACAGGTGATGTGCCTACTGTTACCCCCCTTTTTCTCCAGTGAGTAGAAGAGGCGCGAGCCGCGGTCTAGATATGTGAGAAAACCTAAGCGGCTGCGCACGTATGCCCCCTTGGCCTGGTGTCGTTTCAGGTCACAGAGGACACCCTTCCTCTCTACATACTCGCTCTGCAGGGATTGGTCCCTACAAGTGAACAGCCTCTGCTCCAGATGGAGTACCTCCCCCCGGAGTGACTCCAACTCAGCTTCGCGCTGCCCACATCGCACCCTTGGTATATTCCTGACACAGAAAGTCGCAAATGAACCTTGCCCACGTCCCACCACAGTTTTAACGTGGCAAAGTCCCCCTTGCAACCCCTCCAGTCCGTCCAAAACTCCCGGATCAATGTCACGAGCCCCTGGTCCTTCAACAAAGCATTGTTGAAGTGCCAATAGGCGGCTCGTGGCGCTGTTGGCGTTAGCGCCACTGTCACAGACACACAGTTGTGGTCTGTGAACGGAGCCAGCCTAATGGCACAAGAACCGACTCGTGACATATAGTGACTAGATATATATAGTCTGTCGATCCGGGAGTGGGACACCAGACCGGCTCTCACCCTGACGTAGGTGAAACCGTCTGATGCCCCTGGGTTCTGCTCTCGCCAGATGTCCTCCAGGGAGAAGCGGGCGATGATCTCCCGCAGGGCTGACGCAGAAGGCGGGTACGGCTCTGGACTATTCCGGTCCAGAGCGTCGAGGGTGCAGTTGAAATCACCCCCGAGTACCAAACACTCATCTGCGTCAACCGTCTCCAAAAACTGGGACAGTCTGGCGAGGAACCTCACTCTCTCGAGCCCTCCAGCAGGGGAATATATATTAACTAGGTTAATGATGCTACCCTGCTCTCGGACCCGGAGGTGGATTAGACGGCCTGGGATAACAGCTTTCACAAGCAGCAGCTCTGGCTGAAAAGACTCTGAGAACAGGGTCACCACTCCACATGACGCCGATGTGAAGTGGCTGAAGAAGACCCTGCCTCTCCACTCCAGTTGCCACGAGGCCTCAGCCTCTGGAGTGGTGTGAGTTTCCTGCAGGAAGCTCACAGAGTACCCTCCCTGATATAAATAGGAGAGTACCTGGAACCTGCGGAAACTGTCTTGACAGCCATTGGTATTTAGCGTGCTGATGTGCAAAGCCATTACTGCGTGTCAGGAATTGTGCGTTCCTCAGACCCTTGAGACTGCTGATAGGACACGCACATTTTATAGAATTTCCGGACGCGGAGATGCTCCGCAGTCCCAGAATTCTTGGCCCTAGTGCTGACCACTAGATATTGCTGGAGAGAGTGGAGAATAAACGACATATTCTTCCACCTCTCCAAGGCCAGCCGCACCTTCCTTTTCTTTTGTCCATGAAGGGTGCTCTCAAGGAATAGATCTATTTCCTTGACAGGGATAACCCACCCAGAATCTGATGTTCCTTCTAGTGGGTCACCCCTGGGCTCCTCTTGGCTGAGGGCTTTTACTCCATCCTCCCCGGCTGGAGTCAGTTTCCTCAGCTTTATTCTCAGGGACCCCCTCTTAGATGATACAGAAGGAGTCCCTTTAGCACCCTTCAAGGTAAATAATGGACCCTTGGATTGCTGCTGCACCCCTGTAGCTTCAGGAGTGCATTCAGGGGTAGCTGGCTGGACAGCAGTGGCTGGCATGGCTTCCTTAATGGAAGCCTTGGAGGCTTTATATGCCTCCTCTGCCAGTTCCACCGCTGCTTGCTCAGCTTGGATGGCACCTATGTTAGGGTCAGTGGACGGCTGAGGAGGGTAGACAGGCTCTCCCATGATGTTAACAGGAAAACCTGTTTTATCACCCTCCCCCATTTCCACTTCCCCTTGTGCCACATCCCCCCTGACAGACAAATCCATGGGGTCCTGAATGGGGGTCATGCCTATATTCCCCCCCTCCAGTAGTGACTCGGCCTGGGGCTCTAACAAAGCCCGAGGTACGTCACTAGAGAGTGACACTGGAGGAGGAGACTGACTGGTGCCCTTGAAGCTCAGCACCTCAGGGACACTGACTACCCATTCAGCAGGGGCTTTGTTGGGTCCCCCCTCAAAGGCCAGAGGCAGAACCTGATCTTTCTTGTCTACCCCTGCCTCACTTGGGAGACCCTCTTGCCCCTGCTTTTCCTCCAGACCCTTTTCCACATTAACCCCTATAGGGTCTGGAGAGAGAGATGTGTGGTCTGGCACCGGCTGGCTGAGCTTAATAACCTGGGCCAGACAATGTCACCGGATGAGGAGGAGATGTTTTGTTCCTCTTCTTGCTTTTAGAGGGAGGTGCTCCACTATAGAGCACTTCCCACTTATCAGCAACCTCCCTGTTGGTTTTATGCTTCCTCTTCCTGGGGACGTCACTCCTGGAAGAGGAGCTGCCACTAGCTGCCTCCCCTGCAGAGGGCTTATTATCCCTCTGCTTACACTGTGCCCCCACACTAACTGATGTAATTATGGTGGGGGCAGATTGGGACTTGGGAGATGCAGCTGTGACACTGGGAGGACCGGTGACATTCTTCCCCTTTTTCCCCGTGTCTGCAGTCTTGCTGGAGACCACAGACACAGATGGCTTTTTTGGGGAAGAAGGGGGTTTTGGAGGCCGTGGTGGTGGCTTGAGGAACGGCCTCCTTGCCTGAGCTCTGTGGGGGGGCTATGACCCTTGAGGTCCCCGCTGTTATGGGCTCAGCGGGGATGGGTGCCGTACTGACGGAGGTGCCATTTGCTGGGGCTGGGGCATGATGCTTTACATTAGGACAATTCCTACGTGTATGCCCCAACCCTTTGCAATGATAGCACTGCACCTCCGTAGTGCTGTAAAAAATCCTGTACAGCACCCCCTCAAATGGAACCCCAAAAGACCCCTCTATGTTTTCTGCGCCCTGAGGCAGGCACATTTGTACCTGCCTCTTGAAAGAGAGCACATGACGAAGTGCTCTCTCTCTGCACCCCAGGGGAATTTTTATAAATGGTGTTTTTACTTCCCCTAGGGTTAGCAGGTGGGGGCGCAGGAGGGAGTCTGGTAGGAAGGGGGGCACATTAGAGAGTGTTACTTTTGTGCCCAACCCTTCCAGGGGTTCTATTGGGACATATAATCCCCCCACTGTGATGCCTCTCTGTATAAGAATGTGTGCAGCAGCCAGAGTACGGGTAAAAAAACTGCTTTCCCGTACATTTTGCTGGCTGCTACTATAACAGAGGGGCTGATGACATTAGCTGCAGCACGCAGATAGATATCAATGCTGTAGACCCCAGACATCTGACATTTAACCCCATGCTTCCTGGTGATCTGCCCCTCAGCCCCAGCGGTGGTATTACTGGGGCCAGCAGAAACCACCTGTGACCAGGTATTAGCCACAGGGGTAGGTCTGCTGGCAGAACCACCAGGAGCTGGGGCTGCCTTATCTGCCTGGGGCCTATGCTGTGCAGTGCTGCAGCTAGGATTTTCAGGGGCCATTATTCCCCCTTTTGACCCCTGAGGCTTCTTAATGGTCTTATCCCTCATGTTTAGACCCTTTTTTTTTTTTAGTTTATTTGTTTTATTTATTTTTATTTTTTGTTTTATGATTTTCTACTGTTTTCTTTTTTTTTTAAATATAAAAGTGTGAAAAAGAAACAAAAAGACAAAAACTAAGGGAGACAAAAACTAAGGGAGAGAGAGAGATGATGTTTGGCAGTGGAAGGGTTAATGGCCTGTTGCAAGGTGTTACTAAATGCAACAACACAGAGAACACAGAGGCTTTTTAACCCCTCTGTGTCTCTGTGTCAGATGTTAAAAAAAAGCCTTAACAACAAAAAATCTAATTGTTTTCCCCCCCCACTGCCTACAAAGATGTTACTTGTCTTCTCTCCCCCAAAACATAAAACCCAACACCAAACAAACAAAACTTCAACAAAACCTAATAAACTTTTAAAAGAAAAAAAGTCAAAGTAACAAAGCTCCAGGAGTGAAGGTGTAGTGCTAAGGGAGGGGTATGGCAAAGTATCCAGGAGACAGCTCACTCTCCTGGGATAGAGAGTTGAGCCTGACCCCCAGAAAACTAAAACTTAAATTAAACCAAGAAAAAAAACACAAAAACTCCCAAAAATGAACAACACCGTGCACAAAGTGCTTATTAACAAAAAGGTGTTAAAATAAAACTTGTATTTGAGGGACTAAGACCCTAAAAAGCCTTTTGTTTGGAGCTCAAGCATGCACACAACATGCTCTCTGGCACAGTACTTGTAAGCAAGACACACACTCTGGCTAGCGGTCAAGCAAATGAACTTTGATTGACGGTCAGGCAAATGCACTTAGATTTAAGAAAATAAAAGTTTGGGGTTTTTAAATGTGGACTGTTGGTACCCCAACTAGATTGGATTGGTTACACTTGGCACAGTACTTGTAAGCAAGACACACACTATGGGTAGCGGTCAAGAAAATGAACTTTGATTGACGGTCAGGCAAATGCACTTAGATTTAAGAAAATAAAAGTTTGGTTTTTTTAAATGTGGACTGTTGTTACCCCACTAGATTGGATTGGTTGAACTTGGCACAGTACTTGTAAGCAAGACACACACTCTGGCTAGCAGTCAAGCAAATGAACTTTGATTGACGGTCAGGCAAATGCACTTAGATTTAAGAAAATAAAAGTTTGGGTTTTTTAAATGTGGACTGTTGGTACCCCAAATAGATTGGATTGGTTGAACTTGTCACAGTACTTGTAAGCAAGACACACACTATGGGTAGCGGTCAAGCAAATGAACTTTGATTGATGGTCAGTCAAATGCACTTAGATTTAAGAAAATAAAAGTTTGGTTTTTTTAAATGTGGACTGTTGGTACCCCAAATAGATTGAATTGGTTGAACTTGGCACAGTACTTGTAAGCAAGACACACACTCTGGCTAGCGGTCAAGCAAATGAACTTTGATTGACGGTCAGGCAAATGCCCTTGATTTAAGAAAATAAAAGTTTGGGTTTTTTAAATGTGGACTGTTGTTACCCCACTAGATTGGATTGGTTGAACTTGGCACAGTACTTGTAAGCAAGACACACACTCTGGCTAGCGGTCAAGCAAATGAACTTTGATTGACGGTCAGGCAAATGCACTTAGATTTAAGAAAATAAAAGTTTGGGTTTTTTAAATGTGGACTGTTGGTACCCCAAATAGATTGGATTGGTTGAACTTGGCACAATACCTGTAAGCAAGACACACACTATGGGTAGCAGTCAAGCAAATGAACTTTGATTGACGGTCAGGGAAATGCACTTAGATTTAAGATAATAAAAGTTTGGGTTTTTTAAATGTGGACTGTTGGTACCCCAACTAGATTGGATTGGTTGAACTTGGCACAGTTCTTGTAAGCAAGACACGCACTCTGGCTAGCGGTCAAGCAAATAAACTTTGATTGACGGTCAGACAAATGCACTTAGATTTAAGAAAATAAAAGTTTGGGTTTTTTAAATGTGGACTGTTGGTACCCCAAATAGATTGGATTGGTTGAACTTGGCACAGTACTTGTAAGCAAGACACACACTATGGGTAGCCGTCAAGCAAATGAACTTTGATTGACGGTCAGAGCAAATGCAATTAGATTTAGGAAAATAAAAGTTTGGTTTTTTAAATGTGGACTGTTGGTACCCCAAATAGATTGGATTGGTTGAACTTGGCACAGTACTTGTAAGCAAGACACATACTCTGGCTAGCGGTCAAGCAAATGAACTTTGATTGACGGTCAGGCAAATGCCCTTGATTTAAGAAAATAAAAGTTTGGGTTTTTTAAATGTGGACTGTTGTTACCCCACTAGATTGGATTGGTTGAACTTGGCACAGTACTTGTAAGCAAGACACACACTCTGGCTAGCGGTCAAGTAAATTAACTTTGATTGACGGTCAGGCAAATGCACTTAGATTTAAGAAAATAAAAGTTTGGGTTTTTTAAATGTGGACTGTTGGTACCCCAAATAGATTGGATTGGTTGAACTTGGCACAATACTTGTAAGCAAGACACACACTATAGGTAGCGGTCAAGCAAATGAACTTTGATTGACGGTCAGTCAAATGCACTTAGATTTAAGAAAATAAAAGTTTGGGTTTTTTAAATGTGGACTGTTGGTACCCCAACTGGATTGGATTGGTTGAACTTGGCACAGTTCTTGTAAGCAAGACACGCACTCTGGCTAGCGGTCAAGCAAATGAACTTTGATTGACGGTCAGACAAATGCACTTAGATTTAAGAAAATAAAAGTTTGGGTTTTTTAAATGTGGACTGTTGGTACACCAAATAGATTGGATTGGTTGAACTTGGCACAGTACTTGTAAGCAAGACACACACTATAGGTAGCGGTCAAGCAAATGAACTTTGATTGACAATCAGGCAAATGCACTTAGATTTAAGAAAATAAAAGTTTGTTTTTTTAAAAGTAGACAACTAGTAAACAATATTATATTGTATGCGTTGTGCACACACAGTATAAGCTGTGAGCCTGACACACACACTTGCAAGCAGGCAAATGAAATTAGATTACACAGAAAAAAAACAAAGAAAAAAAAATGATGTTATAGCCCTAAAAAGGGCTTTTTGGGGTGCTGTGTTTACAGCAGAGATCTGATGAGTCCTTCAGCACTGCACTGGACACTGAATAAACTTGCCTAGCTATTGATTTTCCTATTCAATCAGCATCACCTACACTCTACCTCCTCTCTGTAAGACTGCAAGTTAGTTATGATTCCAAAATGGCTGCTGTCCATGAGGTAGAAGGGTGTGGAAGGGAGTGTATGCTGCTGATTGGCTGGAATGTGTCTGCTGACTGTGACATGCAGGGTCAAAGTTTGCTCAATGATAAAGTATTGGGGGCGGGTCGACTCTCGCATATGTTCGCTGTTCGCCACGAACGCGAACATGCTATGTTCGCCGGGAAGAATCCGCCGGCGAACTATTCGAGACATCTCTACCTCTAATATGTTGTTGTGAATGCAAAGGGTGATAAGGGGCTCCAGACGTGGACTCCTTAATCACAGTGCCTTAGGTACGTGCTGTTCATGCTTTTTTAGTTCTGTACTGCTTTTGCTGGGTTTCAGCGACACTTTTGATGTATAATTTTGATGTGTAATGACTCAAACATAATAATTAAAAATAAATGTTTTCAATTACACATTTTTTTCCTATGGGACTGTTGAGCATTAAATTCTAGCTACACAATTTTCAATACTTTTTTTTGTAATGTCCTGTCTTCTTATATGCTTTCGAAGGTCTCAGCTACGCTTTTATAAGCATTTGTATAATCTCTTCCTCCCAAGTAATTATTTTCCTGAAAATCCATAATATTCGCACTTGTGAATCATAATTATCTTTTCAGTCAGTGTAGACTTGCCTGGTATTTCGGGACTGGATAAGGCTTCTCATTGAAACATGCAGGTGTAGTCAGTTCTTTCTTTTTACTAAGGCCTGGAAAGGGATTGTATGTAGGAATATATAAATATATACTGTATATACACTGTATATATTCATAATTTTCTAGATCAAATTACCAGTTGAAACCCAGAATCTTAAAAAAGAATATTAAGAAGAACTAGACAGTGAGTGATGAACTACTGGATGATGTGCAGCTTGAGCACAGATCTTGGCAGCAGTCACATAACTTGAATACTTTCCAATCTAAACTAAAAGAAGAATAAAAACTGGCATCAGCATATGTTGAAGTACAACATTTAGCTGGTCTGAGGAAAACTAAAGTTGGCAATTTCTGAAGGAGTGGGAAGCAACATGACATGCAAGATAAATCATCAGAAGAAAATGCGCTAATTGTTTCACGTGTGATTCCTACAGTTAAATTGTTCTTTGCTTATATTTTTTACATCAGGCACACTATGTTCTGTTTTTTAAGGGCATTAAATTGTGAAATTGCATTACATTACAGCTGGGTTTGAATTCACAAAAAATAAAAGTCAAATAGTAGTAACTACTAATAGGAATTAGACTGCTACTGATATGCTAAAGCTTATTCATCATTTTGTTACCATTGTGGTATTTCAAACTGATAACTATCTCCATTGATTTGAATGTAAAGTGAAATTATTTACTTAACCTAATTACATGATGGAGGATAAAGTTTAGCAACAATTTAAGTGTTAGCTTATTAGTTTTAGAGAGCAATTCTGCACACAGTGGTTTTAGAAAAAATATGTTTTTATAATTTGAGAAGGGGTGGACAGGTTCTGTCCTAGAGGGCAACACACATGCCTGTATTTGATGATATCCATACTACACACAGATGAGTCACTCACTTCTTCAGCCATCCTGATTGACTCACCTGTGCACAGCAGGGGTATCTTTAAATCCTGGCTTGTCTGTGGCCCACCCCTAGTCTAGAGTAATGACATCCCTATTAGCCCAGTTGTAAAGCTATATCCTTCAGCTTGCCTCTATGGTCACATAAGTCTCACCCTTTTTATCCATTAGAGAGTGTCACTGTGTGAGGTGGGTACCAGCAAGGTGTTAATCTCCATAACACATCTTCTAATAAACACACGATGGCCAAAATCGTTCTATTGGTCCTGTTGGTTATGTGGTACAGGCTCTTGTACTAGAAGGTTCCCCCCAATGACCACATCAACCATCAGTATGCAGCTGTCACAGCTTGATTCCCCTCCTGAGCGATGGGAGAAGTTATAGATGACAATATGGCAGACCCCTAGTGGCAAGCAGAGGCAAATAAGAAAATAATTCACAGCGTTATGTGATTGGGCTTATGCTGCTTTAAATGAAACTTGTTTTACCACTACTATAATGATACAGGATAAGTAATCTGTTTCCATCTTTGCAGATAGCACTAAACAGTTTAGGATAATTAAATCAGACCTGAATGTAAATGATTTAACAAATAGATATTAAAAATTCAGCCTTTCAAACGTGAAGCAGGATATTGATAATCCAATGTCAGACAGCAGCTTCAGAAACAAATACAATATAAGTATAAAGGGGTTAAGAAGCATGGAGC
Source organism: Discoglossus pictus (assembly GCA_027410445.1). Taxonomy (NCBI): domain Eukaryota; kingdom Metazoa; phylum Chordata; class Amphibia; order Anura; family Alytidae; genus Discoglossus; species Discoglossus pictus. The sequence goes on from CM050173.1 coordinate 116,068,247, forward strand.
ACATATACATCTCCTATATAATTCACTGGTAAACCCTCACATAGAATAGGTTTCTGAGCTCTTTCTGAAGAGGGACAATATAGAGCTAGAAAGGATCCTTCATATTGAAGACAGTGGGGAAGTAAAACTCACCCTAAGTCACCATGCACGCCTGCTTGAGCAAGGTTCCTGGTGGCAGTCAGGCAACTTAAATAATTTTCAAGCAAGCAAAGTATTCAATAAAAAAACTAGCATTATCCAGAAAATCTACAGTCTGATGAGTACTAAACCTGACAGCTTCTGAAGTAGTGTATATTTGATGAGTACCTGTTTTTTTTGTAGCCGCCATTTTGTAATTAACAAATCCCATTTTGTACTTACTTTTTGTTAATAAAGTAATGGCTCAGCAATATATGGACTGAGAACTACCAGATGTGCAAGCTGGGCTTTACTGACGCAGAGGCAGAAGGAATCAAATTGCCAATACCTGGATAATGAAGAAAACAAGGTAAATTCAAGAAAAACATATTTTCTTTTACTTCATAGACTAAAAGCCTTTGACTATGTGGTTCACAACTAAATGTGGAAAGTTCTTAAAGAGATGGGAGTTCCAGGTCATCTCATCTGCCTCCTGAGGAATCTGTATGTGAACCAAGAAGACACGTCAGAACCGAACATGAAACAACAGAATGGTTCAATATAGAAAGTTAGAGAGAGGAGTGCAACAAGGTTGTATATAGTCACCCTTATTTTTCAAATTATATGCAGAACACATCATGCATAAGGCCGGATTGAAAATATCTGAAGTAGGATACTACTCTGATGGCTGAAAAGGAGGAGGAACTTAAGGGCCTATTGAAAAAAAGTTGACCTGCGATCGGGGACCCCAGCTGCAATGAAAATTCAAATTTACCACCTTACGGGTCCTTAAAGGACCGTAAAGGTCCTTAAAGAACCCGAAAAAAAAAAAAAAAACTTGGGGCTCTATACAAAGCCCCATCAACCCCTAAAAAAAACATGTCACTCAGGGGGGTCAATCCAGACCACCATTAGCCCTTAATTAACCCTGTCACTCAAGGGGGTCAATGCAGACCCCCATAAGTCCTTAATTGACCCTGTCCCTCATGGGGATCAATACAGACCCCCATAAGCACTTAAATAACCCCCTCTCTCATGGGGGTCAATACAGATACCCATAAACCCCTAATTAACCCTGTCACTCATGGGGGTCAATACAGACCCCCATAAACCCATAATTAACCCTGTCACTCATGGGGGTCAATACAGACCCCCATAAACCCAAAATTAACCCTGTCACTCATGGGGGTCAATACACACCGCCATAAACCTAAAATTAATCCAGGCACTCATGGGGGTCAATACTGACCCTTATAAACACATAATTAACCCTGTCACTCATGGGGGTAAATACAGACTGGCAAAAGCCCTTCATTAACCGTGTCACTCATGGGGGTCAATACAGACCCCCATAATACATATAATTAACCCTCCTACTCATGGGGGTCAATACAGACCCCTATAATCACTTAATTATCCCTGGCACTCATGGGGGTCAATACAGACCACCATAAACCCATAATTAACCCTGTCACTCATGAGGGTCAATAGAGACCCTCATAAGCCTCTATTTAACCCCATCAGTCCCATAAGGGTATATTATGACCCTTATGGGCCTGTTACAACCCAATATTAACCATATAAGTGCCATGACGGTCTTCAAGGACCATCATGACAGTAAGTATAAACACTACACTGCACTATACCCACCCCAATAAAACATTAAATATCAACTAAACACCCTCTACACTAACCTATTAACACCCACACTACCTACCTACACTATGAAGTCACCAAAAATAAAAAATCTGCTTTACATAAAATAAAAAACTTAAGTCACAAAAAAACTAAAAAGGAACATTACAGAAAATAAAAAAATACATTACAAACCCCCCTCCCCACTACAGAAAAAAATAAAAACAATTACACACCTGAAAAGGAAATACATACAATACAAAATAAATGAAATACAATACAATACACCCCTATCTAATATACTATATATCCTATCTATCTAATATACATCCCCCAATGTAATATACAATACATCCTATCTATCTAATATTCATCCCTCAATATATCTAAGATACAATATAGCTTATCTATCTAAAATACATCCCCCAATGTAATATACAATACATCCTATCTATATAAAATACATCCCCCTATCTAACATACAATTAATGCTATCTCTATATAAAATAATCTAATTCTAAGCTAAAATAAAATAATTAAAACCACTTACCTTTGCAGATCTCCCTTCAGATCAGCAACCTAGGGAAAATAAATAAACATTATAAACATTCTAAATATTCTACTCACCTTTCCAGCATGTCCCCGTCCTTCTTCTTTTCTTCTCCGGTGTGGCCCCTGTTGAAAAAAAAAAAACACTTTACATTAATACAATAGAAATAAACATCATAACAAAGTACAATAAACATAATATACAGTGTACTTACCTCCCCGCGATGTCTCCGGCATCCTCTTCTTCTGCCCAGCCCTGGAACCCCGCTCTGGCAAGCTCATAGAGACTTATCCAAAATGACTTGGAGCTGTGTTTGCTGCAAAAGATGGCCCTACAAAGTATTGACTTTAGGGGGGTGAATAGTTATACACATTGACTTTTTCTGTTATTTTGTCCTATTTGTTGTTTGCTTCACAATAAAAAAAAAAAAAAAACATCTTCAAAGTTGTGGGCATGTTCTGTAAATTAAATTATGCAAATCCTCAAACAATCCATGCTAATTCAAGGTTGCAAGGCAACAAAACACGAAAAATGCCAAGGGGGGTGAATACATTTGCAAGGCACTGTAAGTCTGCGAGTTTTCAATCTTGCACTGTGCTTTGGGAAAGCACTATGGACACTGGATTCTAAGCTCAAAGACAGGGTCCTCCATCCCCTGCAACGTGTTTATTTTGAATTTGTCTTTGCCTGAAACTTAACCCATGTAAAGAGCTATGGAATATGTTGGTGCATTACAAATAAACAATATTAATAATAATAATAATAATATCTTTTCCTTCTTAAAGTCATACACAGACCCTCACTATACAGAGGTACATGTGGAGACTCAACAATAATACAGTAAGATGAGGTGATAGGTCCCTGGTTCTGGTGCTAACCAATCAGTTTATATCTCTGTTTGATGATGGTGCAACTTAAATCTCCTAAGACACAATTGACTAACAGCCACTGTAACGGAACCCATCACTGTTTTACCCTGTTTATGGTTGTTTATTTCTTATGGTTAAATAAGATCCTACTGTTATACTATATGTATGTTGGTTTATGCTCTGCAGAATATTAGCCCAGACTATTGCAGACCTTGGCATAATAGATAATCATATTACAGAGACTCCTCATAAGATAAGGAAGTCTATTGTATAAAGTGTTTTCATTCTCAGACATAAGAACAAAGAAGGATGATCTAATCATTGTCTGATTGTATCAAAGTTGCCAGGTAGCCTCAGGGAGGTGTGACCCACCTATTGTCCCTCTATGTGTATTGTGTGGCCAACTATGGGGGATATAAGAAATGTCTGTGTGTTATGTGTAAAAGATACTTTTACTAACCTTTGAACCCCTGGTCTGATTCATGCCATTTTTAATATGTTGTTCCACAATTTATGTTGTTCATAAAAATGTAAGATTTATTTATGTACTATGTAAAATCATAAGGTTATAAAAATGTATAAAAATATGTAGGTTTTAGCTGGGAGATAATTGAGTAGATACAGTAATAAACTCAATTATCTCCCAAAACAAAGGGGAGGTAAACTGTGGGCGTTACTACTGTGTTATTGATTGTTCTATACCTCCCCCTGGGTGTCTTCTGTTTGTACCTGACTGTAATAAAAACAAGGCTGGGTGTGCCAGCAAGAGAGTTCGACTTGACCCTTCAAAACGTAGCCTCGTCTCGTTCTTGGAGGGGATTGCTATATCATACTGGGGATTGCTATGCTTTGCATACTCCCTTGAGCGTAACTACTGAACCCTTGTTCCTGATGTACTCTCCTTGGAGGAGAGGTCTTCCCCACCCGATACTGGATGCTGGAGATTCATACAGGGTGAAAGGAAGACGGCGCAGCTCCAGTTAAGCTACGGCGGTTTTGGAGTCTGTGGTGGTTGTAGTGTCCGGTGCGGTGCTTGTAGTCCTCGGCGCAAGCTACGACGCATCCATCAACGTAGTTACCCAGTCGGGGTGCCAGTAGATCCGTTACATTGGCTGGCAGTGGTGGGATGGCGTCCTAGTGAGAGGAAAAGCAGCCCGGAGACACTGGTATTGTTTGGAGTTACAAATTGAGGGCAATGCTATTATCCGTACAGCGCCCCTGGCTACAGCAGGATGGAACCGGCTAGTTTTCGGACAGCATTCCATAATGAGGAGGAGGAGGCGGCCGCGGACTACAGGGATGCAGACAGAAAGGAACTCTGGTATGATGCCCTGGAAGATGCCCAATGGCGGCGAAGGTGTCGTCCTTCCTCCCCAGCGGCAGTATGAACCCCAGGGGGCAGAAGGTGTCGTCCTTCCCCCCCAGCGGCAGTGTGAACCCCAGGTGGCAGAAGGTGTCGTCCTTCCCCCCCAGCGGCAGTGTGAACCCCAGGGGGCAGAAGGTGTCGTCCTTCCCCCCCAGCGGCAGTGTGAACCCCAGGTGGCAGAAGGTGTCGTCCTTCCCCCCAGCGGCAGTGTGAACCACAGGGGGCAGAAGGTGTCGTCCTTCCCCCCCAGCGGCAGTGTGAACCCCAGGGGGCAGAAGGTGTTGTCTTTCCCCCCCAGCGGCAGTGTGAACCCCAGGGGGCAGAAGGTGTCGTCCTTCCCCCCCAAAGGCAGTGTGAACCACAGGGGGCAGAAGGTGTCGTCCTTCCCCCCCAGCGGCAGTGTGAACCCCAGGGGGCAGAAGGTGTCGTCCTTCCCCCCCAGCGGCAGTGTGAACCCCAGGTGGAAGAAGGTGTCGTCCTTCACCCCCAGCGGCAGTGTGAACCACAGGGGGCAGAAGGTGTCGTCCTTCCGCCCCAGCGACAGTTTACCCTGACAAGGGGAGACACCAATCTCCCAGACGGCGCAGATGGGACCGTGGTCTCTGCGCCCACAGCCTGTCCAAATCCCCAACTACCCTCACTGCGACAACCGGAGGAGGTGGTAAGTACAAATTCCCCTCCCCAGCTAACTTTTAATGTGGCCCCAGGGTTAACAGAGGAAATGTTAAACACCCACTGACCCCCACGTTTCCCTGGCTACTGAGCCGGAATATGTCCCAAGTATCCCAGCAGAAGAGCTGACAGCGGGGCAGAGTGGAGTCGGCTTCTGCCCTCCCTTTGTCCCTTGTACAGAGCAGGATGTCCTGCAGGTTATACCAGCAGAAGAGCTGGCATCAGGGCAGAGTGCCGCTGGCCTCTGCCCCTCAAGTCCCCTCAGCGTGTTGCCCCATCACCACAGCGAAATATCCAGGTGCAGTAACGGTTTGTTGTGGGTGGGCTGCTCTTGCACTTTGTTGTTGTGGGGGGGCTGCTCTAGCACTGGTTTATTGTGGGTTGGTGGATCGTCTAACGGAGGCACTGACCGGCAGAAGGTCAGGTGCCTGGTTAGACTTCCCCCCAAAGGGGAGATGTGTGACGAAGTGCCCTTTGCCACTTTGTCTTGGAGAGGACTGTTTGCCAGCCTCCTGCCCTGCGACTATGGCCCTGGGACAGATTGCCCTTTAAACACAGTATTCGGCCATACCAGAGTGTATATCACTCATTCTAGTCCTTTACATACAGGGCGGTCATTCGGTACTAGCCCTGTGTGAACTATGATACCACAGATAGCTATATGCCATGGAGCCCATTCATATAATGAAAGACTATGGGAAAGACTTTAGTTACATGGTAATTGAACTGTGTGAATAGGATCTGAGCGCTATTCGGTAGTTTTGTGCGCTCAGATCCCAGCTATCTGGGGATATGTGAAATGTAAATAAAGGTGAATTGCAGTAATGCTGATGGGTTGTCAAACTAGAGAATTGACCAACAAATACTTTTGTCCGGACATCCCCAGGCCGATCCGTTGGGATCAGACCGTGTATGCCGGCTTATGGTCACGGGGGAGGTGTGTAACGGAACCCATCACTGTTTTACCCTGTTTATGATTATTATGGTTAAAATATGATCCTACTATTATACTGTATGTATGTTGGTTTATGCTCTGCAGAATATTGGCCCAGACTAGTGCAGACCTTGGCATGGGAGATAATCCTGTTACAGAGACTCCTCATAAGATAAGGAAGTCTATTGTATAAAGTTTTTTCATTCTCAGACATAAGAACAAAGAAGGATGATCTAATCCATGTCTGATTGTATCAAAGTTGCCAGGTAGCCTCAGGGAGGTGTGACCCACCTATTGTCTCTATATGTGTATTGTGTGGCCAACTATGGGGGATATGTGAAATGTCTGTGTGTTATGTGTAAAATATACTTTTACTAACTTTTTAACCCCTGGTCTGATTCAAGCCATTTTTTAATATGTTGTTCCACAATTTATGTTGTTCATAAAAATTTAAGATTTATTTATGTACTATGTAAAATCATAAAGTTATAAAAATGTATAAACATGTGTAGGTTTTAGCTGGGAGATAATTGAGTAGATACAGTAATAAACTCAATTATCTCCCAAAACAAAGGGGAGGTAAACTGTGGGCGTTACTACTGTGTTATTGATTGTTCTATACCTCCCCCCTGGGTGTGTTCTGTTTGTACCTGACTGTAATAAAAACCAGGCTGGGTGTGCCACCAAGAGAGTTCTACTTGACCCTTCAAAACGTAGCCTCGTCTCTTTCTTGGAGGGGATTGCTATATCATACTGGGGATTGCTATGCTTTGCATACTCCCTTGAGCGTAACTACTGAACCTTTGTTCCTGATGTACTCTCCTTGGAGGAGAGGTCTTCCCCACCCGATCCTGGATGCTGGAGATTCATACAGGGTGGAAGGAAGACGGCGCGGCTCCAGTTAAGCTACGGCGGTTGTGGAGTCTGTGGTGGTTGTGGTATCCGGTGCGGTGCTTGTAGTCCTCGGCGCAAGCTAGGACGCGTCCATCAACAGGGGTACCCAGTCGGGTGCCAGTAGATCCGTTACAGAATTAGGAGCCAAGAACAATTAATACCATAAACCAATTAATAGATCTAGCAAATGATAGCTAATCTGAGTTGCAATTAGGAGAATCACCCAGGTTCAAGCCTAGATGTCAGATAGTTAGGAATAAACACATAACAATGTATTGTGCATCATAATAATGATATTTACCTTTCTTTTCTATCTTTCAGCATCCATTAGTTGGACTGGGTCCAGTGGTGAACCAGAGGTGGAACCAGCTGAACCGAAGCAGGGATAGGAGGAGAGAGGAGGATTTGAGGGCCCTGGCTCGGAGGAGATGGAGGTCATTTGGGTGGTGGGGTCACTGACCAGACCCCCGGCAACTCTGACGTGATTTTACTCCACCATCCCCCTCCTCCAAAGACTGCATATCTCACCAGGGCCCTCCAACTGGACTTCTTGGGACCAGCACAGCCAGCCACCACCTCCTTCCCCACACAGAAAGGGCTGGCCTGGCTGCCACCACCACCGGGCACATCAAGATCACCTCAGGGATAGCCCCAGGCTCCAGCCAGACCCTAGACACTCCCTACTCCATCACCGCCACCTCTTCACGCACCAACGCCCCACTGACCTCCATCCTTACCACCACCAAGCCAGGTTGCGCAAGCGGAGATGCTGGCCATCATGCACCGGCAACTGAACTTACTTTGGGGGATTAAGGCCAGCATCTCTGCCAATCATGTGGAGCTCATGCACAGCCTTGCAAGGTGAAATAGGGAGGAGAGGAGGCATCATCTTTTGACTTACCTTGCCGGGCTTCTAAGGTTAGGACTGATCCCCAGCCCCGCCTTCTCTACCCTGGAGGCATCCCCCAGCCACCAGCAGCCCGGCCCCTCCTCTCCTCCCACCATGCCTTTACCACCTGTTGTGCTGCTGTCTCCCGGGGGGTTGCAACCCCCCCCCCCCCCACCACCACCACCACCACAGCCACCAGCAGGGAGATGACGGCCGGCCAAGGAGGATGTGGGCCCTGTGGCTAGGCAGAGAAGGACATATCGGCTGTGGACATGTTTGTGCCTTCTCAACAGCACTCCTCAGTGACAATCTATTGGTCACAAGTTTAACCTAATTGAGGATGGCTACAGAGTCTTGGATCTTGAAATGTAGATGTGATGAGCGAGATGTATATGCAATTATATTTTTATTTCAGGGTTCGCCTCTGTGAGTGAGAAAGGGTTAATATGGCATGAGATTCATATTCTTGTGTTACTATTTAATTGGGTAGTGTGTCTATAATAGCTTTGTGCATGTTGCAGCATGGCTTTTCATATTGGCATGTGCATGACCATTCAAACAAATGGGAAAAAAATGTAATGCATTTTTTTCTTGGGGGGTTATTTTGCAAGTAATTGTAATGTCTTTCCATGCTTTATCCACATTTTAAAGTGTGTTTATATTGTCCTTTACAGTGTTAAAAGGTTGCCTGTAAACCTTTTGCGTGTCCTATTTGGAGCCCGTAATGTTTTTTTCTCCATTTGCAGATTGTGGGCTTGAACGCCATGGCGTCTTTAGAAATTAGTTGCAATTTAATAGCGAAATTGGAACGCAGCAGATACAAGCTTGACAGAAGAAAGGATTTGCGGGTGCGAAGTTCCATGTTCCACGTCCCATAGGCTTTATTCACATCAAACCCGCAGATCAACAGCCACTTGCTTTACTCGGCCAATTTAATAGTCACAAGTCTTACAGCCTACATTACGGGCTACGGTTTTACACATTAGGGGAATTTAATAGGGCTATTAGTTTCCAGTGAAGACAACATATACTTTTTTTCAAAATAGTGGGTGGCAGTAATTTGCACTAGGGACCACACTCAATCTCGATGACCATGCACCTATATGCCCGGCCCACTTGCTATCAGCCCACCTTGATCACAAAAGTGCTGTGGCATTTGGCCCAAGCGCTTATACAATGGCTCATGAATTTGTTATGACTTCACACTCAGTTCAGTCATATTACACAATCAGACTTTGACAACAGACAAATACACATGGGATATTGAAATAGCAGTGTTATTACATAAAATCTCAATAAAAAACATGTTACGACACAGAGTTAAATGCATACCAGAGCAGTACAATCAGCAAAAACCTCACCAAAGCACGCTAAAAACTTGGCACTAAAATTCCAGCAAAACCGACAATAAATTAGACAGATGAAGTGAAATCAAACCAGCCTTTGAATTACTAACAGAAGCAGATTTGAACCCAAATATAGACTTTGACCTATTATTCCAAATAGCACATAAATATTTATTATTAATGCATGTAAAAGTGGCATATTTATCAGTGGTCAGAAGGCAAACTGTCTGTGTGAAAGCTCAATTATTTGTGTGAAAACAAGTTACAAACCACCAATGTCTGATTTTTAGTTTATACTACTTACAAATATATGCAAAAACAAATAAACTATATTTCTAGGAAAAAATGATTATATAGTTTTGGAAGCTATTAGTATACAGTATATGAATATATATATATATGAATATATATAATACATTTTTAGCAATTTACAAAAAGCATTGAATAGTATATACTATGGCCCTCATTCAATTGCAATTTGGCCAATTGAATAGGGGTCTAAATAAGCACATAACATATTTTTTTTAAGAAGTTTTTAGTTAGTAAGCATCTATCCAAAAGCAACGTTTTCACTAACTAAAAACTTCTTTAAAAAATATATGTTATGTGCTTATTTAGAGCCCTATTCAATTGGCCAAATCGCAATTGAATGAGGGCCTAAACATCTATCCAAAAACAAGGTTTTCACTAACTAAAAAGTTATTTAAAAAAAATATGTTATGTGCTTATTTAGAGCACTATTCAATCGCCCAAATCGCAATCGAATAAGGGCCTATGTATGGCTATCACATATATAGTTGTGAGCATGCGGGTTGTTGCTAACGCTGGGGGCTCGCATAGCGAGCACGCAGCCACTGCGGCCCTCGCAAAGTGAGGTCCGCAATTGCTGGCAAGGAGCGCCGAAGGCGCTCCTTGCCAGCACCTGTGGACTTTAGGCCCGCAAATGCGGACCCTCACAAAGCAAGTGGCCGCATTTGCGGAGGTGGAGGCTCCCACCTCGACCCCAAAATTTACGGACTAAGCATCCACAAAAACGAGCCACAAAAATATGACCTTAGCGCCCGGAACCTGCGCACATGAAAACATTAAAAACACAATAAATACACACAACAAACACATAACAAGCTTACCTACAGCAAGGGGGGGCACCCAGGACCTTTTAAAGTGAAGTTACACCTCAATTTAAGTAGAAATTCAAGAGTATAAACACCCGAAAATCCCCTAAGCGAGAGAAAAAATGGCAGCCGAAAAAAACGAAAACGAGAAGGCACTCCTTGCGCTGGTGGAGATGAACCCTATAGGCGACACTGTACGACTGCAGCAGGGAGCGCCAACACAGAACTCAAAAACACCATTCAAAGTGTGAAAAAATTGCCTATAAAAATTACGACCCATAACACCTACTAAATAAAACCGCCACTGAGAGAAAAAAAAATATGAGACGCAAAAAATACGAACTTAACGGCCCCAACACGCACATCGAAAAACACTCTAAATAAACACACTAAATAAATAGGGATACAGACACGCCAATCTATGATAACCCACTCTGTTATTCATGAGAGGAATAATACACTTATATACAGTACTACAGAGTGACTACTATACTTAAGAATCCTACAGTCAAACCAACAAGAAAATCACTTTACCTATTAAGGAAAATAGAACATACCCAACAGAATCACTAGAGAGCGCTACAATATATACGAGGATACATGGATCCTATTAACAGAGTTGGAGTTACCAGAGGTGTCATAGCACAGATATTCCACCCATTGAAGTTTTAGACAGCTTGCATTGTTATTCCAAGAAAGAGCTATTGGGCTAAAAGGAGCTTCCACATTCTAGAAAGAGATCTCCCGTCTTCTGGATAAATATGTCAGTGATGGTGTATGGGATCCTGAGAAGTGGAATGGTTCTCTCTACCCAATTTCAGGGTGTAGTTACATTGTTGACTGGTTGAGGAAGGAACCTAATGCAGAAGGACATGTTGCAAAGGTGGCTGTTTTTGTGAGTTTAGGTCAAATAGTAAAGGTTGAGGTGCTGTAATTCACTGAGTGCAAAACTAGACTTATTTTGAAGGATTTTGATCAAGACACTGGGGAAGAGTTGAACCCAAATCAGTTCAGGGAACATTTGGGTGAGCGCAATGAAGAGGTCTCCATAAGAAACCCAGACAGACCCAGTCACCTGTCCCTGGTGAACACTACCAAGGTGGAAGATAATACTCTAGAAAGGAAACATCTGATCCAAAGAAATAGGAGACCAAACAGATAAGTGCAGCCAATGTCCTTTCAATGAAAGATGTTCCTGAGGGTTGATGAGGAAACTGAAATTCTTCCTAACATGGATGATAAAAAAAAATGACGATATGAAAACTGAGCTAGTGGAAAAGGTACCACCATTCCTTATAGAAAAACAAAGCAGATCATGGACATGAGTAGATATCCACAACGAAGACCAATCTGGCTAAGGAAAGATGAGAGGTGAAACAAGCTCAGAGAGAAGCAGAGATCACTGGTAGATTCCCTGTGGCAGAGGGAAGCAGCTCTGATAGGGAAGGAGCTGCTGTTACATACTCTATAAGAGATCTATCTCTCCGATCTAAAGACCTCTTTGGCTCAGAGGGACGCTTCACTGGAATGTACAATGAATGAGCTGTGCAGAGCAATGTACGCAGAAAGATGCTATGCAAAGCATATAATTATTATTATTTTTTGGAACGCACCAGCATATTCCATAGTGATATATAGGGGTTAAGTACAAAAAAAATACAATATTAAACAAATGGCAAAAAAACTTTGAGTTTAAAATCTTATGCACAGAGTGTTTTTTTCAAAACTCACAAACTTACATATTTTCTAATGTGAAATAATTAAAAAGAAGAAACAAGGCTTGCAAGAATTAAAAAAGGGAGAAAAGGATTAATTAGTGATTAAGTCTGTGGGTGTATCAGCTGTGAAATTAAGGTATTATTGCTAAACCTGCACTATAAATGAACAGAAATCATAGGTGGGTAGGTGTGTTGACATGGTAGGTGGGAGGGCATGTCATATGTTCAGAGGCAGAAAAGTATGAGGCTCGAGGCCAAAAGAAACCAAGAAGCCACTTGCCAAAGTAAATGGATAGTTCTCACCCTTTCCCCATGCAGGTTTCTTTATGGTCCCCTCTCTAAACCTTTGTTCCTGCTCCTGGTTTTCCAATGTATGAACCCTCAACTGTCCCTAACACAATACCCACAATAGGACAATAGGATTACAACTATCCTTTTACAATCTGATCAAACAGATGTTAAGAATAATGTGTCTCTGGTCCGATATTATAAAGATACCACTGACCTCTTCCCTTTTTATCTTTTCTCTTCACTATGCTTTATGTTCGTTATTAAATACTTTGGGACAATTTGCAGATGTGGTCACACTGGGACTTTCTCAAAAAGTTTTATGGTGTTGTAGAGCACAAAATAAAAATAATTAATCAAATTAATTCATGTGGCTAAATAAAGAGATTGAAAAAGTCTATAAACTATAGTCGTACTATACAAGGTGCAAATAACTTGATCAGAGGCAATTACATTGGCTAAAACTTGAAATAAGAAGTTGCCAAATAGATAAGAAACAAAAGTAAGACAACCATTGATGCAATCATAAAGAAGAAAACTGGAAGATTAAACTATTAGACGGAAAGCCTAAGTGACAGTGACAAAATATGCACATAGTAGTGACAATGCAACAGGACAGGAGTTAATACTTGGTAAAGGACCCTGGAACTCAAAACTTTAAACCCGTCAAGTTAACAGAATTTGTTTTAAGCAAAATTGCTTTTTCCAAGAAGAAATATTAAGTAAAACCTGTTTAAAGATTTTTAAAACTTTTAGACAATATCTCCCTATGCACATAAAATATGGCTTTATGAAGGTCTCAGTGGTATGACACATACAGCTGTATACTTATTCATTGGTTGAGAGAAACAAGCTGTTTATTCTGCTCCAGGACCATACTTAGTTTTTTTATTTAAATTTCTTTATTATATTTTAAACATATACAAGAATACATATACATGCGGTTACAAAACATTCATACAAAGATATATAAAATACATAAAATTCATAAAATACATAGGGAAATTATAATTTACCAACGTTTTAAGAAGTATTTCATAGATTCATAGATATATTTCCAATGGTGTAGGAGGTCACAGTATCATTTAGGCTTCAAAATATTATGAAATATCAGAATATTAGAGATATTAAGACAGAGAAAAATAGTTATCCCAAATAAATCATTTATTATCATAGTTCCCTTTACAGTTCAATAAAGTTTTCATATCACTTTCAAGTAATCTATCCCTGTGTATCGTTCTCTCAATGTCACTCCATACTGGAGGGATTTTCATTTTTCAGACTTTCACAATATGCCACTTCACCACTAATAAAATATGAAGTATCAAATATATACATTTCACAGGAATGTCTTCAATGGGGATGTGTAATATAATAATGTCTGGAGAAAAGTGGATCTTAATCTTTGTATTATCAAATATCTTATTAATACATTCCCCCCACATTGGATCTTTCCCCCCTTTGAGAAGAGCAAGTTTTTTATAACTAGATTTCATCTCTACGCTTTACCATATGTGATTTAATGGTTCGCCTATAACAGAGGATTGAGAACCTTAATTACACAGTGTTTATTAGATATGACTGTGTATTACGCACTTTTGAGACCCTTATTTGTGCCTTCTTCTCCCCTTTGAGGAGAGCAGTTTTTTATGACTATCTCATCTTTATGACCTACCTTAAGTGATTATATGGTTTCCCTTTAACAGAGGATTCTGTTATGAATGATAACATGTACATATGATTATAAGTAGATCTGTAGATCATATATTACAGTAGACCTGTACAAATTTTGGTGGTGTTTTTTTGGTAAATATTATTGATTTATTATTTTGTTTTTGATTTTTGTTAAACAATTTGGTATTTACGGGGGACGAGTGATCTCCTATTCAAAGTAGCATGGAAATAAAATAGATCTCCTTCTGTATCCCTATTTGTTATTTTTGTGATATGCCTATTGTAAGAAGATTTATTAACTCATAGATCTAGTATTCATGTGTTGTATTATTTGTTTTAGAAGAGATCCACTTTCTTTAAATGTTGAATACACATGGAGTGTGTTACTGATTCCTGACGCTTTGCTTTCCTGGATTTAAGTTTTTGTTGGCCTCTTGGAGCCATAATACTCCTAGAGATTGATGGAAAGGATATAAAAGGGTTTGCAATATGTCCCTCTCCAGCCTCCGTTGAATAAAATATACATAAAGCTATATTTTAGAAATAGAAAACAGAAAATTGGCATGTGTTTATGTATTCACCACCTTTGTTATGAAGCCCATAAAAAGCTCACAACAGAAGTCACATAATAGGTGAAATGATGTCCACCTGTGTGCAATCTAAGTGTCACATGATCTGCCATTACATATATACACCTTTTTTGAAAGGCCCCAGAGGTTGCAACAACTAAGCAAGAGGCACCACTAACCAAACACTGCCATGAAGACCAAGGAACTCTCCAAACAAGTAGACAATGTTGTTGAGAAGTAAAAGTCAGCATTAGGTTATAAATAAATATCCAAATCTTTGATGATCCCGAGGAGCACCAACAAATCTATCATAACCAAAATGGAAAGAACATGGCACAACAGCAAACCTGCCAAGAGACGGCCGCCCACCAATTAATCAGAGAGGCAGCACAGAGACCTAAGGTAACCCTGGAGGAGCTGCAGAGTTTCACAGCAGAGACTGGAGTATCTGTACATAGGACGGCAATAAGAGTTATAGATTTGGGCTTTATGGCAGAGTGGCCAGAAGAAAGTCATTACTTTCAGCAAAAAACAAAATGAGTTTGCTAAAAGCCATGTGTTAGACTCCCAAAATGTGTGGAGGAAGGTGCTATGGTCTGATGAGACTAAAATTGAACTTTTCGGCCATCAAAGAAAACGCTATGTCTGGCGCAAACCCAACACATCACATCACCCAAAGAAAACTACAGTGAAACATGGTGGTGGCAGCATCATGCTGTGGGGATGTTTTTCAGCAGCCGGGACCGGCAAACTGGTCAGAGTTGAGGGTAAGATGGATAGTGCTTAATACAGGTATATTCTTGAGCAAAACCTGTACCACTCTGTGCATGATTTGAGGCTAGGACAGAGGTTCACCTTCCAGCAGGGCAATGACCCCAAACACACTGCTAAAACAACACCTGAGTGGTTTAAGGGGAAACATGTAAATGTGTTGGAATGGCCTAGTCAAAGCCCAGACCTCAATACAATAAAGATTGCAATTAAAGATTGCTGTTCACAAGCGCAAACCATCCAACTTGAAGGAGCTGGAGCAGTTTTGCAAGGAGGAATGGGCAAAAATCCCAGTGGTAAAAAGTGGCAAGCTCATAGAGACTTATCCAAATACCTCACAGTGGACTTTTTCTATTCTTTTTATATTTATATATTGCCATTGGTACAGTATCTGGATCCCTGAGTAAAGGGTTAGGGCAAGTTATTTGACTGACCAGTTCCTTATTATATATATTGCTTAGTATTTACTACCATTTTATTTTCTTTTTAAAGAGAAAAAGCTTGCCTTCCAATCCATTAAAATGTTACTAATTTGTTCAAATAGAGTCAAGAAATTAATTTTTAAAATATTTCTAGTTGGAGAAGAGAAAATAATTTTAAGATGTTGAATTTTATTGTCGTTCCAATTGAACTTATATACATGAATATCTCTTATCTGAGCCAAGATCTCAGCTTGTATTTTTACTGATAATATTTCAGATTTAGACTTATTAATTTTTCGATATGAGAATTTACCTAAGAGGTTAAAAATGTATATAAGGGGTATTAGAGAATTTACTCTAATACCCCTTGGGTCTGACAAAGTAAGAATGATATCATCAGCATACATCATCATTTTATACTGTTCTTTACCAATTTCAATCTCCTTAATTCTGTTATTAACTTTTATTAATGATGCCAGAGCTTCTATGGCTAAAATAAAAATTAAGGGAGACAAGGGACACCGCTGCCTAGTTCCGTTCATAATTTTAAAACTAACGGTCTCAAAACCATACCCCGATATTCGGGCACTAGAATTTTGATAAAGTGCCATAATTGCCTTTGATCCAAACTCTGCTAGGCCAAACTTGCTTAACACTGCCTCAATAAAAGTCGAGTTAACTCTATCGAAGGCCTTCTTGGCATCTAAAGAAAAAAACAAGAAGGGGAGAAATTGATTAAATTAATGAGGCAACGTGTATTGTCTGATCCTTGTCTGTTGGTTACAAATCCCACCTGATCTAAGTTTACTAGTTTAGGTATAAATTTACTGAGTCTATTTGTGAGAACTTTAGCGTAGATCTTAAGCTCAACATTTATTAAGGATATTGGCCTATAATTGGTAGGATTTTCTGGATCTTGCTCTGGTTTTAATACATTAATAAAATGCGTTTCTGCCATTTCTGGAGCTATTATCCCGGAATTCTTAATTTCATTAAATAGATCACATAGATGAGGGGTTATGACAGAGCTAAAGAACTTATAATACAAATTGATATATCCATCTATAACGGGAGATTTATTTAACACACACAGGACCATCATTTTAAAGTAACAGCATCATATAAATTCCTCCTTCAGACGCAACAAATAAATTACAGTAAATATCTGCATGTAGAAAAAACTGGTTATTGAAAGAGAATTATACTCAGATTAGAATGCAATAGTATTTGGATATACTTAACTTCATCCTCTTCTTTTTAATATATTTACCAATGATTTGAGCGTAATATCTACATAAATGCTGATCATATTAAATTGCAGAACTGGAGCCCTATATTTAAAATATACTCTTTCTGACAAATTACATTGATGTGAGCAAAATATTTTAGAAAGAAAAAAACAACTCACATTACTTTTAATAAATTATATTCTATGCGCAATTACACTACAGTGGCATCTAACTCTTAGTTTTTGTTCATCTGCTTTTTCAGGTGGGGGTTGAGTACAGAGGAGGGTTTCTATGCCGTAATGCAAATGGGGCAGCTACAAATAACAGTGACTTAAACAATACTAGTTGAAAGCTTATTAGTTTATAAGGACACTCTCTCCTGTGAAATGCAGCTGAAAGAACCCACTAATTGAGTACAATGGAATCTCACTGCACAGACAAAATGTATATAAAAGTAAAATATTTATGCTTATTATAAGGTTTAACTAAAAGACCATATTGCAAAACAACATGGTTAACTGTAGTCTTTTAATTAACAAAGACCACAATTAAGTTCCTGCAGAAATGTATCATTTAGAAGGATTGACATCAAAATTGCACAATTTTATTCAAATAAATGTAAAATTAATCTAGAGAAAAATAAGCTATTTATAATCTGTAGGAATCAGAAGTGGAGTTAGTGCTCAGTGTCTGGAAGACCCCAGATGTACGTTTCAGCCTCTTGGTGTTTCTTAGTGAGATAATGCAGTCTTTCTAGGCACAGTGAGCAGACATATCTGGGTAACCTAGTAAAGATTAAGGAGACCCAAAGGTTTATCTGAATAAGCAAAAACAAAGTGAGAGATCCACACCTGAGAATAGAAAACTAGAAAGCAGCATATCCTATGGGACGGCCTAACTTATTGTAGTCTCCAAAGTGCAAGCTCACTTGTGCAATTAGTGAGCAGCTTTGTGATTAAAACTAAGAGGCTAAAACATGTGTCTGGGAACTCTAACTTGAGTGACTGCAGCTTCTTTGGATAACATCCCATAAGGCACCCTATTTTTGCATTTCATGTACAACTCACTACTTGCTTTGGTTCTTCCATGAGTTAAAGTCTCCATTTCTGGAGGTCATACCCCAACATTTGTGCCACCTTGTTTGCTTTGCATTTTGTTTTTCTAAAAGAAGCAAAGGGCCCGTTTTGATTGCAAGCCTGCATCTTACAGGATCTCTGATTCCGGAGCTATTCGATTGATCAAGCCTGCAAGTTACTGGCCCAAAGCCGACTCTGTAAACCATGCACTGGTTTGTAGTAGTTCAGGGTCGGGAACATGATCAATTCAGCAAGCCCGTAACCGCCCATTTCGGATCAGCCAATAGAAAATGAGACCGTCATTATTATGGCAGTAAAACATAGAGGTTACATGTCAATCAAATAGGTTCGGGGGTTCGATATGCAATCATACTTCTGTATGTGTAACAAAATACAGAATTATGAAAATGATTGCCAATAATGTTCTTGTCCATGTGGGTGGCCTGATATGGATTAACTCTTTGATTCCCAACATCGATATAACCCCAAAATGAAACATAAAAATAAATCTTATATACTGCCAATTTGCGAGCTTGAGACTTGTGCAATTAATTCTAATGTCTGTCATAGCTTTCCACATTATTTACAGTGAAGTATTGAGTTTTTATTTGCATTTACAGTGCTACAGACATGTATTTAAGCCCCATGGGGGTCCTCTCTAGTACTCGTAGGATTTTCTCCTACATTTGCCATTTACAGGTATGAAACCATTTGTGGGCGTGGGGTTTGGAGCAATTGAATAGCGATTTGCAATTTTAGCGATCAGAACCCTTGTGAAACTGAAAGATCAAAGGCTTCAGGAGGTTGTAAGTTATGGGTTTAACAATCGCAAAGTCAAAGGCCATAACTCGTAACTCGTTTGGGGCCCGCAAAAAGGCGCCAATTGAATAGCAAATTAACTTGCGGCCTCACTTACGGGTTACAGTAACTTGTGATAGCTCAACTGAATTGGGCTCAAAGATTGTACTTGGACTCCCTGCATACACTGCTGTACATCAGGAACATCTATGTACATTCTTCAGTTGAGTAAATTATCTTCCCTAAGGCTGTGTAATTTGAGGTATGTACTGTCGGTTATTGTCTGAATATAACCTTAGCTCACCTACATCCAACATAGCATGTAAACACAAGGAATAATTATCACCATGATTTTCCTATCAAAGTATATTTGCAGAGAATGTAAAACACAACATTTTTAAGGTGTGTACTCAAGTGGCTGTGATGCCAATGGGAGGAGAGTGAGATCCTTATAAAATCCTGGCTCCCATGTGGCTGTGACCATCTGATGGCACAAGGAGAGCAGTAACTGGTATAAACCTATAGAGACTTACCTGTCTAATCTTTACTCCATAGGATCAGCCGAACAGGGTAAGTACAAAAGGGATATTTAGTAATTTAATTTAATGCTATCTATTTGGTATCTGAACATTTTATCTTGTCCCGTCTTCCTTCTGTCTTCATCTCTGCATCATTATACAGAAAGCAAGACAAGGAGAAGGATGAATGACAGTGTACATTAATTATGCAAACACAAGTTTATGAGGGGAAGAGACACACAGAGTTTTTACTATGAATACAACGAAAGGCTTATACACAATGTTTTCAGTCCCTCACATAAAAAAACATGCCGTGCGCTGCCCTAGGTGAGGACGGACAGTTTCTGCCAAATTGCTTGAAGGTGTAATAAATAAAATGTTCTTATAAAACATTTAAAAGGCTGATGTAATCTATTGCCAAATATATGTTTGTATGCACAATAAATATTATTAATTAAAGAAAATCAACACAAGATCAAGACAGAAAAAGATAAAAAGCCATTTGTTTTCTCTGTCCTTGTCTGACTAATTAAATGAAAGGTAATCTCTTGATCTGAGAGGCTACACCTGACTGCTATTCTGAGCGCAGGTGCCGTTAACAGGTCAGAAACAAACTATCTCTCTCTCCCTCTCTATCTCTCTCTCCCTCTCTCCCTATCTCTCCCTCTCTCTCTGTCTGTCTCTCTCCTCTCCCTCTCTTTCTCTCTTTCTCTCACTATCTATCTATCTATCTATCTAACTATCTAACTTCAGTTTTTAACCCCACATTAACCCTTACAGTGGGGGTCCCTGATCGCACGCGATCGGGGACCCCCGCTTCAATGAAAATTCAAAATTCCTGCCTTACAGGTCCTTAAAGGACCCGTAATTAAAAAAAAATAACCCAATCACTCATGCAGCTCTATACAGAGCCCCATCAAACCCTAAAAAACCCTGTCACTCATGGGGGTCAATCCAGACCCCCACAAACCCTTAATTAACCCTGTCACTCATGGGGGTCAATACATATAGAAAATAAAAAAAATCTAAGTCACAAAAACTAAAAAATCTACATAACAGAAAATAAAAAACAATAACTCTCAAAAAATAAAAAAAGGAGCATTACAGAAAATTAATTAGTACATTACAACCACCCCACTACAGAAAAAAAAAATACACACCTGAAAAGCAAATACATACAATACAAATAAAATAAAATATGGGGGTCAATCCAGACCCCCATAAACCCTTAATTAACCCTGTCCTGCATGGGGGTCAATACAGACCCCATGAGCACTTAAATAACCCCCTAACTCACAGGTGTCAATACAGACCCCCATAAGCACTTAATTAACTCTGTCACACATGGGGGTCAATACAGAAGCCCATAAGCACTTAATTAACCATGTCACAAATGGTGTTCAATACAGACCCCCATAAGGACTTAATCAAACCCGTCACTCATGGGGGTCAATGCAGACACCCATAAACCCCTAATTAACCCCGTCACTCATGGGGGTCAATACAGACTTCCATAAACCCCTAATTAACCCTGTCACTCATGGGGGTCAATACAGACCCCCATAAGCACTTAAATAACCCTGTCACTCATGTGGGTCAATACAGACCCCCATAAGCACTTAATTAACCCTGTCACGCATGGGGGTCAATGCAGACCCCATAAGCACTTAATTAACCCTGTCATTCATGGGGGTCAATACAGAACCCCATATGCACTTAACTAGCCCTGTCACTCATGGGTGTCAATCCAGACCCAATAAGGCCCTAATTAACCCTGTCACTCATGGGGGTCAATACAGACCCCCATTAACCCTAAATTAACCTCATCACTCATGGGGGTCAATACAGACCCCCATAACTACTCAATTATCCCTGTCACGCATGGGGGTCAAATTAGACCCCCATAAAAATGTATTTAACCCTGTCACGCATGGGGGTCAATACAGACCCCTGTAAGCAATTCATTAACCCCGTCACTCATGGGGGTCATTACAGACCCCCATAAGCACTTAATTAACCCTGTCACTCATGGGGGTCAATACAGACCCCATAAGCATTTAATTAACCCTGTCACTCATGGTGGTCAATACAGAATCCCATAAGCACTTAATTAACCCTGTCACGCATGGGGGTAAATACAGACCCCATAAGCACTTAATTAACCCTGTCACTTATGGGGGTCAATACAGAACACTATAAGCACTTAATTAACCCTGTCACGCATGGGGGTAAATACAGACCCCCATAAGAACTTAATTAACCCCATCACTCATGGGTGTCAATACAGACCCCCATAAGCCCCTAATTAACCCTGTCACTCATGGGGGTCAATACAGACCCCGTAAGCACTTAATTAACCCCGTCACTCATGGGGGTCAATACAGACGCCCATAAGCACTTACTTAACCCTGTCAGGCATGGGGGTCAATACAGACACCCATAAACCCTTAATTATCCCTTCACTCATGGTAGTCAATACAGACCCCCATAGGCACTTAATTAACCTCCTCACTTGGGGGTCAATAAAGAACCCCATAAACCCATAATTAACCCTGTCACTCATGGGGGTCAATAAAGACCACCATAAGCCCATAATTAACCCTGTCACTCATGGGGGTCAATACAGACCCCCATAAGCCCTTCATTAACCCTGTCACTCATGGGGGTCAATACAGACCCCCATAATTACTTAATTATTCCCCCCTTAATTATAAACCCCTAATTAACCCCCTCCCTGATGGGTGTCAATACTGACCCCCATAAGCACTTAATAAACCCCCTCACTGATATCGGTCAATATCATAAGCCCTTAATTAACCCTGTCACTCATGGGGGTCAATACAGACCCCTGTAAGCACTTAATTAACACCCTTACTTATGGGGGTCAATACAGACCCCCATAAACCCCTAATTAACCCTGTCACTCATGGGGGTCAATACAGACCCCCATCAGCACTTAATTAACCCCCTCACTGATGGGGGTGAATACAGACCCCATAAACTGATAATTAACCCTGTCACTCATGGGCGTCAATAGACACCCTCAGAAGCCTCCATTTAAACCCATCAGTCCCATAAGGGTATATTATGACCATTATGGGCCTGTTACAACCCAACATTAACCACATAAATGCCATGACAGTCCTCAATAAAAAAAAACTAATGTCACGAAAAATAAAAAATCTACATTACATAAAATAAAAAAACCTAAATCACAAAAAAATAAAAAAATCTACATTACAGAACATAAAAAAACCTAAGTCACAAACAATAAAAAAAGGAACATTATAGAAAATAAAAAAATACATTAACCCCCCCCCCCCACTACAGAAAAAAAAATACACACCTGAAAAGGAAATGCATATGATACATATAATACAATACATACAATATAAATAAAATGAAATACAATACAATGCCCCCCTATTTAATATACAATACATCCTATCTATATAATCCCCCAATCTACCTACTATCTATCTAAAATACATCCTATCTATCTAATATACATCCCCCAATCTATCTAGATAAATACCGCAATCTAATATACATCCTAACTTATATACATCCCCCAATCTATCTAATATACAATAAATACTATCTATCTAATATACATCCTATCTATCTAATATACATCCCTCAATCTATCTAAATAAATACCACAATCTATTATACAATACATGCTATCTATATAAAACATAAACCCCTAGCTAACATACAATAAATGCTATCTATATATAAAATAATCTAAATCTCAGCTAAAATAAAATAATTTAGACCACTTACCTTTGCAGACCTGCCACCTAGGGGAAAAAAAATAAAAAAAATGAGTGCAACACATTTACAGTAAATAAATTAACATTATAAACATTCTAAATTTTCTACTCACCTTTCCAGCATGTCCCGTCCTTCTTATTTTTCTCTTCTCCGGTGTGGCCCTTGTTAAAAAAAAAAAACATAACATTAGTACAAATACATAAACATACAACAAAGTAAAATAAACATAATCTACATTGTACTTACCTCCCCACGATGTCTCCGGCCTCCCCTTCTTCTGCCCCGGATGGGCCCTGGAACAATCCGGGCTGTAAAAAAAAAAAAAGAAAAACGCTGTATATCTGTCTATCACATGCTGTCTAACATTATTTTCTGTAATGTTCCTTTTTTATTTTTTGTGACTTAGGTTTTTTTATTTTCTGTAATGTACATTTCTTATTTTTTGTGATTTAGTTTTTTTTATTTTATGTAATGTAGATTTTAAAATTGTGTGACATTAGTTTTTCTTTTCTTTTTGTAATTAGAGTGGTGGGGGTTATTAGGGGGTAGGTAGGTAATGTAGGTAGGTAGTGTAGGTGTTAATAGGTTAGTGTAGAGGGTGTTTAGTTCATATTTAATGTTTTATTGGGGGGTATAGTGCAGTGTAGTGTTTATACTTAGTGTCATGATGGTCCTTGAGGACCGTCATGGCACTTATGTGGTTAATGTTGGGTTGTAACAGGCCCAAAATGGTCGTAATATACCCTTATGGGACTGATGGGGTTAAATAGAGGCTTATGATAGTCTGTATGGACCCCCATGAATGACAGGGTTAATTAGGGGTTTATGGGGGTCTGTATTGACCCCCATCAGTAAGGGGAATAATTAGTGCGTGCCAGGGTTATTTATGGGCTTATGTGGGTCCTTATTGATGCCCATGAGTGAGGGGGTTAATTAAGTGCTTATGGGGGTCTATATTGACCCTCATGAGTGACAGGGTTAATGAAGGGCTTATGGGGGTCTGTATTGACCACCATGAGTGACAGAGTTAATTAAGGACTTATGCGGGTCTATATTGACCCCCATGAGTGAGGGGGTTAATGAAGGGGTTATGGGGGTCTATATTGACCCCCATGAGTGAGGGGGTTAATGAAGTGCTTATGGCGGTCTGTATTGACCCCCATGAGTGACAGGGTTCATGAAGGTCTTATGGGGGTCTATATTGACCCCCATGAGTGAGGGGGTTAATGAAGTGCATATGGGGGTCTGTATGACACCCATGAGTGACACAGTTAATGACGGGCTTATGGGGGTCTGTATTTACCTCCATGAGTGACAGGGTTAATGAAGGGCTTATGGGGATCTATATTGACCCCCAAGAATGACAGGGTTAATTAGGGGTTTATGGGGGTCTATATTAACCCCCATTAATGAGGGGGCAATTAAGTGCTTTTAGCGGACTGTATTGACCCCCATGAGTGACAGGGTTAATGAAGGGCTTATGGGGGTCTATATTGACCCCCATGAGTGAGGGGGTTAATGAAGTGCTTATGGGGGTCTGTATGCATGACCCCACACTGCAAGGATTAATGTGGGGACTGATGGGGGTCCCGATGGGGAACCCCCAGCATGGTTTAATGTGGACACACTGTGAGGGAACCAATCGGGACCCCCACAGCAAGGGGTTAAAGTGGGGACCCTGCAGGGGTCCTAGTGAGGACCCGCATCATTGGGGTTTAAGGTAGGAGTGTGTGGGGGTGTGTTAGGTGCACTGGGGATATATCTGGGACCATACATAAGGGCTTCTAAAGCCCTTGCGAGTCCTCCTGAGCACAAGCAGTACTTCGTCCTGCATTTGCGCTTTGCAAGCTGGGATACTTTTTTGGAGTGGGAGGGATCAGGCAATTGAATAGGGATTTGTGTAAATTGGACTGGAAAAGTGGAACATCAAAGGCTTCAGAGTGGTGTAAGCTCTGAGTTGAAGGTTGGCCATTTTCGCAGGGCCTTTACTCAGAACCCGATCCAAGGTTGCAAAATGGAGGCAATTGAATAGCAAAGTAGCCTCCGTTTTGCTCTTTCGAACTCAGAGCTGAAAAAAGTAGCAATTGAATGAGGCTGATTGTTCTTACTTAACCTGTTGCTAGCCACGCAGTGGGTGGTGCAGTAGTTGGGTCAACCAACTTCCTATGTTTTATTTAAAAATAGTAACATTTATTTAAGTCACATGATAAAAATAAAAGAAATATAAATTGTAAAGACAAATATAGGGTGTGTTTAAATTAAATATTAATGTAAAACATGGATGAACTGGAGTCTAAGCTCACAACACACTCATACTGTATATAATGTTTTGAATATTTCACAGTATGACTTTTATAATTTTAGTTATTCTTTCGGTTTTTAATTTAAATACAAAATAACAAAAACAATTACATTTATGTTTCATTTAAATCCAAAAAGTTAATAAAAAAAAATAGGAACTGGGTTTAATATTAGTCAGATGTGCATAGATATAAAAATTATTTCCATCCAAGTAAAACCAGCTGAAATGATCATCTGTAGAGAAGGAATTGACTGTAATGTATCTTCATCTCTCCATGTTTATCCCTGTGTAGATGGAGAATCAGGTGTTCAAAAACAGTCAGTTTTCGAGGGTATATCAGGAATACATGATCCCAATTCCTCAGGAAGTGACAGACTTGGTGCTACATTATCTGCAAGAGAAGGTGAGTGGATGTGCATGTCCTCGCAGGACCTAGAATATAAATATGACGTATGGTATAGATCTCTCTGAACAAAATGGGTTTTTCAAATAGTATCTGAGGTTTGTTTTTCTAACAAATTTGTTCTGGTTTTGGTAAATCAAATCCGTCAATAGATGGTTTAAACTACCAGCTAACACCTGATTGTATGTATTATCACAGATTATTTACACTTTTGTGATTTTATAATTTAAAAAAAAAAAGAGGTTTTACTTATATGTCAGATAATTGCTTTTGTTCAGTGTTATGTAGATAACCTTTGATTTATCTTATACCTAGTGAATATAAAGTCTTTTTATCTTAAGAAGATGTTTGTGTGCACTGTCAGAGATTGTGGAAACATACAGACTCATTAAATTCCAAAAAAGTAATTGCGAAGTTTGAACATTAGGGCTGCAAGCCTGAAATTTGAAATTTTAACGACACTATTAAATTAGAAGGGGTGCAAGCTATGAGCGAGGGACGCTATCTTGTACACCTCAAGATTTGCGTGCATGGCAAAGATGTACATACGAGCTACGTGCATCTCAATTATCAATTAAGCTTTGCTTTGTAAATTAGCCCAAAAAATGTAAAACGTAAAATGTAACACCTAATTAGACACCAGTTTGCCTTTAAAACGGAGCCAAACAGGAAATCATTGACTGTGCTGTAGCTTTTGCAAGTAGACACACAGGTCTAGGCATTGGTGGTTTTTTGTGCTTTGGTGAGAAAGGAGAGTGGGCGAGAGAGAAGGAATATTTTAAGTTTTGATCTTTTGACCTATCGGAGAATTTAACCCTTGATTTAAAACACACATAATTACTGATATCACATAATTCACACACATAGATTAATACAAACACATAGCTATACCTAGCGGTAGGCCACAGCACACCTACACACCCCATACAATTATTATACTACACATAATACTTGCATTGTTGTTTTACCCATTGTTGTTACCCCCATCCCATGATGACCCCTACTATGCTGCCCCATCCTATGCTACCTCATCTCATGCTCGCCTGTTCAATGGATACTAAACCTTTGGTCCACTAGCCCACCGATCATGGCCCGACCCCCAAGTCCACATGCTGCCACATCAGCGCCTGCTCCAGCCACCAATCCAGCAGCAACCATAAATGCAGCCACCAATACATCAGTGGACATAGATGCAGCAACCAATGCAGCACGGGACACAGATGCAGCCACCGTCGGCTGTCTCGCCTTCAGCTGTCTCACCTTCGGCTGTCTCACCGTCTGTTCTACGACTCACACAGCCACCGCCTCCAGCCCTGCATTCCTAACATGCGGCCCAATTGCCATCAACACCAATGATATTGCCGGAGATCATGGCCCAGTTTGCCAGGGATAATCAGGCATGCCGCAAAACATCAGAGAGGATGCTCAGGTTGCTCCAGAGGCAGTGTCGCCTGAGTAGCGCCATCCTGGCTAGCAATAGGTTTCACCATGCTGAGATGAGGAGGCACAACTGAAGGATGGAGAGATATGAGGTACAGAGGATTTGGGAGAGACAGCTAATAATCCATCTAACCCAATGGCATCTAATACCTCTCCAGCCTTTGCTTGCGCAACCACAACCTGAGCCATCTGCCTCCTCATCTCAGACATCACCACCATATCAACCCAAACCCCAGCGTAGTGGCACCCTCCGCTCCTACACCACCACGACGTGGAAGAGGGAAACCGAGAGAGAGTGTGTCTGCGGACACAGAAAGTGGGGGCCCAGTCACAAGGAGTAGGAGGTATTAGGACCTTCGAGGAAGTCCTCTTCCTGATCACTCCTCACTGAATACTGATTGTTATAGATGTTGACATACTACTGGCTGGCTACAGAGTGTGTACATGTCTGGTTATGTTTAACATTTCAACAAATGATGTTCAATGTGGATTGACCTTGAGATGCAGTGCTGTAATTAATCAGAATATAGTTATGATCTGGTTCTTGTCTCGTGTTAATAGTCAAATCTCACAACCATGAAGGCACGTTCTTCTTCTTCGAGTAGTACAATACTGTAACGGATCTCCTGGCACCCCGACCGGGTACCTCCGTTGATGGGCGCGTCTTAGCTTGCGCCGAGGCCTACAAGCACCGCACCGGACACCACAACCACTACAGACTCCACAACCGCCGTAGCTTAAACCTCCCAGGGAGTATGCAGCGCATAGCAATCCCCAGTGTGATATAGCAATCCCCTCCAAGAACGAGACGAGGCTACGTTTTGAAGGGTCAAGTAGACAACTCTTTAATGGCAGGGGATCTCCTTTTATGCAATGGTGCCCTCTAAAGGGCTACACCCACATAATTACCACAACAGCCAATTATATACATGGTTCAACCCCCACGTCTCCTCCCCTCAGATAACAGGTAACACAATTAAACCAGACACAATTTTAACCACATTCTGGATGTACCCCAAAAACAGGGGGTACACATTTAAGTCCAAAACCATTCAATAGCTCTCACCCAGGGGAACAACATATTAAAAAATGGCATGAATCAGACCTGGGGTTCAAAAGTTAGTAAAAGTATCTTTTACACATAACACACAGACATTTCACATATCCCCCATAGTTGGCCACAAAATACACATATAGGGACAATAGGTGAGTCACACCTCCCTGAGGCTACCTGGCAACTTGGATACAATCAGACATGGATTAGATCACCCTTCTTTGTTCTTATCTGAGAATGAAAACACTTTATACAATAGACTTCCTTATCTTATGCGGAGTCTCTGTAACAGGATTATCTCCCATGCCAAGGTCTGCACTAGTCTGGGCCAATATTCTGCAGAGCATAAACCAACATACATGCAGTATAATAGTAGGATCATATTTTAACTATAATAATCATAAAACGGTAAAACAGTGATGGGTTCCGTTATACACCTCCCCCGTGACCATAAGCCGACATACAAGGTCTGATCCCAACGGATCGGCCTGGGGATGTCCGGACAAAAGTATTTGTTGGTCAATTCTCTAGTTTGACAACCCATCAGCATTACTGCAATTCACATTTACTCACATTTCACATATCCCCAGATAGCTGGAATCTGAGCGCACAAAACTAACGAATAGCGCTCAGATCCTATTCACACAGTTCAATTACCATGTAGCTAAAGTCTTTCCCATAGTCTTTCATTATATGAATGGGCTCCATGGCATAGCTATCTGTGGTATCATGGTTCACACAGGGCAAGTACCGAATGACCCCCCCTGTATGTAAAGGGCCAGAATGAGTGACATACACTCTGGTATGGCCGAATACTGTGTTTAAAGGGCAATATGTCCCAGGGCAATAGTCGCAGGGCAGGAGGCTGGCAAACAGTCCTCTCCAAGACAAAGTGGCGAAGGGCACTTCGTCACAAATACAATCATGTGAGTAAAGACTCAACCCAGTTCCCAACAGGCATTAGAACAGTGCCATTCACCACTGTAGATGGATCTAAAATGCAATATATGACTACATATCTCATCACTAATGAATATAACTGGTGTGAGTTTCCATTATAATGAATATGTACTGGCTTTAGAGTTGCACGGTCTCATTAGGATCTGCTAATCCAAACCAGTAGTTCTACATGACTTTTTGTAGCATTTCATCCCTTTAACAGCGCATTAATGTATTTCATGTCATCCAAACCAAATGGATAATTTTCTTGGTTTGACATCAGGATCAATGTGCATGTGTTTAGGGGTAATGTGAACAGTGTAATGTGTTTGACCTTGGTACCACCCATATGCCAGTGAGATGTGATATCAGCATGGGCCAACTATTCCATGTAGATAGTAATAGTAGTCTTTGCTGAAGGATTGTGTTCACAGTGAAGCATGCCTTGTGGTATTACACATCCTCAACATATAATTCAAGAACGCTGTTTGAACAGGACATAATCGCTATGGTTATCACTGCTCGTAAATGACGGTCATGTTAATTGGTCAATGGTAGTGTCCAGAGCAAAAACAATGTACCATAATAACAGCTCATGATTGTTCTAACACCTCCTCTTTATTTTTCCAGATTCACATAATCTATTGACCAATCAGCAGTAATGTATGCAAACACACTGTGTGTGGAATGGCTTAGTATCATATGATCCATGTTTTTAAGTGTCTGGTTAATATGGCAATACTAGCGACTTGCCCGTCAAAAAATGACGGCAATGTGATGTATATGTTTGTCAAGTTGTTTAGTTCTTAACATATATTTTTGACACTTGTAAGTATTTTAATATGAACGTGTATTTTTGTAAAATGTTGATGTAATGGTTTTTTAAAATGTAATTTGTATCTGAAGAATTGTTAACTTTAATATACATTGAATGAATAGGAAAGCAAAAAGTAAAAAGCCTTCTTGAAACGTCCCGAATTTTAACATGAAGTTTAAAATATATGTAAGCAATAACCTTCAAAGTATATCTTTTTAAACTTGAACTTTATTTTTTATGTAAGTTTAGAAGTTGACAAAACATTGGTATAATTTTGAACATTATAAACAGGAACATAGTGAATACATTTTGTAACCTAATTTTTTATTAAAAGTATTAACATTTGAATGTAAAAACAGGTGACCTTTAAATTAATCAGTATTAACATGCAATTTCTATCACAATAATTGTTAACTTGAATATACATTAAATGTAGAGGAAGGCATACAGTAAAAACTCTCCTTAAAACGTAGATAATTAAAGTAATTCATTACTGACCACATAAACTGGCGATAAACATTAATCTAGGTAGTAATCTTAAGATAACAGACAATATTTACATTGTGACTTAAAAGGTGCTTGACCTCTTAACATCCACTTTGTAATCTGTTGAATGAAATAACTTGAAAATATATTTTTTAAACTTGTAACATTAGAAACATTAACATAGTTCCTTCACATTTTAACATAATTTTTACTAACAATGAAAGGCAAGTATTTTGTGAGGCGAATCATTCATAAACAGTACTTCCATTAATTATGACTGAATTAAACAACCAATTGTTATGTATTTTGGAATGCTTTTTAAAAAATGATGGCATCTTTAATTTGTATCCTGCAAAGTTATAGTACTTCATAGTAGACAATGTTTTTAGTAAAAATACCTCCATCTTCTAATAAATCACCTTGACTTTCATTGTTTTCAATGTAAACTTTAATAGCCTGTGGATTTTTGCACCGTGACAACGCAACGTACAATTGACCATGTGCAAATACTGGTTCTTCCAAGAAAATACCCACAGATTTGAAAGTTTGACCTTGTGATTTATTAATGGTCATGGCAAATGCCATAATAATGGGAAATTGTCTTCTTTGAAGTATAAAAGGGAGACTACTTTCACTTGGTGCTAAATCTATTCTTGGTATGAAAACTCTCTCTCCTTTATGGGTCCCAGTTAAAATTTCAGCATCTATAAAATGGTCCTTTAATTGTTGAACAATTAATCTTGTGCCATTGCATAGGTCTTTTTTGGGGTTCATATTTCGCAGTAACATGATAATTGCACCTTTCTTTAGCTGCAAAATATGTGGTGGCATTCCAGAAGGAGTTAGAGAGTTTATGAATTCAGTTGAAAAGTTTGCCTGACTTTCATTGTCATCAGCAAGTACAGAATCAGCACTGTGATAATTTCTTTGTGGTGCATTCATTTTTTTAAAGATTTCATTATTGAGTATTAATGCATCTTTATTTTTACACGTCAGTATAACTTGGTTGGCAAGCTCGGAATATTCTTCGTTATTTATGCTCCCTTCAAATATAGCCGATATAATATCTTGTTGACAAATCATATGAGGTGGGATCTCTACAGTGTCGTCAGGTAAATGTAGTATTTTTTCTGTTCTGCCTTCTCCAATTTTAATAAGCCAATCATTGAAATCAGTTTGGCCTTCTGATCTCATATTTTGTTTCAATTGAAGATGGGTAAAATGTTTCCATACTGTGCTTGACTTGATACAGGTTTCGATAATGTCAGTTCGATTTCCATGTACAACGACAGGTAATGTTTGTCTAAAATCGCCACCCAACAACATTACCTTTCCACCAAATGGAAAAATATTATCCATGACTTCACGAAGCAAATGGTCAATACATTGGAGGGGATAGCATGACATCATTGTGGCCTCATCTATTATAATTAATTTACATTTCTTCAATTTCTTTGCTTGTAAGGATGTCATGCGAATATCTGACACAGAATTTTCTAAAATAGGCACTGGCAGTTTAAATCCACTATGAACAGTTCTTCCACCTTCTAATAAAAGTGCAGCAATTCCAGTAGTGGCAAACGCCATTGCTATTTTTCCTTGTGCTCGTACTGAACTCATTAATAAATTGTACAAATATGTTTTTCCTGATCCGCCAGGTCCATCAAGATAGAAATAACGCTCTGTCACCATGTCATCATCTATAGCATTTTTAATGGCATGAAATGCTTGCAATTGTAGTGTATTTAAAGTTGCAAGTCTTTCTTCTGTTCTTTCTGCTTGTAGTTGAATGTCATAGTCTTCAAAGTTAATGTCATCTATAAGACCTGGATCAGGCAAATTAAAACTTGCACAACTTAATCCATGAGTTAAAAAGACTTCTTGGATTTCCATTAACGCTTTTAAGTGTGCAATGGGTTCATTGTATCGTCGCATAAAGTCTTCAGCCATATTACTTTTAAAAGTCTCCCACAAAGCTAATGCATTTGGAGCATTTGAGAAGATACAAATAAAAGCAAATTGTTCTCTCATCTGTCGTGGCATTTGACATTGTGCTGCTTCTTCTAAACATCTTTCCCACTCTGTATCATCCGATAGTAAGTTTCTATGTCTTGCAGCTAAATGGAAGGATTCATATACAATGTCATTAACAGTTCTTAATTGTTCAAAACTTTGTGCTCCTGGAACATTTAAAAGTAATATCCGTAAGCAAAAACGTTCAACATCTCTTGGACTGACTGTGTAAATTCTTGGAATAATTTTATTGCCTCTGGTTTTTCTTGGTCTCCATAATCCATTCACAAAAACATAGTGATATGGAATTTCAATATATAAGTATTGTGTTGCTTCAGCATCAGTGGAATTTAATGCAAACCATGCAGTTAGTGTAGTGTGACGATCTTCACTTTGGGCCAATGCATTCATTTCATTTCCAGCATGAAAATAGACTAAATGTCGTTGTGGCAAATGTACTGCTAACCTATATACTGCATGTGATCTATCATGCATTTCAAATTTTAAAAGCCGCCACATAGCTTCTGGCGCACTGACATAGCGAGCATCTACATGAGATGCAAGTTCATCATGTACTAACTCACTACTTTCAGGGTTGTCTGCACTTTTGACGACTACAGTAGCTGCATCGTAACCTTTGTAAATATATTTGTAGACATATTTAATGGATTTGATGGAAGTGCAGGCTTCTACGTTGATGTGGGCGTTGTACTTCATGAGTAAATGTGGATTGTAGGGTACTACATATCTATTGTCCACTTTTTTTCCACGAATAATGGCACTATCTCCTTCTCTTCTTTTATAAAGTGGATATCCATCACAATTTGCATATGTATTGTCTCTATAATCTTTTGGAAAATCTTTTGAAAATTTATTATTTTCCATACATGGTGATTGTGGATTCAGGTCTCCACAGGGTCCATGAATCCTGCGATGAGTAACAATCTCATATAGTCTACCATATAGTTCTGGATCTGGTAGTTCAGCAACAATGACTGCATCCACTTTGTCCAAAGTATCTAATTTATCTTTTTCTTGAAGTATTATTAGAAGATGTGCATGTGGAAGGCGTCTTTTTTGAAATTCAATGGTATATACATAAGCAAGACATTTGCCAAATAACTGATTTATAGTGAAGTCACGTATTAATTCATTTAATTTAATCTTAAAAACTCTGGCTACTAAATCTGGTCGATCTGAAGCAGTTTGTACAGAAGTAGATTTTGTGTAATTTCTGGCCATTGTGGATTACATGTAAATGTCATAAATAAATCGGGTTTGCCAAATTTAGTGACAATAGCCATAGCATCATTGTATCTTTCTCTCATATTTCAAGGAGATCCTTGAAAGGAAGATGGTAAAATGATGGCTTTGCCAGCTGTCATGTCTCTGCTTGTAGCCACGTCAGCAACATAGTCCATTAATCCAGAATATTGTTCTACACAGAGTTTATCTTGTTGATATTTGATAAAGTTTAAATTATTTGCCTCAACTTGCAAATATGAATCAATAATCCATTGTTGTGTTAGTTTCCCACCACATAAAATTGGATTAAATACATTGCGAATGGCAATTTGAGCTACTTTAAATTCAAGCATAGAAACATTATTTCGGATTCTGGCTTTAGCATTTGGGTAACTGGGAAGAGTTAATTTTGGTTGCCAACCTGCTTCTCCGTGTGGGAAAAAGATGGGATATGTCATTGGATCTAAATTTGGACTTAAGATACTCATATTAATAAACGGTTGCTCCTCATTTCTGGGATATATTCGAATGTCTCTTTGAAATGGTGGTTCTCCTTCATCATTCTGAAACACCATTGCAACCTCATTTGATGTTGGCAAGTTATAACGACGTTTATCAGTATGTCTGTCTCTTTTAAGCACCATATTAACCTTCGACATTGGTAATTGATGTCTTTGTGCATGAAGTAGTTGTTCATTTTCTACTTCTGCCAATTTTTTATAAGCTTTACTGTAGGGATTGTTGTCCATAATGTTATTTAGCTCTATAAAAACACTGTGTAAGCATTTTTTATTTTCTTCCATCTGCATACGTTGGTCAACAGCTTCCATTGTATCTAGGACATATAGTTGAGCGAATTTTCTTTGATTTCCTTCCTCTGGATGTAAATGTGAAGTGATAAATTTGTCCTTGGACTTTAAAACAGTAAGGACCATTTGATGGAAGTGCAGGCTTCTACGTTGATGTGGGCGTTGTACTTCATGAGTAAATGTGGATTGTAGGGTACTACATATCTATTGTCCACTTTTTTTCCACGAATAATGGCACTATCTCCTTCTCTTCTTTTATAAAGTTGATATCCATCACAATTTGCATATGTATTGTCTCTATAATCTTTTAGAAAATCTTTTGAAAATTTATTATTTTCCATACATGGTGATTGTGGATTCAGGTCTCCACAGGGTCCGTGAATCCTGCGATGAGTAACAATCTCATATAGTCTACCATATAGTTCTGGATCTGGTAGTTCAGCAACAATGACTGCATCCACTTTGTCCGAAGTATCTAATTTATCTTTTTCTTGAAGTATTATTAGAAGATGTGCATGTGGAAGGCGTCTTTTTTGAAATTCAATGGTATATACATAAGCAAGACATTTGCCAAATAACTGATTTATAGTGAAGTCACGTATTAATTCATTTAATTTAATCTTAAAAACTCTGGCTACTAAATCTGGTCGATCTGAAGCAGTTTGTACAAGAAGTAGATTTTGTGTAATTTCTGGCCATTGTGGATTACATGTAAATGTCATAAATAAATCGGGTTTGCCAAATTTAGTGACAATAGCCATAGCATCATTGTATCTTTCTCTCATATTTCAAGGAGATCCTTGAAAGGAAGATGGTAAAATGATGGCTTTGCCAGCTGTCATGTCTCTGCTTATAGCCACGTCAGCAACATAGTCCATTAATCCAGAATATTGTTCTACACAGAGTTTATCTTGTTGATATTTGATAAAGTTTAAATTATTTGCCTCAACTTGCAAATATGAATCAATAATCCATTGTTGTGTTAGTTTCCCACCACATAAAATTGGATTAAATACATTGCGAATGGCAATTTGAGCTACTTTAAATTCAAGCATAGAAACATTATTTCGGATTCTGGCTTTAGCATTTGGGTAACTGGGAAGAGTTCATTTTGGTTGCCAACCTGCTTCTCCGTGTGGGAAAAAGATGGGATATGTCATTGGATCTAAATTTGGACTTAAGATACTCATATTAATAAACGGTTGCTACTCATTTCTGGGATATATTCGAATGTCTCTTTGAAATGGTGGTTCTCCTTCATCATTCTGAAACACCATTGCAACCTCATTTGATGTTGGCAAGTTATAACGACGTTTATCAGTATGTCTGTCTCTTTTAAGCACCATATTAACCTTCGACATTGGTAATTGATGTCTTTGTGCATGAAGTAGTTGTTCATTTTCTACTTCTGCCAATTTTTTATAAGCTTTACTGTAGGGATTGTTGTCCATAATGTTATTTAGCTCTATAAAAACACTGTGTAAGCATTTTTTATTTTCTTCCATCTGCATACGTTGGTCAACAGCTTCCATTGTATCTAGGACATATAGTTGAGCGAATTTTCTTTGATTTCCTTCCTCTGGATGTAAATGTGAAGTGATAAATTTGTCCTTGGACTTTAAAACAGTAAGGACCATGTCCTGGTACATTAGCAGCTAATGTTGCCCCCATGGATGCAAAGGATATGGCACTATTGTAGGATCTTATGTTTGTTTTAAATTTTTTGTAGTTTGGAAAAGTAGGTTCAGTCATAATGTTTTGTAAATAGAGAGGAAATTGTTTCCTTTCTGGAAGTTTGAACTTGCCTTTTTGACAGCAACTAATACATTGGCCATCTCTGGGTCTCTCCTGTTTAAAATAATAAGTCTCACAAAACTGACATTGAGTAGTCATGTCCCCACAACTATGAACCTCTACTGCTAAAGACTTAGAGGACAATTTGCAAAGCATATAGG
This sequence comes from Discoglossus pictus, assembly GCA_027410445.1. NCBI lineage: Eukaryota > Metazoa > Chordata > Amphibia > Anura > Alytidae > Discoglossus > Discoglossus pictus. The sequence continues at coordinate 116,104,937 of CM050173.1, forward strand.
ATTTTGACTTTCATATTCATCAGGTGAAATGTCATATAATGTTTCAACAACAGGTTCTAAATGCTTTGTTTTTTTCGTGGCTTTTCTTGGTATATGTTGTATTGTTTGAGGTAAAATGTCATGTAATGTTTCATGAAACGGTTCTAAATGCTTTGTTTTTTTTGTTGCTTTTTTTGGTACCTGTTGTATTTTTTCAGGTAAAATGTCATCTGATGTTTGAGCAACAGGTTGTAAATGCTTTATTTTCTTTGTTGCTTTTTTTGACATATCTTTAATTTCTGCAGGTGACAGTCTTTTGCTTGCAATTCTTTTGCGTTCTTTTTCTCGTTGAATTTCCTTCTTCTCCGGTGTCTGCTGGCTGTCTGCTCTCTGTCGTCGTTCTCTAGCTTGGCGTCTTTTCTTTTCTTGTTTACTCTCGTTATCAGCCATGTTAATCTGTAAAAATAAAATTATGTATCATTAGTTTATTTTGAGATGTTAAGTTGTTTTTCATGACAAATTGTTATCAACAGTGTGTTTACATTTTATACTTAATCAATTTCAATGCGGTCAATTGAATAGAGGTCTAAATAAGGCCATCAGATAATTATTTAAAGACGTTTTTATTTATTAAACATGTATCCAAAAGCAAGTGTTTCAGTAACTAAAAAGGTTTTTTCAAAAAGATGTTATGTCCTTATTTACAGCACTATTCAATTTGTCAAATGGCAATTAAATTAGGGTTTAGGACTGGAATGTTACAATGACAAATTGTGTAGATTCTGTGTTTTTAGACTTTTTTGGACTATGCAATTTTTTTTTTTAAGGTTACATTGAAGTTTGTATTTACTGTTAAAGATTATTGGCCCTAAAAGACAAATAAGAGATAGATGAAAAATGTGTTAGTTATATTTTTTCAACAGTTATAATTACCGGTGGTTTATTTTAAATTTTATTTTCTGTTGACATCGATGCAAAGCTAAGATCTTTATTTTTTTTTCTCTTTTTTTACTGGTTATACTGTACCTTGGTTGAAGTGTGATTTCAAGCAAAATTCTTTGTTGGTCCTGTGTTAAAAGCCTTTGTCCGATGGTCTGGTCCTGTGTTGAAAGTCCTCGTCCGATGGTGTAGTCCTCTGTTGAAAGTCCTCGTCCGCTGGTCTGGTCCTCAGTTGAAACTCCTGTTCCGATGTTCTTGACGCAGTATCTGTTATAAAATAAAAATGAAAATGTTATGTTATTTGAATGTCTTTGTATTAATGAAAAAATGCCATTATTTCTGTGTTTTTCTACAATCCTTTTTGGTGCGCCCCACTTTTGGTATGCTTCTTTAGGCTTTTTTCTAAGGCTTATAGGTGGTTAAACATTAAAGAAGAATATTAATTAATTTTTCTCTTTTTTTACTTGTTATACTGTACCTTGGTTGAAGTTTGATTTCAAGCAGAATCTTTGTTGGTCCTGTGTTGAAAGCCTTCGTGTGATGGTCTGGTCCTGTGTTGAAAGTCCTCGTCCAATCGTCTGGTCCTCTGTTGAAAGTCCTCGTCCGATGGTGTAGTCCTCTGTTGAAAGTCCTCGTCCAATGGTCTGGTCCTCTGTTGAAAGTCCTCGTCCGCTGGTCTGGTCCTCAGTTGAAACTCCTGGTCCGATGTTCTTGATGCAGTATCTGTTATAAAATAAAAATGAAAATGTTATTTTATTTGAATGTATTTGTATTAACTAAAAAATGACATTATTTCTGTGTTTTTCTACAATCCTGTTTGGTGCGCACCACTTTTGGTATGCTTATTTAGGTTTTTTTCTAAGGCTTATAGGTTGTTAAACATTAAATAAGATTATAAATGTAGTTTCCTATGTGTTTGTGTGAGTTTTCGTACAATCCTGTTTGGTGAGCACCACTTTTGGTATGCTTATTTAGGCTTTTTTCAAATGCTTATAGGTTGTTAAACATTGAAAAAGAATATAAATGTAGCTTGCTCTGTGTTTGTGTGAGTTTTCGTACAATCCTGTTTGGTGCGCACAAATTTAGTTATGCTTATTAATGCTTTTTTGTAAGGCTTATAGGTTGTTAAACATTAAATAAGAATCTAAATGTAGTTTGCTATGTGTTTGTGTGAGTTTTCATACAATCCTGTTTGGTGCACACCACCGTTGGTATTCTTATTTATGATTTTTTGTAAAGTTTATAGGTTGTTAAACATTAAATAAGAATATAAATGTTGTTTGCTATGTGTTTGTGTGAGTTTTCGTACAATCCTGTTTGGTGCGCACCACTGTTGGTATGCTTATTAATGTTGTTTTGTAATGCTTATAGGTTGTTAAACATAAAATAAGAATATAAATGTAGTTTGCTATGTGTTTATGTGAGTTTTCGTACAATCCTGTTTGCTGCGCACCAATTTACTTATGCTTATTTAGGCTTTTTTGTAAGGCTTATAGGTTGTTAAACATTAAATAAGAATCTAAATGTAGTTTGCTATGTGTTTGTGTGAGTTTTCATACAATCCTGTTTGGTGCACACCACCGTTGGTATTCTTATTTATGTTTTTCTGTAAAGCTTATAGGTTGTTAAACATTAAATAAGAATATAAATGTTGTTTGCTATGTGTTTGTGTGAGTTTTCGTACAATCCTGTTTGGTGCGCACCACTGTTGGTATGCTTATTAATGTTGTTTTGTAATGCTTATAGGTTGTTAAACATAAAATAAGAATATAAATGTAGTTTGCTATGTGTTTATGTGAGTTTTCGTACAATCCTGTTTGCTGCGCACCAATTTACTTATGCTTATTTAGGCTTTTTTGTAAGGCTTATAGGTTGTTAAACATTAAATAAGAATCTAAATGTAGTTTGCTATGTGTTTGTGTGAGTTTTCATACAATCCTCTTTGGTGCGCACCACTGTTGGTATGCTTATTTATGTTTTTTTGTAATGCTTATAGCATGTTAAACATTAAATAAGAATATAAATGTAGTTTGCTATGTGTTTGTGTGAGTTTTCGTACAATCCTGTTTGGTGCGCACCAATGTTGGTATGCTTATTTAGGCTTCTTTCTAAGGCTTATAGGTTGTTAAACATTAAATAAGAATATAAATGTAGTTTGCTATGTGTTTGTGTGAGTTTTCGTACAATCCTGTTTGATGGGCACCGCTTTTGTTATACTTATGTAGTGTTTTTTCTAATGCTTATAGGTTGTTAAACATTGAAAAAGAATATTAATTTAGTTTGCTATGTGTTTGTTACAATCCTGTTTTGTGTGTACCACTTTGTGTGTACCATATGTTGCATTCTTTGGCCCTCATTCAATTGCAGTTTGGCCAATTCAATAGGGTTCTAAATGTGCTTATTTCGAGCCGTATCGAATTGTCCAAAATATCAATTGAATGAGGGCCTTTGGTTGCTGGATTTGTTATATTGTGAGGGCCTCATTGAATTTCGTTTTTGGCAATGGAATTGGGCTCAATATGAGCACAGAGCATCTTTTTTTACAGAAGTTTTTAGTTAGTGAACTTGTATCCAAAAGAAAGGTCTTCACTAACTAAAAACTTCTGTAAAAAAATATGCTCTGTGCTTATATAGAGCCCTATTGAAATGGGCAAATCACATTTGAATGAGGCCCTCGGCCATTAAACATATTTAGGTCCTGAATCAATTGCGTTTTGACCAATTGAATAGGGCTCTATATAAGCACATAACATATTTTTTGACAGAAGTTTTTAGTTAGTGAAGATCTTGATTGTGGTTAGAAGTTCATTAACTAAAAATGTCTGTCTAAAAAATCTGTTATGTGCTTATATAGAGCCCTATTCAATTGGCCAACTCGCAATTGAATGAGGCTCATGGTTCGGTTCTTTTTTATACTTAATACTTTACCTTGATTGAAGTGTCGAATGACAGAGGGTCCCCTCCTGCCAATCTTAATTCGCCGGTCTTCTTGTAGTGTCTGTTTGAAAAAGAAAGTGAAATAGTGAATGATATAATTTTTTTATTTTATTTAGCAAAGCATGGCCTTTTCAGCATTTAATGTATTTTTGTATCTTACCTCTTCTTCTTGTTGTTGTTCTTTAAAAGGGATTGTGCTTCACAATGCACGGTGCAAATTGTTGAGTGACGCTGTTGATGCAGAGTCTGTTTGAATATTAAAAAAAGTAGAAAGATTAAGCTTTAGGTGATCTATTGAATTGCAGTAAATTAATGTCATTTAAATATACTTCTGTAATTATTTTCAATTAACATTATTTTTCGGTGGTGGCTACACACATATGTCACAAACATAAAGCACATTTCCATAGTTGAAAGTAATTTTTTTGTGTGCGTGTGACATATCAGTATACATGAATCATATTTTAATTGTTAAATGAACCTTATTTTTTTTTGGGGCCAACATACATAAATGTGTGTGTGACATGTGACTATAGATGATACACATATATGTGCGTGTCACATATCAGTATACATGACTCATATTTTAATATTCCCGACTTATTAATGTGGTGATCACATGTCACTACATAAATCTCATTTTCCTATTTAATTTTTTTTTTGATGTCCTGTCTTGATAATAAAATGTAATATATTATAGCTTACCTCTCAGTTGTAATTTGCACAATGTTAAGTATTAAATTAGGAAAGAATTGTCTTCTCAAGTTTTAGCAGCAGTTATGTCTGAAGTCACTCTGTTCATCACCTGAGTAGAAATGTATTTTTCTCTGTCAAATAGGCAGTATTTATAAATTTGTAGAACATTCTGGAAAGTTAGACCGTTAGAACGCAATACGCATGCGCTATTTGCGTTCCAGCTTACAATTTGCGTTCCATCCGCCATTTTGTGCGTAGTAGTGGTTAAAATGGTGTTTAATATGAGTGTGTTCCGTTCCGCATAGTATGTGTTTCATTATTGCGAGTAAGTGTAGTGTAGTTACGTCTGAAGCCTCGTTTTCGTTTTGTTCGGCGGCCATTTTTTCTCTCGCTTAGCCGATTTTCTGTGTTTTGGACTTAAATGGACGTGTAAATTAACTTTTGGAGGTGCCGGATGCCCCCCCGTGCTGTAAGTAAGCTTTTTATGTGTTCATTGTTTTTATTTCTTGTGTTTGTGATGTTTTGATGCGCGGCGGTTGGAATGGGTCTTTCGCGGCCGTTTTTTTTCCCGATGCGGCCGTATGTTGTTGCGATGCTGTCGTATTTTTTTGCGATAGACGCGGTTAGCTTTTACGTGTACGACACAGTGTCTTTGTATCTAAGTCGTGCGTATGTGTGTTAAGAGCGTGTGAGGGGCCTTTTTTACTGTTTTTTTGTTAAGTCTTGCGTCTGTGTGTCTGGGTGTAAGCGGGTGTGAGGTGACTTTAAGTTTTTTTTTGTTATAAAGTTGTGTGTGTGTGTGTGTTAACACAGCCGATGTTGAGATGCTCCCACCACCGCAAATGCGGACCCTCGCTTCGCGAGGATCCGCATTTGCGGGGACGTTGTTGGGATTTGTTGGCTGGGAGGTTGGGATTATTTTGTTAAAAAGTCGTGTGTGTGTATGTGTGTGTTAACACAGCCGACGTTGAGCCTCCACCTCCGCAAATGCGGACCCTCGCTTTGCAAGGATCCGCATTTGCGGGGACGTTGGGATGCTCCATCACCGCAAATGCGGGCCCTCGCTTCGCGAGGACCCGCATTTGCGGGGAAATGCGTCGCGTGAGCAACGGCCCGTACGCTCACAACTATATATGTGATATGGCTGTTGTATGTGCATTCATTGTTTTAAATATTATATGATGTTGGTTACTGTGGGGTCATGACCACTAGTGACCCTAGTAGATGCTATATGTTACCCTCATGATGTTGTCTGTTTACGCTTCAGAAGTCCTCTGATTGGCCACAGCCCCTTGCCATACTGGGATCCGCCCACACCACACCCATGATTTCAATGCACAGTCTTGTCCATTTCTGATTGTGCTCTATTTATGAAATAAAAAATTAGTATGTTATACCGTTATCACTGTTTCTGAATGTTTTTACCGTATCATGCTTTCTAATTGAAAGAGAAAGAGATAGAATGAAGTGTCATTGTTATACATATATATATAAAATGTGTGTGTGTTTCTCTACAGATATAATTGAAGAGTGAAGCAGCCGTGAATGTCCAGTAATTTTAGTAATTTAGTAATGTTTAATCCATATATATACATAGATTAATAATGAGTATTGCAATATAATTTGATACCTTTTGTATTGGACAAACGTTATATTTATAATGACGAGCTTTCGGGAGGCTTAACCTCCCTTTATCAAGTCTCACGCAATACTACATGAGATGGAACCCTCAGTTTGAATAATAATAGCAGATGCAGATAGAGTGGAAACAGCATAGAAAAGTTTACCTGTTCTGTGGAGAAATCCATTTTAAGTTTTATAGATGAATGGAAGGTATTGAATGAATTATGAAAGTCTCTGAGTTTGCTTTCTCCTTCTGTACAGATGATGAACAGATCATCTATGTAACGGTAGTATTTGTATGATTTGTAAATGGATACAGATAAGGTTTCTTCTAGATTGGCCATAAATAGATTTGCGTATTGTGGAGCGATTTTGGTACCCATGGCAGTCCCCATCATCTGTAGGTAGTTATCTTGGTTAAAAGTAAAATAGTTGTGAGTAAGGATATATTCTATTAGTTTAACAATAATATCAGGGCCATATTTATTGTTTTGTCTGTTTGATGAAAGAAACCTAAAGCAGGCCTCAGTGCCATCTTTGTGTGGGATATTACTGTAAAGAGACTCTACATCCATGGTAACAAGTAGTGTGTTAGCAGGTAGGTCTTTAATCTGACTGAGTTTGTTGAGAAAGTCAGTGGTGTCTTGTATATAGCTACTGGTGTTACTAACTGATGGTTTAAGGATGTTTTCAACAAATCCAGATATCTGTTCAGTCAGTGTGTCCATACCTGTAACAATAGGTCTCTCTGGGTTGCCTGGTTTGTGGATTTTTGGCAGTAGGTAGAAAGTCCCAGTTGTAGGATTGGCAGGGATGAGTTGTTCTAATTCTTGATGTATATTTTTAGGGAATGTTTTGAGGAGTTTCTTAAGATGAAGAGTATATTCTTCTGTAGGGTCCTGGTTCAATTTCTTGTAGTAAGTATTGTCTGACAGTTGTCTGTTGGCTTCATTTATGTAGTCCTGAGTATTAATGATAACAATTGCACCTCCTTGTTTGATGGTGATGTTGGGATTGTTTTTTACAAAACTTTATGGCAGTTCTTTTTGATGGAGTCAGATTGTGCAAGTCTCTTCTATATTGTGTTGTTATAATGGATGCAGTTCTCAGGCGAAAGCTTTCTATTTAACTGTCCAGTTTGATGTTACGACCAGGTTGTGGGTTGAAATATGTCTTTTTTTCTTGTTACAGTCTAATGATGTTGTGGTATGTCCCTTGTTGTAGAAAAATTCAGCCAGTCTTAATCTCCTGAAGAATTCTTCTATGTCCGAGTATAGTTGTATTTTATCTAGTTTTATGTCTGGACAGAAGGACAATCCTTTGGAGAGAACAGAGGTCTCTGCTTGTGATAGTTGATGTTTTGAGAGATTTATAATTCCTGTGTGTTCTGTATATTTTTCAGAAAAACTATTTGTTTGAGTTGGGAGGTTTTTAGATGTGGTGTTAGTAGAATTTAGGACTAAATTTGGGTTGTTTCTTCTCTCTTCCATTCGCTGTTGTATGGTGTTTTGCTGGAATAGGCAGCTGAGTTTTTTATTTTTATTTGTTATAAATTCATGTTGTTGTTTCTTGTGAATATGTTGTATTTCTTTTTCTACATATGCTTCATATATGTGTTTTCCTTAAGTTGTTGAAGGAGGCTTACTATTTGTTGATTTTCATGATGTTTCTTTGTATAAGGTTGATGTATTAGGTGGTTTCTTAGTTTTTCACTTGTGCGTCTGCATACATTTTCAGCATATATTGAGTTATGTGAGCATATATTGAGTCATAGTGGATTTTTGATTTTAAGTCCATTTGGTATAATATTCCTTTTCTTGCATTGTGAGAAAAAATAAATGTCACTGTTAAGTTGTGTTATTTTTGTTGTTATTTTAAATAGTAGCTTCTTGATTCGGCTAAATGCGGTATCTGCCATAGTAATTGAAGAGTGAAGCAGCCGTGAATGTCCAGTCATTTTAGTAATTTAGTAATTATGAATCCATATAGATACATAGATTAATAATGAGTATTGCAATATAATTTGATACCTTTTATATTGGACAAACGTTATATTTATAATGACGAGCTTTAGGTTTCTTTCAACAAACAGACAAAACAATAAATATGGCCCTGATATTATTGTTAAACTAATAGAATATTACCCACAACTATTTTACTTTTAACCAAGATACCTACCTACAGATGATGGGGACTGCCATGGGTACCAAAATGGCTCCACAATACGGAAATCTATTTATGGCCAATCTAGAAGAAACCTTCTTATCTGTATCCATTTACAAACCATACAAATACTACAGTTACATAGATGATCTGTTCATCATCTGGACAGAAGGAGAAAGCAAACTCAGAGACTTTCATAATTCATTCAATACCTTCCCTTCATCTATAAAACTTAAAATGGATTTCTCCACAGAACAGGTAAACTTTCTAGACACTACTATATCCATCACCAATGATACTCTCCACTCATCTATATATAGGAAACCTAGAGACAGATATGTAATTACCTACACAGCTCCAGTTTCCATCCCTCCCACACCAAACAAGCCATCATCCATAGTCAAGCTATTAGATACCATCGGATTTGCTCAAACACTGGGGACCGTGCTAAAAATTTAAAAACACTGTCTGAATCTTTCAAACAAAAGGGATACAAACCCTGTATTATTACCCAAAAAATAACCACTGCCATCAAAATACCCCGAGAACACCTATTAAACTACAAAACAAAAGAAACTACTTCACGTTTACCTCTAGTGACCACATACCATCCAATTTTAGAGAAAATTCAAAGATTTACAACCATTACTAATTGAAGATACTGAATTAAAATATATATTCCCAAAACCTCCCATCCTTGCAATTAAACAACCACCAAACTTGAAACAAAAACTTGTCAGCAGAAAATTGGCCAATGAACAACTGAATACAAAAAATGTAACTAAACCTTGTAACAAACGTGCCTGTAAATTATGCCAACACATTTGTAATGATGATACAGCCACACATAACAACAAAACCTATAACATCAAAGGATCATATTCATGTACATCGTCAAATGTGGTTTATATGATACAATGTACTTTATGTGACACAGGCTGTTACATTGGAGAAACCGGCCAAAAAATGCATTTAAGGATGAATTTACACAGGCATTCAATATGAAAACACAATGAAGACAGTTATTGTAGCCCAGTAGGACACCATTTTAGCCAGAATGATCACTCCATCCATAACTTAAAAGTCAAAATACTCAGAGGAAAATTTAAATGCATCCAAGAGAGAAAAGCATTCGAAATAAAGATGATCACATTCTTCAACTCTAAAAACAGAGGACTTAATATAGACTTGGGCTTTCTAACACATTATCAGAATTTCATGTGATGTTTTTTTTTGTCTTTTTCTTTTTATGCTATAACAGACTTAGCTCTTTTAGTGAGGTGTTTGTCCAACAGGAAAGATATCACTGTGGACTACAGTGCTTTGCTTTTTCATGTATATATTGATGTATATGTGTATATAATATATGTATATATGTTTCCTTTGCTATGTTATTATTCAAACTGAGGGTGCCATCTCATGTAGTATTGCTTGAGACTTGATAAAGGGAGGTTAAGCCTCCCAAAAGCTCGTCATTATAAATATAACGTTTGTCCAATACAAAAGGTATCAAATTATATTGCAATACTCATTATTAATCTATGTATATATATATGGATTAATAATTACTACATTTCTAGAGATATACATATACTACATTAATCTGTACCTTGCCAATATTGATTTAAGTGTCAGCTAGAGAAGCGTGAATTCAGGAGTCATGTCTATATACATGCAAGGTTGCATGTAATGACTTTAGGGCTTAACGAGAATGATGGTATTAATCTACAGTCATGATTATTATGCAGTATTGTAAACACATATTGAACAGAACAGTTTCAACTGATGGTGATGAGCACATCTGTTGACTTTCAGTGCATTGTACTTGTTACATGGTAAATATAGATTATGAACATTAGCAAGGATAACACAAACAACATTGACTGAAACATAATGTGTCATTTATCACAAAGAGCCACACAGTGACACTTTACCATAGGCCTGCTCAGTATCATGTTGGAGGTGGGTAGGATACAGAGTTCCAGTAACACAGGGAAATCGGGACATAGGGACAGAATGCAGGCAGGGGGAATGACATTGATATAAATGATCAGTTGATGGGGATATACAGTATATCATCCAACATGAGGCAATATCAGTTATTTTATATTATTAAAGATATGATGATAACAATAACATTCAATATTCAAAATCAACAATACAGAATAAGGTGATATACTTATGGAGAGAAGTAATCTGTAGTCTTGTGTGTGCAACAGACACTCCTATGCAACTGCAGAGGTATAAGTTCTCAATCAGTCAATGTTATAACCCCAATAGGTCAGTTATCTGGCAATGCTAATCTGCTATGAGAGTAGCCTCTCCATACCTAAGTTTGGACACTCAGATGGGGACCTTATCAGGACCATATCAGTGTGTTCAAACTCATGTGTGAGATGAACTCACAACAAACCGACCAAATTGAGGGGAATTCTGTTATCTTAATGAGCATCTCTATTTTCTGCTGATGCATATGTATAACTGAAGATCAATGTAACCTCATTAACAGTTATGTTCCAAGCCTAGAGTTACACTTCCCCGTATGTACAGGGAGGATCACATCAGCATTGAAGAAGAGCTCAGGAAGGAAGTATGATGCAGCCTTCACAATAGTCCAAGTAGAGGAGAGAATAGCATGTATAAAGCAATAGGTACATATAAATATATGTAGAGTATGTGATATCACATCCGATGCAATGCATGATCGACTATGGCATATTAACAATGTAATGTGACAATAGCATGGTAAAGGAATGTGGGAATGCTCATCGTCATTCCTTGTTCTGACTGTGAGGAATGGTACTCATCTTCGCTATCTGTTAGAAACATACAAGTAACATGTCAATATCAACATTACACATGCTACATGAGTGCCTACTTCATCACATACCAATATATGCTGGTCATTTCATACATGGGTCTTCACTGAGCTACTCATCTGGCAGATGATAAGGAAGGATATATCTGATTACTAATGATGTAGGACTATCACACCTGTGACGAAGTGCCCTTCGCCACTTAGTCTTGGAGAGAACTGTTTGCCAGCCTCCTGCCCTGCGATTATGGCCCTGGTACATATTGCCCTTCAAACACAGTATTCGGCCATACCAGAGTGTATGTCACTCATTCTGGCCCTTTACATACAGGGGGGTCATTCGGTACTTGCCCTGTGTGAACCATGATACCACAGATAGATATGCCATGGAGCCCATTCATATGATGAAAGACTATGGGAAAGACTTTAGCTCCATGGCAATTGAACTGTGTGAAGATGATCTGAGCGCTATTCAGTAGTTTTGTGCGCTCAGATCCCAGCTGTAATGGAACCCATCACTGTTTTACCCTGTTTATGGTTATTTAATTCTTGGTTAAAATATGATCCTAGTAATATACTGTATGTGTGTTGGTTTGTGCTCTGCAGAATATTGGCCCCAGGCTAGTGCAGACCTTGGCAGGAGAGATAATCCTGTTACAGATAAGGGAGTTGATTGTGTGGAGTGTTTTCATTCTCAGATAAGAACAAAGAGGGCTGATTTAATCATTGTCTGATTATATCAAGTTGCTTCAGGGAGGGGTGACCACACCTATTGTCCTATATGTGTATTGTGTGGGGGATATGTGAAATGTCTGTGTGTTATGTGAAAAATATACTTTTACTAACTTTTGAACCCGTGGTCTGATTCATGCCATTTTTTAATATGTTGTTCCCCTGGGTGAGAGATATTGACCGGTGCTGGACTTAAAGCTGTACCCCCTGTTGTTGGGGTACATCCAGAATGTGGTTAAAATTGTGTCTGTTTTAATTGTGTTACCTGTTATCTGAGGGGAGGAGACGTGGGGGTTGAACCATGTATATAATTGGCTATGATAATTATGTGGGTGTAGCCCTTCAGACGGCACCATTGCATAAAAGGAGATCCCCTGTCATTAAAGTTCTAGTTCTACTTGACCCTTCAAAACGTAGTCTCATCTCGTTATTGGAGGGGATCACTATATCATACTGGGGATTGCTATGCTTTTGCATACTCCCTTGAGCTGTAACTACTAAACGCTTGTTCCTGATGTGTCCTCCTTGGAGGAGAGGTCTTCCCCACACGGTCCTGCAAGCTGGAGATTCATACAGGGTGGGAGGAAGACAGCGCGGCTCCAGCTAAACTACGGCGGTTGTGGAGTCTGTGGTGGTTGAGGTGTCCGGTGCGGTGCTTGTAGGCCTCGGCGCAAACTAGGACGCGTCTATCAACGGAGGTACCCGGTCGGGGTGCCAGGAGATCCGTTACATTGGTGGCAGTGGTGGGATGGCGTCCTAGTAAGAGGAAAAGCAGCACAGAGACACCGGTAACGTTTGGAGTTACAAATTGAGGGCAACGCTAGTATCCGTACAGCGCCCCTGGCTACAGCAGGATGGAACCAGCTAGTTTTCAGACAGCGTTCCATGGTGATGAGGAGGAGGAGGCCGCGGACTACAGGGATGCAGACAGAAAGGAACTCTGGTATGATGCCCTGGAAGATGCCCAATGGCGGCGAGGTGAGAGTCTCCCCAGTGATGAGCAGCGGCTACAGAAGCGTGTGGCGATGCAGATGTATCTATTGGGAGAGCAGCCCCTGGATGAGTGGGTGACAAGACTATAGACCCTGGTACGGTGAGAGATCTGGCTAGACAAAGCATACCAGGCCCTCTGGTGGCATACCGTTCGACTTACCCCCTGGACGGCTGAACACGACTTACCGGAGGGAGATGATTATGATGGCCCGGGTTTATTATGGGATGCCTTGGAGGATGACATTGATCTTGGCAGCACGGAGGAGTCTAGGTTTTGGGACATCTACGACTACCGGATGGGCATGTATGTCTGGGATGACGAAGGCGAGGTGAGCAAAGACATGACCCACCTGGTAACAAGAGAGTGGGAGCTGGAGCAGGACTACCAACACCTGCTCAGCTTCGTGCAGCCCCAACCTATTCGACAAGCAGAACCAGACTTCATTGACTGGTCCTGGGATGACCTCCAGATGGCAGGTAGAGATGGGACCGAGGTCTCTCTACCGGCCCTACAGGGGGCAGAAGGTGTCGTCCTTCCCCCCCAGCGGCAGTGTGAACCCCAGGGGGCAGAAGGTGTCGTCCTTCCCCCTCAGTGGCAGTGTGAACCCCAAGGGGCAGAAGGTGTCGTCCTTCCGACCCAGCTGCAGTGTGAACCCCAGGGGGCAGACGGTGTCTTTCTTCCCCCCCAGCGGCAGTGTGAACCCCAGGGGGCATAAGGTGTCGTCCTTCCCCCCCAGCTGCAGTGTGAACCCCAGGGGGCATAAGGTGTCGTCCTTCCCCCCAGCAGCAGTGTGAACCCCAGGGGGCAGAAGGTGTCGTCCTTCCCCCCCAGCAGCAGTGTGAACCCCAGGGGGCAGAAGGTGTCGTCCTTCCCCCCCAGCGGCAGTGTGAACCCCAGGGGGCAGAAGGTGTCGTCCTTCCCCCCCAGCGGCAGTGTGAACCCCAGGGGGCAGAAGGTGTCGTCCTTCCCCCCCAGCGGCAGTGTGAACCCCAGGGGGCAGAAGGTGTCGTCCTTCCCCCCCAGCGGCAGTGTGAACCACAGGGGGCAGAAGGTGTCGTCCTTCCCCCCCAGAAGCAGTGTCAACCCCAGGGGGCAGAAGGTGTTGTCCTTCCCCCCCAGTGGCAGTGTGAACCAAAGGGGACAGAAGGTGTCGACCTTCCCACCCAGCGGCAGTGGGAACCCCAGGGGGCAGAAGGTGTCGTCCTCCCCCCCCCAGCAGCAGTGTGAACCCCAGGGTGCAGAAGGTGTCGTCCTTCCCACCCAGCGGCAGTGGGAACCCCAGGGGGCAGAAGGTGTCGTCCTCCCCCCCCCAGCAGCAGTGTGAACCCCAGGGTGCAGAAGGTGTCGTCCTTCCCCCCCAGCAGCAGTGTGAACCCCAGGGTGCAGAAGGTGTCGTCCTTTCCCCCCAGCGACAGTTTATCCTAACCAGGGGATCCACCAATCTCCCAGATGGCGCAGATGGGACCGTGGTCTCTGCGCCCACAGCCTGTCCAGATCCCCAACTACCCTCACTGGGACAACCGGAGGAGGGGGTAAGTACAAATTCCCCTCCCCAGCTAACTCCTAATGTGGCCCCATGGTTAACAGAGGAAATGTTAACCCCCACTGACCCCCACGTTTCCCTGGCTACTGAACCGGAATATGTCCCAAGTATACCAGCAAAAGAGCTGGCATCAGGGCAGAGTGCCGCTGGCCTCTGCCCCTCAAGTCCCCTCAGCGTGTTGCCCCATCACCACAGCGAAATATCCAGGTGCAGTAACGGTTTTTTGTGGGTGGGCTGCTCTTGCACTTTGTTGTTGTGGGGGGGCTGCTCTAGCACTGGTTTATTGTGGGTTGGTGGATCGTCTAACGGAGGCACTGACCGGCAGAAGGTCAGGTGCCTGGTTAGACTTCCCTCCAAAGGGGAAATGTGCGACGAAGTGCCCTTCGACACTTTGTCTTGGAGAGGACTGTTTGCCAGCCTCCTGCCCTGCGACTATGGCCCTGGTACATATTGCCCTTCAAACACAGTATTCGGCCATACCAGAGTGTATGTCACTCATTCTGGCCCTTTACATACAGGGGGGTCATTCGGTACTTGCCCTGTGTGAACCATGATACCACAGATAGATATGCCATGGATCCCATTCATATGATGAAAGACTATGGGAAAGACTTTAGCTCCATGGCAATTGAACTGTGTGAAGATGATCTGAGCGCTATTCGGTAGTTTTGTGCGCTCAGATCCCAGCTGTAACGGAACCCATCACTGTTTTACCCTGTTTATGGTTATTTAATTCTTGGTTAAAATATGATCCTAGTAATATACTGTATGTGTGTTGGTTTGTGCTCTGCAGAATATTGGCCCCAGGCTAGTCCAGACCTTGGCAGGAGAGATAATCCTGTTACAGATAAGGGAGTCGATTGTGTGGAGTGTTTTCATTCTCAGATAAGAACAAAGAGGGCTTATTTGATCATTGTCAGATTATATCAAGTTGCCTTAGGGATGGGTGACCACACCTATTGTCCTATATGTGTATTGTGTGGGGGATATGTGAAATGTCTGTGTGTTATGTGAAAAAGATACTTTTACTAACTTTTGAACCCCTGATCTGATTCATGCCATTTTTAATATGTTGTTTTAATTGTGTTACCTGTTATCTGAGGGGAGGAGATGTGGGGGTTGAACCATGTATATAATTGGCTGTGATAATTATGTGGGTGTAGCCCTTCAGAGGGCACCATTGCATAAAAGGAGATCCCCTGTCATTAAAGTTGTAGTTCTACTTGACCCTTCAAAACGTAGTCTCATCTCGTTATTGGAGGGGATCGCTATATCATACTGGGGATTGCTATGCTTTTGCATACTCCCTTGAGCTGTAACTACTGAACGCTTGTTCCTGATGTGTCCTCCTTGGAGGAGAGGTCTTCCCCACACGGTCCTGGATGCTGGAGATTCATACAGGGTGGAAGGAAGACGGCGCGGCTCCATCTAAACTACGGCGGTTGTGGAGTATGTGGTGGTTGAGGTGTCTGGTGCGGTGCTTGTAGGCCTCGGCGAAAACTAGGACGCGTCTATCAACGGAGGTACCCGTTCGGGGTGCCAGGAGATCCGTTACAGCACCTATTACACATTAATGCATCATTGGAGAGCCACATGTGGTGTTTTACCTTTGACGCGGTCCCAAGATTATCCACAAGGTGATTTGTTTCACCAGGGCATGTGCACTGTGGATCTTCATTATTTCTCACTGCTTACCTATGTGATGTATTCTGGAAAGTGGAAGATAGGCCTACATTAATGGAGTGATTAATATATTATTTATGTGTCCTTTTATTATTCCACAAATACTCACTATGTCGTTCACATAGATGTAGCAGTTGTTCTGTTGCTGTTCGTGTTGTTTTTCCATGTCTAGGTTGTTGAAATATGAGTTGACACATGGCAGCAGCTCTGTAAGGTTACTATGATGTGATGATTAGAGTCACAAATTAGCCACTGCAATCATTTTGCTTTGAACATTGATATGAAATATAATTAATCAACACATATTTATATCTCATGCATTACACATATCCTCTTTACATATCTGCAGGGATGTTCATATTTCAGGGTTTATATGAATTGTACTTGTTGGGAAAATAATACAAACATCCTTACGTTTTTTAGTATATATATATATATATATATATATATATATATATATATATATATATATACAATTAGCACTCTTTCCAGTTAGTGTGATATTTGGCTGGGATATAAGCCTTAAACCAGTATTTTCCATTTGCATACAATATACGTTATGAAATAGTTAAGTCAACATGACCCATGACTTAGTAATTTCAGTTAGAGACAAGTACACATCCCTAGACATAGCAAATATGTCTTTTCACTCACCCCCAAGGTCTAATAAGAGTTATTTACTATACACAAATGTATCATCTAAAGTAGATGTATGCACAGATTTTACCAAAGTATTTGTTATATTCTTATTGGATATCTCATATACATAAAATATTATTGGCTGTTAGTGGGTTATGCTAGAGGGAGATAAAATTGATTTCTTCATTGTCTTATGCAAACAAGTCTAAAAGGCTTTGTCTGGATATATTTCAGTAGTAGTCAGTTTTCCAGCCGGTCAGAAGGAGCCATGTTGGGTTTTGCTACTGATCCACATTTTATTTTGCTGAATAAACTCTAGTCATGAGAAAATTACTGTTTTTCAAAGTCCAAAGTATGTGTGTATGGTATTTAGCTACGACGTATTGATCCCTATTTCATGTGGTTTGTCAGGATCAGACGATATGAACAATACTGGTCTGTAGTGTTTTGAGGTATTCCTATATGAATGTGGGGCATATATACATTGACATAGTGGGATATATAATCCAATCCATTTATCTATGCCATTGATGTTTTGAATTGTCAGTACTTAAGATGTTTATGGGAATGGGTGCTCACTTACCAGTAACTGATAGCATGGCATGTTCCAGTGTAATAATTTTTACTCAGTTGTGCATCATGAGACATACATTATATCAGGGATCTCTACTCTACTGCAGACCGGTTGGAATTCTTTATGACAATGGCGATGGATAAAAGAGGATTTTGGAGTTAGGCATGATCCAGATACATTACACTGTATAGTATTCATATTGGGTTTGTACTTACATGTGAAGTACTCACAAATGACACGGGCATGTTGTTGTGACCCCTGCAGATTATCCACTACAGGGAGGGGTAAAGCCTCTTTCTCCCCCTGTAGCGGAGCTGCATCAATGTCCCCCAGACAGTTTGCCTGTAATCCTATATTTTGCAGACAACAGCAGGCAACGATGATCCAACAAACCTTATCTGGGCTGTGTTGTAGAGCACCCCCAGTGGAATGTAAACATCTGAAGCGCATCTTGAGTACACCAAAGGTGTGCTCAATTACGCCAAAGGTGCGCTCAAATGCGTAGCATTATACCGCTCCTTTGCCTGGGTCCGGGGATTGCTCACATGGGTCAACAACCAGGGCAAATATCCATATCCTGCATCACCTGAAGGAAACAAAGTGTGAGATGTAGATATGAATAGGATGTTGTGATGTTTGACAAAGCATATGAACAAATATTGTCATCATGACCTATGAACACATCTCTGTGGCTAACACATTATTAAAGATATATGTAAGTGAGCTGGATCATGGATGTATCTGATAGAGGAGAATTAGTAGTGTATTGAAACATGTGTTATAAAGAAATCTTTAGTTTAATTACAAAACTATTTGCACAAAAGTTAAATCCAGATTGTCACACCCACAGGACGCTTACATGAGGTGGGGACCCAAGGGAAATAGAACAGGGTGCATAATGCATCCCTTCTGGTAGAGAGCACAGGAATTAAACGTTGCAGTTCTTGGACCGAGCACACCTAAAGCCACTGAGGTGAAGAATGATACAATCTATTAGCATGATTCTGAATATAAAAAATTACCTAGATACATAGTAATTGAGGTTGAAAAAAGACTTTTAGCCCATCAAGTTTAACCTTTTAAGATCTCCTCTGATCTGCAATATGCAGATCAGTTGTTAATTGATCCAGAGGAAGGCAAACAAGAACACTCCAGTGAAACTTTGCCAATTGTCTCAAAAGGGAAAAAAAAATAATTCCTTCCTGACCCCAGATACTGGCGATCTGATTCCTCCATGGATCAATACTCCCTCTCTATTTAACCAGGATAACCCTGAATTCCCTTTTTAATTAAAAATATATCCAATCCCTTTTTTAAAGTTATCTATCGAATCCGCTGTCACCACCGCCCTTGGTAGAGAATTCCACAGATTAACCACCCTTACTGTGAAGAACCCTTTTCTTTCTTTAAGGTGGAATCTTTTTAGTTCTAACCTCAAAGGATGTCCTCTTGTCAGTTGAAAATCTCTTGGCACAAAAAGCTCACTTGACAAATCTTTATAATGACCCTGGATGTATTTATATAAGTTAATCATATCCCCTCTTAGATACTTTTTTTCTAGTGAAAATAAGTTTAATTTGTTTAGTCTTTCTTCATAACTTAGCCCCTCCATTCCCCTTATTAGTTTTGTTGCCCTTCTCTGTACTTTTTCTAGTTCCAAAATGTCTTTTTTTTTTACTTATTAAAACTGTACTCCATATTCCAAATGAGGGTGTACTAGGGATTTGTATAGTGGTAGAATTATATTTGCCTCCCTTGCTTCTATGCCCTTCTTAATACATGCTAAAAGTTTATTTGCCTTTGCAGCTGCTGCTTGTCATTGAGAACTGTTACATAGGTGGTTGTCCACAAGCACTCCCAAATCCCTTTCAATATCAGATACCCCTAGATTTTCTTCATTAAGTTTATAGATTACAGGGGTATTTTTCCTTCCCAGATGCATAACCTTACATTTAATTTTATTAAATCTCATCTGAGATTTAATTGCCCATTTCTCTAATTTATGCAAATCCCTTTGGAGGGAAAATACATAATTTTCTGATTTAATTACCTCGCACAACTTTGTTTTTTCAGAAAAAATTGAGACACTACTTTCCAATCTTACTTCTAAGTCATTAATAAATATGTTTAAAAGGAGAGGACCTGATACTGAGCCCCGAGGAACCCCACTTACCAAATTAGTCCAATCCGAGTATGTCCCATTTACATCAAACTTTTGTTTCCTGTCTTTTAGCCAGCTCTCAATCCATGTACATATATGTACATATATGTACTGCATTTTTTGTATCCCTTAGTTTGCACAATAGTCTCCTATGTGGCACTGTACCTTTGTAATATCTAAAAAGACTACATCCACTGAGTTGCCTTGATCCAGGTTCCTACTAACCTCCTCATAGAAACTAATAGGATTTGTGTGACACAACCTATCCCTCATAAATCCATGTTGGCTCCTATTTATAATCCTGTTTGAATAGACGTATTCTTGTATATTTTCCCTTATTAACTCTTCTAAAAGCTTTCCCACTACAGAAGTGAGGCTTACAGGTATATAATTCCCTGGATTTGCTCTTGCCCCCTCCTTAAATATAGGTATCACCTCTGCTTTTTTCCAGTCGTCTGGTAGTGACCCAGTGTTGAGTGAATCTTGAAAAATTATATATAATGGTTTGGCTATTACAGAACCCAGTTCCCTCAGTACCCTTGGATGTATTCCATCAGGACCCGGGGCTTTATTGACACTTATTTTCCAACCTCTTTTGGATTTCTTACAGCATTAACCAATTATTTGGTGAAGGTAGTGTAGCCCCATTATGACGCAGTGGCCCAACCACTGGTACCTATCATGTATATACAGAAGAACTGCTGGTCTCATTCATCCAGTTTATTTCAGGGTAGTTAAAATCTACCATTATTAGAACTTGCCCTTGCTTAGCTGCATTTCCAATCTGTAACAATAATTGTATTTCCTCACTTTCAATTATATTTTGGGGTTTATAGCATACTCCAACCAATATTCTTATGGAATTTGATGCTCTGCTAACTCAACCCACAAACAGCAACATTATCACTATTTCCACCATAAATATCTTCTATGACTATAGGCTTAAATTCAGACTTAACATACAGACTAATCCCTCCTCCCCTTTTACCACTGCCCAAATCTTTTCTAAACAGGTTATAACCATCCAGATTAACAGTCCACTCATGAGATACATCTCACAATGTTTCGGTAATGCCTATTAAATTCCATTTTTCGTTAATTGCCAATAATTCTAGCTCTCCCATTTTTCCTGGCAAGCTTCTGGCATTAGTAAGCATACATCTTATGTTATGAGTTTGTAGTTTTGAGGTGTCTGCCTCTGTACTTGAATTACTTAGTAATACCTCCCTATTGACTATATTAACCATCCCCCAATCTCCTCCCCCGTGAGTTGTTAATTTGTCCCTTATCCCCTCTACACTTTCTACCCCATTACTTCTATCTAGTCCAACTCCCCACCTATTAGTTTAAAAACTCCCCCAGCCATTCTACCATCCTATCCCCTAGATCAAAATCTCCCTACTCTCTACGGTGCAATCCATCACTGCAATAGAGACTGTACCCAAGTGAGAAATCATCCCAGTGCTCTAAAAACCCAAACCCCCCTTAGTGCTCCACATCTTTAGCCACACATTAACCTCCCTAAGCTCCTTATGTCTCCCTGGGCTAGCACGTGGCACTGGTAGTATCTCAGAAAATACTACCTTGGAGGTCCTTCCCTTAAGCTTATTCGCTAATTCTCTTAAATCATTCTTTAGGACACTCCATCTTCCCCTAACTTTGTTATTGGTACCAATATGTACCAAGACCGCGGGTTCATTTCCAGCCTCTCCCAATAATTTATCTACCCCATCCACAACATGCAGAGCCTGAGCACTGAGAGACAGCATACTGTTTGATTGCTGGGATCTGGGTGACAAACAGGAAATAACACACTTTACTTGTCTGAGCAAAATGTTATGCCAATTCCGGTTGGATTTTCTAGGGGCGTACATAATCAAATGCAAATGCCAAAAGACCTAGGAGATTTTGTTAACTTCAGGGTAAACTAATTAATGTTTATTTAGGGATATTATCATTTTTTTTTAAAACACTATTAATACTCCTCTATAAGATGCATTCATAATCCAGCTCACTTACATATTCCTTTCAATAACACATATACAATCTTATGAAGGCTAGAGATGTCCGTGTCACAGGCTACAAGGTAATGCATCTGAACATATACCTTATGATTAATCAATTGTTCTGTTTGCCATATGTTGGAAACTACATACTGTTTGGCAAAGCTAACATAGGGTTATGCACAGGAATGAGCTATGATGTTCTGGCTTTGGTAGTATGACTCCATAATGCACATGTGAACATCAGAGCAATAGAGGGAAACATGTATATGTTATTGTATCCAGTTTTATTAAGATATGGTCTCTTCCACAGTGTTAGGGTTACTGATGTATCTTGCAGCTTTCACAACAATAGCACGGAGGAATGCACTCAGACAATTGGAGAGGCTTAGCTGAGACATTCCTCCAGCTATGCTGAGAGTGTTCTGAAAGCTACTCATTAAAGAAGTAAATCAAAGAGTTGAATTAGTTGAAAATGTTTGCGACAATTTATTCATGGACAATAACAATCTTCTCAAATATACAATGCTTCTGGAAAATAAAATTGAGGACTTAACGATTAAAATATCATCTTTAGAAGACCGAAGCAGGATGAACAATCTTTGTTTGAGAGGCATACCTGAGACAATACAAGACAGCAACTTAAAATCTTATGTGGAGAACTTTTTGGGGACATTGGTTCCAAATGTTCTAACAAATGAAAACACTATTGATGTTATTCATAGGATACCCCTAGCGAAACACTTAGATAAATCCATACCCAGGGAGTTTATTATGAGAGTCCACTACCGATCATATAAAGATGCGATAATGAGGGCGGCATATATAAAGCAAAAGTTTTCTCCCCCATATGAGAATATTAGAATTTTTTAGATTTATCTGCCCAGACACTATCTAAAAGAAGAGAATACAACAAGATAACTCAAATTCTAAGGCAGAAAGAAATTAGATATAAATGGCTATCTCCAGTGGGTATTACAGTGTATACAAATTCTAATTGGCACAGGATAAAATCAGTTTAGGAGGGAATAAAGATGATGCAATCCTGGCAGTTTGAAATAACCTCATTAGATAAAGAGGTTAAGCAACCTACCTTGACTGCCAGTAATTTGATATGGTAAAACAAAAATTAAATAATAACATTTAGAGGTGAAGAGGTTAGAGCTAGTTAATAAGACAAAAATTGCCTCTGGGGAGTTGGACTGGTATATACACTGTGGTCATAATTATTAAAATAGGTATAAACCTGAGAAGTATAATATCTCTACTTTAGGGTACCCCGGAAAAAATATTTACAGGGATTGATTTAGATTGCTATAAACATAAATAGTATAAATAGTTGTTTGAGCAAAAAGAGGCACAGATTATTCTTATTTAGTAGTTTTTCTTTTTTTTCTTGGGGTATATTACCCACTATATAGGTATAAAGTACTAAATATAACTAGGTTAATTATCTCAATATCATATTCAACTAATACATAACATTTCTAAATGTAGCAGGATTATTAATGAGTCAACTCCATTCTCCCAAATCTTAGGAATTAAAGGCTGGGAGCTGGACCTTAGAATGAACTTAGATGATATCAGGTGGAGGGAAATCATGATACTAGTTAAGAAATTGTCAGTTAATACAGCATACACAGAGTTATTCTTTAAAATAATGCATAGATGGCATTTAACTCCGGCTAAAATGGCCAAAATTGACCCAAAAGGGGAAGGCTTATGTTGGAAATTGTGTGGTCTATGAGGTACTGCAGTCCATGTATGGTGGGAGTGTAATAAAATCTACAGGTGGTGGATTGAAATCTGCCAGTTATTCTCAAAGGGGATGGGTAAACACATTTTATGCTCTCCACAATTAGTAATTTTCCATATGAACCTCGAGAAAATGCCATTAGCAGATTGATATTTGATCTGTCATATTTTGTTAGTGGCCAAATGGCTTATCGTGAAATATTGGAATCAATCTACTGTACCAATAATCAGTAATGTTATTAGTTTGAATAGGGACTTGATGCACAATAATAATTTTTCAGTATCTCAGAAATATGTGTCCCTTATTAACTGGTCAAAATGGGATCAGTACAGATTGATGGCAAAATCACTGTAAAGTACATTTCTCCATTATATTGTATTAACTAAATTATGTAACCTTCGGTATGATTGTATGAGTGCATGGTGTCTTTTTATCCTGTGTTTTCTTTCTTTCTTTTTTTTTTCTTTCTTTTAAATACATACGTAATGTAACAATAATAATAATAATAATGTAATATATAGCACTTTCAAAATTGATATCGAGTTATATCCACAACTATGTGTATGTATTTTTTCACTTTTATATCTTTGTATTGTCAATTTAAAAATAAAATAATAAACAAAAAATGATTAAGTGTAAAATATTAAATAACTGAAGATAAAATCAACAAAACTGCAAATGACTGCTCTCAAATAACTCCAGCTCGCGCTCTCTCTAAAACCTCCATCTCCGAGACCTGTGTGCTACCTTGAAAGAAAATACAACACAGTCAAGGCATGGGTGGGTGGGACGGAAATTTATAATCTCCCCCTGGCAATCATCTGTGGCTAGACCACTTTATACTGGCTGAAAGGCCTGTGTTGCACTATGTTATACCACAATTGGATCATAACGACCGATCTCGGCTCGGCCAGCCCCTTAACAGATTGCGTGCACGGAAAGGGTTTACGGGCTGGCGTCTACGGCCTGTAACCACGACCATCGCCAAGTAGCTTGGTGAGAAGGTGACAACACTTGGTGCGATTATTCGCAAATAGAAGAAACACAAAATATCTGCCAGTCTCCGTTGGTCTGATGCTCCATGCAAGATCTCCCCTTGTGGAGTTTCAATGATTATGAGAATGGTGAGAAATCAGCCCAGAACTACACAGGAGAATCTTGTTAATGATCTCAAGAAAACAATTGGTAACCAAGAAAACAATTGGTAACACACTACGCCGTGAAGAACTGAAATCCTGCAGTGCTCGCAAGGTCCCCCTGCTCAAGAAAGCACATGTACAGGCCCATCTGAAGTTTTCCAATGAACATCTGAATGATTCAGAGGAGAACTGGGGGAAAGTGTTGTGGTCAGATGAGCCAAAATCAAGATCTTTGGTATCAACTCAACTCGCCGTGTTTGGAGGAAGAGGAATGCTGCCTATAACCCCAAGAACACCATCCCCACCATCAAACATGGAGGTGGAGACATTATGCTTTAGGGGTGTTTTTCTGCTAAGGGGACAGGACAACTGCACCGCATCAAAGGGATGATGGATGGGGCCATGTACTGTCAAATCTTGGGTGAGAACCTCCTTCCCTCAGACAGGGCATTGAAAATGGGTCATGACCCAAAACACACAGCCAAGGCAACAAAGGAGTGGCTCAAGAAGAAGCACATTAAGGCCCTGGGGTGGCCTAGCCAGTCTCCAGACCTTAATCACATAGAAAATCTATGGAGGGAGATGAAGGTTCGAGTTGCCAAACATTAGCCTTGAAAGCTTAATGACTTGGAGAGGATCTACAAAGAGGAGTGGGACAAAATCTCTCCTGAGATGTGAGCACATCTGGTGGCCAATTACAAAAAAAATCTGACCTCTGTGATTGCCAGCAAGGGTTTTGCCATAAAGTACTAATTTGAAGGGGTCAATTACTTATTTCCCTCATTGACCTGCACATCAATTTATAACTTTTTTACATGCGTTTTGATTGTTTTTTTTGTTTTTTTTGTTATTCTGTCTCTCACTGTTAAAATACACCCACCATTAGAATTATAGACTAATCATTTCTTTGTCAGTGGACAAACATTCAAAATCAGTAGGGGATCAACTACTTTTCTCCCACTGTTAGTGGGGTTCCTCAGGGTTCAGTATTAGGTCCTCTCCTTTTTTACATATTTATTAATGACTTAAAAGTAAGATTGGAAAGTATTGTCACAATTTTTGCAGATGACACTAAGTCATGTAAGGTAATTAAAGGGATTTGCATTAATTAGAAAAATGGGCATGCATCTGGGAAGGAAAATTAGCCAAGCTATTTATCTTAATGGAGCAAATCAAGGGGTATCTGATATAGAAAGGGATGTGGGAGTACTTGTGGACAACCACCTAGGTAACAGTGCCAAATGCCAAGCAGCAGCTGCAAAAACAGTAAGGGTGGTTAAACTGTGGAATTCTCTACCAAAGGAGGTGGTGAAAGCGGATTTGATAGATCATTTTAAAAAGGGGTTGGATATATTTTGTAAATAAAAAGGGCATTCACGGTTATTCTGTATAATTAGAGAGAGAGTCTTGACCCAGGGAGAAATCTGATCACCAGTATCTGGGGTCAGGAAGGATTTTTTTATTTTTCCTTTTTGAGGCAATTGGCAAAGTTTCACTGGGGTTATTTTCTCTTTGCCTTCAGCTGGATCAATTATAAATTAATCTGTATATTGCAGATCAGAGGAGATCTAAAAAGGTTGAACTTGATGGACTAACAGTCTTTTTACAACCTCAATTACTATGTAACTATGTAACAAAATCCTTTAGCAGTAGATGATGAACAGTTTCTTTACCAATTAAATTTTACCATGTATTTAATGCATACTTATTCGGTGTTTCATGTTTATAGTGAATGTCTTCTCCTCTTTAGAAGGGAGGACTCTTTGAGCTGGCAGTGGACGCTGGCTGTGGGACAGGGAGGTCCACTCGACCATTGGCTTCTGACTTCCACATGGTGATTGGAATAGATATCAGCGAGTCGCAGATAAATGAGGCCAGAAAACATACTTCAGAGGAAAATGTTTCCTATCTGTGAGTATCCTTACCATACCATGTTGTACAGACATGAGAGTCTATAGAAGTGGCCCTCACAGCACTATATAAAGTAGACTGTTATACTGCCCCCCAATATATTTGACATTAATTATAGGATGCAAATCACTGCCATCTATTGGGGCTAATAACTTTATCAGATACCCCTTTCAATGGAAGCTTCCTCCTTTTGCAGGGTCTCCCCAGTTGAGGACATGCCCCTGGAAGATTCCTCTGTGGATCTAGTTAATGCTGGACTGGCTGCTCACTGGTTCCCTATGGACAAGTTCCTGCAAGAAGCTGATCGAGTTCTGAAGCCCAGGGGCTGCATCGCTTTGCATTGTTTCAAATTAGAGTTTGCATTGCAATATAAAGAAAAGTCGGAGGAACTAACACGTATCATATGTAATGTAAGTAGATGCCCTCTGTTTTAACCATTGCTGTAATTTGATTCTTAATGTTAGTCTTGATGTTTTTGATAATCGGGAAATTAAACAACTTGCTGAAGCACTCTACACTTATTATTCATATAATATATAATTATTCAGCAATGCGATAGAGACATCACTTGATATATAAAAAGTACAAAAAGTGATTCCTATTCTACAATACAGAGATTTGCAGCCATCATCATTGTAGTATCCATGTGACATTTTAGCTCTCACTAAAGTCTCCAGTTGTGATTATTACCATCAAATACGGCGAAAAAGACTTCTGGGACGTTTACCTTTTCAGAAACTGCTGCTGAATTAATTGAATAATAAGTATTTTAGTTTGGAGTTGAAGTATGTTTAAAGGGACAATGACATCACCATTTTATTATTATTATTATTATCATTATTAATATTACTGTTTATAAAGCATCAGCATTTTCTGGAGCACTACTTAAATTAGAATAAAGCATAGTGGGTATAATTAGTATAGTATAGTATAGTATTTGAGGTTGAATAAAGACTGTTAGTCCATCAAGTTCAACCTTTTTAGATCTCTTTTGATCTTTTTAATATGTGGACTATTTGCTATTAATTGTTAATTGATCAAGAGGAAGGCAAACAGTAAAAAAAAACATTGAAACTGCCAATTGTCTCATAAGGGGAAAAAAGCAAAATTCCTTCCTGACCCCAGAGACTGACGATCAAATTTCTCCCTGGATCAATATTCCTTTGCTAGTTAACTAGGTTAACCTTAAATGCCCTAATTATTTAAAAATATATCTAACCCCTTTTTAAATTTATCTATCGAATCCACTGTTACCAACTCCCACAGTTTAACCACCCTAACTGTGAAGAACCCTTTTAATTCTTTAAGGTGAAATATTTTTTCCTTTAACCTCAAGGGATGTCCTCTTGTCGGTTGAAAATCTCTTGGCACAAAAAGCTCCCTTGACAAATCTTTATACTGACCCTGGATGTATTTATATAAGGTAATCATATCCCCTCGTAGACACCTTTTTTCTAGCGAAAATAAGTTTAATTTGGTTAGTCTTTCTTCATAACCTAGCCCCTCCATTCCCCTTATTAGTTTTGTTGCCCTCTTCTGTACCTTTTCCAGCTCTAAAATGTCCTTTTTATGAAGTGGTGCCCAAAATTGTCCTCCATATTCCAAATGAGGGCGTACTAGGGATTTGTATAGTGGTAGAATTATATTGGCTTCCCTTGCTTCTATACCCTTCTTAATACATGCTAATATTTTACTTGCTTTTGAAGCTGCTGTTTGGCATTGAGCACTGCTACCTAGGTGGTTGTACACAAGTACTCCCAAATTCCTTTCAATATCAGATATCCCTAGATTTGCTTCATTAAGATTATAAATTGCATGGCTATTTTTCCTTTCCAAATGCATAACCTTACATTTATTTGAATTTAATCTTATCTGATATTTAGCCGCCCCATTTCTCTAATTTATGCAAATCCCTTTGTAGGGAAAGTACATAATTATCTGATTTAATTACCTTGCACAACTTAGTGTCATCACCAAAAATGGGAACACTGCATCCACTGAGTTGCCCTGATCCAAGTTCCTACTAACCTCCTCATAGAAACTATTTAGATTGGTCTGACATGACCTATCCTTCATAAATCCGTGTTGACTGCTACCTATGATCTTGTTCAAATAGACATATTCTTGTATTCTGTCCCTTATTAATCCTTCTTAAAGCTTCCCAACTACAGATGTGAGGCTCACTGGTCTATAATTCCCCGGATTTGCTTTTGCTCCCTTCTTAAATATAGGTATCACCTCTGCTTTTCGCCAGTCATTTGGTAGCGACCCTGTGGTGAGTGAGTCTTAAAAGATTAGATGTAATGGTTTGGCTATTACAGAACCCAGCACCCTCTGTACCCTTACAGAACCCAGCACCCTCTGTACCCTTGGATGTATTCCATCAGGACCTGGGGCTTTATTAACATTTATTTTCTCCAATCTCTTTTGGATTTCTTCCTGCGTTAACCAATTATTTAGTGATGGTAGTGTAGCCCCATTTTGTTGCGGTGTCCCAACCACTGGTACCTCCCTTGTGTATACCGAAGAAAAGAACCTATTTAGCTCATCTGCCTTTTCCTGTTCACTAATTTTCAGATGGCCTGTGTCACATTGTAATGTTCCTGTAGATTCCTTCCTCGCCTTCTTCCCATTCATATATTTATTAATATATTTAAAAAATATTTTAGGGTTAGTCTTACTTTCCTTTGCAACTGACTTCTCATTTTCTATTTTAGCCAGTCTAATAGCCCCTTTGCAAGCCTTGTTGATTTCCTTATAGTAACATAAAGCTGCCTCTGTTACCTCCTTCTTGTATAATTTAAATGCATGTTTCTTTTTCCTTATCATGATCTTCAAGTCATTGTTAAGCCACATTGGATGTGATTTACTCCTATTCATTTTATCAACATGGTAAATGCTGATGAGTATGTATATTTAGTAAGGATTTGAATGTTGTCCATTTATTTTCAGTATTTTCCCCTGTAAGTTCTTTATCCCAGTCTATATGTTGTATTGCTGCTCTTAGCACATTAAAGGTAGCCCTTTTAAAATTTTGAGTTTTTGTTGGCCCCTTACAACTGTGTTTTTTATATTCAATCTCAAATGAGACTGTGTAGTGATCACTGTTCCCCAAGGGTTCCCCAATTTTAACATTTGATATTATATCAATACTAGCGACTTGCCCATCAAAAAATGACAGCAATGAGATGTGTATGTTTGGAAAGTTGTTTAGTTATTAATATACGCATTTGACACTTGTAAGATTTAAGTTATGATGAAATAAGTAGTATTGTTATATTAAACATGTTTATTTTTGTAAAATGTTCTCTTGGTCAACAGTAACTGTTAAAGCATTTTGTATTAAAAGTATTAACATTTGAATGTAAGAACAGTTGAACTTTAAATGAATAAGTTTTGTAAACTTGAGGTAATGTTTTTTTTAACATGCAAGTTCTATCTCAAGAATTGTTATCTTAAATATACATTGAATCCAGAGGAAGGCAAACAGTAAAAACCCTCCTTGAAACGTAGCCAATTGTATCAGAGAGGGAAAAAAATTAATTCCTTCCTGACCCCATGAACTGGCGATCATATTACTCCCTGGATTAATGTTTAACATAAAAGACAACATGTACATTGTGACTTAAAACGTGGTTGAGCTCTTAACATGAAATTTGTAATATGTCTAAGTAAGGAACTTAAAAGTATATTTTTTTAAACTTGAACTTTCTTCTCTGTCTAAGTAAGGAACTTGAAAACATTTTTTTCAAACTTGTAACATTAGAAGCAGTAACATAGTTAATTAACATTTTAACATAATTTGTAAAAATAATGCAAGGCAAGTGTTTTGTGAAGCTAATCATCCATAAACAGTATACTTCCATTAATTATGACTGAATTGTTTATTGATTTGTATTTTTCAATGGTTGACCTTTGTTTGTTGCTGTGATTTAAAATGTGGTTGACCTCTTCACATGAACTTTGTAATATGTCTAAGTAAGGAACTTGAAAGTATATTTTTTAAAACTTCAACTTTCTAACCTTTCTAAGTAAGGAATTTGACAAAAAAAAATTTGAACTTGTAACATTATAAACAGTGACATAGTTAATTAACATTTTAACATAATTTGTAAAAATAACGCAAGGCAAGTGTTTTGTGAGGCTAATGATATATAAACAGTACTTCCATTAATTATGACTAAATTGTTTATTGATTTGTATTTTTAAATTGTTGACCTTTGTTTGTTGCTATAGTAATTGTTTTAAATCGCACATATAGTTTTGTCTCTGGAAAAGTGGTTCTCTAAAAAGAGAACGCAAGTACTTAAACTTGTTGCACGCTGTTTAAGCACTGTTCTATATGAGTTTGTCAATTTAATGTAGTTTAACAAGAAAATATTGTTTTTGTAAATGTAATTTCTGTTGCGTAATAATGACCTTTTGATGGCAACGAACATTTATGTGTATTTGTTTTAAAAATGTGGTGGTTAAATTGTGTTTTTTTATATTTTTGCATTTGCTTTTAAATTTGTTTTGCATGACTTTTATTTCTTTAAAGAAAAGTTAAAGTACTTCATAGTAGACAATGTTTTTAGTAAAAATATGTCCATCTTCTAATAAATCACCTTGACTTTTATTCTTTTCAATATAAACTTTAATAGCCTGTGGATTTCTGCACCGTGATAACACAACGTACAATTGGCCATGTGCAAATACTGGTTCTTGTAAGAAAATACCCACAGATTTGAAAGTTTGTCCTTGTGATTTATTAATGGTCATGGCAAATGCCATAATGATGGGAAATTGTCTTCTTTGAAGTACAAAAGGGAGACTACTTTCACTTGGTGCTAAATCTATTATTGGTATGAAAACTCTCTCTCCTTTATGGGTACCAGTTAAAATTTCAGCATCTATAAAATGGTCCTTTAATTGTTGAACAAATAATCTTGTCCCATTGCATAGGCCTTTTTTTGGGGTTCATATTTCGCAGTAACATGACAATTTCACCTTTCTTTACCTGCAAAATATCTGGTGGTATTCCAGAAGGAGTTAGTGAGTTTATGAATTCAGTGGAAAAGTTAGCCTGACTTTCATTGTCATCAGCAAGTACAGAATCAGCACTGTGATAATTTCCTTGTGGTGCATTATTTTTTTTAAAGATTTCCTTATTGAGGATTAATGCATCCTTATTTTTACACACTAGTATGACTTGGTTGGCAAGCTCTGAATATTCTTGGTTATTTATGCTACCTTCAAATATAGCCGATATAATATCTTGGTGACAAATCATATGAGGTGGGATCTGCACTGTGTCGTCAGGTAAGGCCTTCTCCAATTTTATTAAGCCAATCATTGAAATCATTTTGGCCTTCTGATCTTATGTTTTGTTGCAGTTGAAGATGGGTAAAATGTTTCCATAGTGTGGTTGACTTTATACAGGTTTCAATAATGTCAGTTCGATTTCCATGTACAACGACAGGTAATGTTTGTCTAAAATCGCCACCTAACAACATTACCTTTCCACCAAATGGAAAAGTATTATCCATGACTTCACAAAGCAAACGGTCAATACATTGGAGGGCATAGCATGACATCATTGTGGCCTCATCTATTATAATTAATTTACTTTTTTTCAATTTTTTTGCTTGTAATGGTGTCATGGGAATATCTGACACAGAGGTTTCTAAAATAGGCACTGGCAGTTTAAAGCCACTATGTACAGTTCTTCCACCTTCTAACAAAAGTGCAGCAATTCCAGTAGTGGCAAACGTCAGTGCTATTTGACCTTGTGCTCATACAGAACTCATTAATAAATTATATAGATAAGTTATTCCTGATCCGCCAGGTCCATCAAGATAGAAATAACGCTCTGTTACCATGTCATCATCTATTGCATTTTTAATGGCATTAAATGCTTGCAATTGTAACGTATTTAAAGTTGCAAGTCTTTCTTCTGTTCTTTCTACTTGTAGTGATGTCACGTATTAATTCATTTAATTTAATCTTAAAAACTCTGGCTAATAAATCTGGTCTATTGGAAGGACTTTGGCCAAGAAGTACATTTTGTGTAATTTCTGGCCATTGGGGATTACATGTAAATGTAAGAAATAAATTGGGTTTGCCAAATTTGGGGACAATAGCCATAGCATCATTGTATCTTTCTCTCATATTTCGAGGAGATCCTTGAAAGGAAGACGGTAAAGTTATGGCTTTGCCAGCTGTCATGTCTCTGCTTGTAGCCAACTCAGCAACATAGTCCATTAGTCCACAATATTGTTCTACACGTAGTTTATCTCGTTGATATTTTAACCACATTCTGGATGTACCCCAAAAACAGGGGGTACACCTTTAAGTCCAGCACCGTTCAATAGCTCTCACCCAGGGGAACAACATATTAAAAAATGGCATAAATCAGACCAGGGGTTCAAAAGTTAGTAAAAGTATCTTTTACACATAACACACAGACATTTCACATATCCCCCATAGTTGGCCACACAATACACATACAGGGACAATAGGTGAGTCACACCTCCCTGAGGCTACCTGGCAACTTGGATACAATCAGACATGAATTAGATCATACTTCTTTGTTTTTATCTGAGAATGAAAACACTTTATACAATAGACTTAACAGGATTATCTCCCATGCCCAGGTCTGCACTAGTCTGGGCCAATATTCTGCAGAGCATAAACCAACATACATGCAGTATAATAGTAGGATCATATTTTAACTATAATAATCATAAAACAGGGTAAAACAGTGATGGGTTCCGTTACAGTTGCCAACCTGCTTCTCCATGTGGGAAAAAAATGGGATATGTCATTGGATCTAAATTTGGACTTAAGATACTCATATTAATGAATGGTTGCTCCTCATTTCTGGGATATATTCTAATGTCTCTTTGAAGTGGTGGTTTTCCTTCATCATTTTGAAACACCATTGCAACCTCATTTGATGTTGGCAAGTTGTAACGATGTTTATCAGTATGTCTGTCTCTTTTAAGCACCATATTGACCTTTGGCATTGGTAATTGATGTCTTTGTGCATGAAGTAGTTGTTCATTTTCTACTTCTGCCATTTTTTTATAAGCTTTAGTGTAGGGGTTATTCTCCATAATGTTATCAAGCTCTATAAAAACAGTGGGTAAGCATTTTTTATTTTCTTCCAGCTGCATACGCTGCAAAATATTCTTTGCTCTCCTTCCTCTGGATGTAAATGGGAAGTACAATGATAAATTTGGCCTTGGACTTTAAAACAGTAAGGACCATGTCCTGGTACATTAGCAGCTAATGTTGCCCCCATAGATGCAAATGATATGGCACTATTGTAGGATCTTATGTTTGTCTTAACATTTTTGTAGTTTGGAAAAGTAGGTTCAGTCATAATGTTTTGTAAATAGATTGGAAATTTTTTTCTTTCTGGAAGTTTGAACTTGCCTTTTTGACAGCAACTAATAAATTGGCCATCTCTAGATCTCTCCTGTTTAAAATAGTAAGCCTCACAAAACTGACATTGAGTATTCATGTCCCCACAATTATGAACCTCTACTGCTAAAGACTTGATTAAAGGACAATTTGCAAAGCATATATCAGTCTCATTTTCAAATTCATCAGGTGAAATGTCATGTGATGTTTCAGGAACAGGTTCTAAATGCTTTGTTTTTTGGTGGCTTTTTTGGTATCTCTTTTATTTTTTCAGGTAAAATGTCATCTGATGTTTGAGGAACAGGTTCTAAATCCTTTGTTTGCTTTGTAGCTTTTTTTGGTGTATCTTTAATTTTTGCAGCTGATAGTCTTTTGCTTGCAATTCTTTTGCGTTCTTTTTCTCATTGAATTTCCTTCTGCTCCGGTGTCTGCTGGCTGTCCGATCTCTGTCGTCGTTCTCTAGCTTGCCGTCTTATCTTTTCTTGTTTGCTATCGTTATCAGCCATGTTAATCTGTAAAAAATAATAATGTATCATTAGTTTATTTTGAGATGTTAAGTTTGTTTTTAATTTTTTTATTATAAACAGTTTGTTTCTATGTGATTCTAGTTGATTGTAGCGGTACTTTCTTCGTATTGTTAAATAAGTGTTTTTTATTTTTTTGCTTTTACTTTCTGTCGTAGGTTGTAATTTTTGCCTTACATGCATAGCACACTCAAGGTAATTACACTAAAGTTTCTTGTAGGTGTATTTTTTGTACTTTTGGCTTATAGGGATAGTAGAGGGCAGAAATTAGTCTTTGTAATTTATCGTACAGGGGATTGTTATAATAGTATTTTTATATTTTATTTAAAGGCTTATATGTTGGGGCTCTGAAAATGTTTCTATTGTTGTTTTTTGGGTGTTAGTACTATTTGTTGTACTATTGTATTTTATGTGTGTGGTTAGGATTTATGCTTAATATTGTACATTAGGACTGGTAATTTGGAATGACAAATTTTATTTAGTCTGTGTTTTGAGACTTTTGTGGACTATGCTGTTTTTTTTGGCTTATAGGGATAGTAGAGGGCTATGCTGTTTTTTTTTTTTTTCTGGCTACTTTAAAGTTCGGATTTACTGTTAAACATTATTGTCCATAAAAGACAAATAAGAGGTAAATGAGAAATGTGTCAGTTATATTTTGGTAAAAGTTATAGTTAGTGGTTGTTATTTTTTTTTATTTTTTTTACTTGTTATACTGTACCTTGGTTAAAGTGTGTTTTCAAGCAGAATCTTTGTTGGTTCTCTGTTGAAAGTATTCATCTGATGCTCTTCACGCAGTGTCTGTTGTAAAAGAAAAATTAAAATGTTATTTAATTTGAATGTATTTTTAATGAATAGCATATTTCATTGTTTTGGTCTATTGTATCTGTTATGGTGAATTTTTCTGCTATGCAATTTTTTGTGCAACCTTTTAAAAATACTTTAATTGTATTTGTATATTCCAGTTATCCTTTTTTTATACTGTAATTATTAATGTTTTTCTTATTTTGGATATGATCGCAATGTTTTTAGCATTATCCTGTTTTGTGTCCACAACTTTTGGTATGCTAATTTAGGCTTCTTTGTAAGTCTTATAGCTTCTTAAACAGTAAAGAAAAATATTATTTAACTTTTCTGTTTCTGTGATTTGTGGTACAATCCTGTTTTGTGTCCACCATATTTTGTCTACTTTATTTGTTCAATTAGTGTTCTTTATGAGTATTCAATAATGTTGGACAGTACAAATCAATGTTAATTGTCTTTTCTATATCATGTTGTGCTTTTTTTTTTATCCTGTTTTGTGTTCACCACTTTTTGGTTGCTGCATTTGGCTTGTGGGTAATGGTTGGAGGTTATTTTACAGTAAAGAGGAGGAATAGTTTTGTTTTATGTATGTTGCTAATGTTTCAGATGCTATCCTGTTTTGTGGCCACCTATTTTTTTTTTTGTTTCTGTGAAACTGTCTGTCTTCTTAAATTGTATAGGTCTTTGTGAAGTTTGTTGAACTGTGTTTTGATCCTTATTCAATTTATATGTATTTTTATTTTTTAAGTTACTTGAAATTGTTATATTGGTGGCCATTAAACATATATAGTTCCTTTATTTTTTCTACTTGTTATACTTTACCTTGATTGAAGTGTTGTTCTTGTCTGAATGACAGAGGGTCCCCTCCTGCCAATCTTAATCCGCCGGTCTTCTTGTAGTGTCTGTTTGAAAAATAATGTGAAATAGTGAATTGTATATTTCTTCTTTTTGATTTAGCAAAGCATGGTCTTTTTCAGCATGTAATCTATTTTTCTATCTTACCTCTTCTTCTTTCTTTGTGTTCTTTAAAAGGGATTCTCGTTCACAGTGCACGGTGCAAATTCTTGAGTGACGTTATTGATGCAGAGTCTGTTTGAATAGTAAAAAAAGGGCAAAGATTCCGCTTTAGGTTCCATATGTATTAGTGTCATATTTTTTTTGCTATGAGTTGCAGTAAATGAATGTCATTTAAATATACTTGTTTAATTAGTTTTGGTTAATATTAGTTTGTTTTAGGGCCTACACACATAAATGTGCATGTCACATGTCCGTATACATGAATCTCATTTTCTTAGTTAAAGTTTTTTTTTTTTTTTGTCCTGTCTTGATAATAAAATGTAATATATTATAGCTTACCTCTCAGTTGTAATTTGCACAGTGTAAAGTAGGAAATTAGGAAACAATTCTCTTCTCAAGTAACAGCAGCAGTTAACTATCCAGTCTCTTCGTTCATCACCTGAGTAGAAATGTAGAATTTTCTGGAAAGTAGGCAGTATTTTTAAACTTTCAGGTGCCTCAGACCTTAAGAACGCAATACGCATGCGCTATTTGCGTTCCAGCTTACAATTTGCGTTCCATCTGCCATTTTATGCGTAGTAGTTTTAAATATGGTGGTTTATTTCTTGTGTTTCTGATGTTTTCATGCGCGCTGTTTTTGGCCGTTTTTTGCGTGTTGGGAATGGGTCGTAGTGCGGCCATATTTTTTTGAGAAGGACGCAGTTGTTTTTTTTCTAAGTCGTACGTGTGGGACGCAGTTGTTTTTTTTTCTTTTTTTAAGTTGTGCGTGTGTGTGTTAACCGCGTGTGAGGCGCCTTTGAGTTTTTTTTCTCAGTCGTGCGTGTGTGTGTTAAACGCGTGTGAGGCGCCTTTGAGTTTTTTTTCTAAGTCGTGCGTGTGTGTGTGTGTTAACCGCGTGTGATACGCCTTTGAGACTACACCTGCGCAAATGCGGTCCCTCGCTTTGCGAGGGTCCGCATTTGCGGACAAACACACACGACGTTGGATCTTCCACCACCGCAAATGCGGCCCCTCGCTTCGCGAGGATCCGCATTTGCGGGTGTAAAGGATCCTTGCATTCGTGCAGCGATGATCCTTGCAGCTTCTCCCGAACTCCAGCTGAAACGAAGTGATTATAGTTCCCGGTCCCCCAAACATAAGTCGAGACTTCATGAAGGGGTAAAACGAACTCAGGTGCTGGCACACCCAGGCTGGTTTTTATTACAGTCAGGTAAACAGAACACACCCAGGGGAAGTTATAAACAACCAATAACACACTAGTAACGCCCACAGCCCCTCCCCTCTGCTTGGGAGATAATTGAGTTTATTACTGTATCTACTCAATTATCTCCCAGCTAAAACTTACACATTTTTATCAATTTTTATAACTTTATGATTTTACATAGTACATAAATAAATCTTACATTTTTATGAACAACCTAAATTGTGGAGCAACATATTAAAAAATGGCATGAATCAGACCAGGGGTTCAAAAGTTAGTAAAAGTATCTTTTACACATAACACACAGAAATTTCACATATCCCCCATAGTTGGCCACACAATACACATATAGGGACAATAGGTGGGTCACACCTCCCTGAGGCTACCTGGCAACTTTGATACAATCAAACATGGATTAGATCATCCTTCTTTGTTCTTATGTCTGAGAATGAAAACACTTTATACAATAGACTTCCTTATCTTATGAGGAGTCTCTGTAATAGGATTATCTCTTATGCAAAGGTCTGCAATAGTCTGGGCTAATATTCTGCAGTGCATAAACCAACATACATACAGTATAACAGTAGGATAATATTTTAACCAAGAATTAAATAACCATAAAACAGGGTAAAACAGTGATGGGTTCCGTTACACACCTCCCCCGTGACCATAAGCCGGCATACACGGTCTGATCCCAACGGATTGGCCTGGGGATGTCCGGACAAAAGTATTTGTTGGTCAATTCTCTAGTTTGACAACCCATCAGCATTACTGCAATTCACCTTTACTCACATTTCACATATCCCCAGATAGCTGGGATCTGAGCGCACAAAACTACTGAATAGTGCTCAGATCCTATGCACCCAGTTCAATTGCCATGTAGCTAAAGTCTTTCCCATAGTCTTTCATTATATGAATGGGCTCCATGGCATAGCTATCTGGGGTATCACCGCTCCCACAGGGCAAGTACCGAATGACCCCCTTGTATGTAAAGGGCCAGAATGAGGGACATACACTCTGGTATGGCCGAATACTGTGTTTAAAGGGCAATATGTCCCAGGGCCATAGTCGCAGGTCCTACAGTAATCTTGCAAATCTCCTGTGACCCCTGGCCAGAAAAAGGACTGGGTGAGTCTGTCCCTCGTCTTTTTAATG
The DNA here is from genome assembly GCA_027410445.1 of Discoglossus pictus. Taxonomy (NCBI): domain Eukaryota; kingdom Metazoa; phylum Chordata; class Amphibia; order Anura; family Alytidae; genus Discoglossus; species Discoglossus pictus. Next base: position 116,143,329 of record CM050173.1, read on the forward strand.
CCTAAGTGACCTGCTAGGGGAATAGCGTGGCTAATCCGCAACAGTTCTACCCGATACTTACGGGGCACTATCAACTGTCTTTTTTCTACCTCGTCATGAGTCGAGGGAGAGGCTTCCATAGCTCTGGATTGCTGCCGAGTGGTAACAGGTAGGGCTCCTTCGGTACTGCAGGCTGCCAATTGTGACGTCAGGCATCCTAGATCATTTCCCAGCAGTACTTCCGCGGGCAAATCTGGCATGATGCCTACTTCCACCGCCTTGGCCCCGGTACCCCAATCAATGTGGACTCGGGCCGTTGGTAACTTTTGAATTGCCCCTCCGGCTACCCTTACCGCAATGGTGCGTCCTGTGTGCTGGGTCGGGGCAACTCGGTGTGGCTGGACCAAAGTAATAGTAGCCCCGCTGTCCCTCAGTCCTCGAGCCTCTTGCCCATTGAGTTTTACTGATTGGCGGTGATGTGCCCTGTTATCCCCAGCCGCTTGTACAGGGTTTACCTCATGTAAGGTGGCCCAATTTTCACTATTGCCACAGGGTGTCTCTTGAGGCAGATAATTGTAATCCTCTTGCACACAGTGTGCGGTGGCTTTTGTCTGTGGTATCGGTGCCCGTCCCCAGCGGTCTGTAGTGCGTTGTGGGCAGTTAGGTTTGATGTGCCCCACTTGTTTGCACCCATGACACATCGGAGCAGTCCTTTGGTACCCTCTGTTTGTGGTATTGCCCCCTGGTGGTGGTACCCTCTGTGGCATAGTTGGCGGGCCAGCGGCAGGCCGCGGGCTCTGGACCCCTCGGTTTCCATCCATCCGCATGCTCTCATGAAATTCGTCTGCCAGCCGTTCTGCCTCCTCTACCGTTTTTTGCTTTCTGTCTCTGACCCAATTTCGCACCTCAGCTGGGGTATAATCAAAAAATTGTTCTAGCAACAACAACTGCACAGCATCCTCTAAAGTAGTTTCCTGATTCCCCTGCATGCAATTGCTGGCAGCGCGCTGCATACGAAATGCCCACTCCGTATAGGAATCTTTACCTTGTCTTCTGAGAGCCCTGAATTTCCTTCTATGGGCTTCAGGGGTTACAGCGTACCGGGCTAACACAATCTCTTTTATCTTGTCATAGTTTTGTATATCCCCATCTGGCACAGCTCTCAATGCTTCGGCTGCTCTACCTAATAGTTTACTACTTACTACGGCAGCCCAGTTAGCTCTTTCCAAATCTTCTAACACACATTGTTTTTCAAAATCTTGCAAGTAATTGTCAATATCCATCTCACCTTCCACGAAGCTTTTAAATGCAGCGTAGTTAATTTTCCGCTGACGCCCCATTGTAGATCCAGATAGCGACAATATATCCACTGGAGGTAATCTGTCTCTGGCTTCTCGTGCTTCCCTGGCATTCTGGGTCTCAGTAGCTTGTGCCAAAATCTGTACCACGATCTCTGGTGCAGGGTTAGGTCCTACCAGGCTGAGTCTCCATCTTACGTCCCTCTGGAAGTCTGTTTCCTCTGCATTCATCATTTGTGGTTCGCTGGTTTGATCGCTCTCCAGTAGTTCGGCTATTAGCGTGGCTTTCGTTTTGTTGCTTGCCACTATGCCTCGAGCTTCCAGCAGTTCCTTTAGTGTGGTTCGTTTAAAGCGTTCGTATCTATGCGCCATTCACCAGTATCAGTTCGGTATTATCCGTTCGGGAGGAAATCCCGCCACTTGCCACCAGTGTAAAGGATCCTTGCATTCGTGCAGCGATGATCCTTGCAGCTTCTCCCGAACTCCAGCTGAAACGAAGTGATTATAGTTCCCGGTCCCCCAAACATGAGTCGAGACTTCATGAAGGGGTAAAACGAACTCATATGCTGGAACACCCAGGCTGGTTTTTATACAGTCAGGTAAACAGAACACACCCAGGGGAAGGTATAAACAACCAATAACACACTAGTAACGCCCACAGCCCCTCCCCTCTGCTTGGGAGATAATTGAGTTTATTACTGTATCTACTCAATTATCTCCCAGCTAAAACTTACACATTTTTATCATTTTTTATAACTTTATGATTTTACATAGTACATAAATAAATCTTACATTTTTATGAACAACCTAAATTGTGGAACAACATATTTAAAAATGGCATGAATCAGACCAGGGGTTCAAAAGTTAGTAAAATTATCTTTTACACATAACACACAGACATTTCACATATCCCCCATAGTTGGCCACACAATACACATATAGGGACAATAGGTGGGTCACACCTCCCTGAGGCTACCTGGCAACTTTGATACAATCAGACATGGATTAGATCTTCCTTATTTGTTCTTATGTCTGAGAATGAAAACACTGTATACAATAGACTTCCTTATCTTATGAGGAGTCTCTGTAATAGGATTATCTCTTATGCCAAGGTCTGCAATAGTCTGGGCTAATATTCTGCAGAGCATAAACCAACATACATACAGTATAACAGTAGGATCATATTTTAACCAAGAATTAAATAACCATAAAACAGGGTAAAACAGTGATGGGTTCCGTTACAGTGGGGAACTGCGTTCCTTGCTGCGCGAGCCCGCAAGTGTGAGCAACGGCTCGTATGCTCACAACTGCTCGTATGATCACAACTATATATGTGATTACTTGTGATGACTAAATCCAAGATGGCCCCATTTCTAGTAGGTTCTTGTATTACCTAGGCCAGATAATGATCCTCGAGTGTACTCAAGAACCTGCTCCCCTTAGCTGAGCTGCTGGTCTCATTTATCCAGTTTATTTCCGAGTAATTAAAATCTCCTATTATTAGAACTTGCCCGTGCTTAGCTGCATTTCCAATCTGTAACAATAATTGTATTTCCTCACTTTCAATTATATTTGGGGGTTTATAGCATACTCCCACCAATATGCATTTAGAATTAGCTCCTCCATTATTTAGCTCAACCCACAAAGATTCAATGTTGCCGCTAGTTCCAGCATAAACATCTTCTCTGACTATAGGCTTAAATTCAGGCTTAATATACAGACAGAACCCTCCTCCTCTTTTACCATCTCCCCTATCTTTCCTAAATAGGTTATAACCATTCCGCTTAACTGTCCAGTCCTGAGATTCATCCCACCACGTTTTTGTAATGCCTATTAAGTCCCATTTTTCTTATACTGCTAATAATTCTAGCTCTCCGATTTTCCCAGGCAAACTTCTTGCATTAGCAAGCATACACTTTATGCTACTATGGCTCTGCCGTTGTGAAGTGCTTTCCACTGTATTTGAGGCCCCTATTAATACCTCCCTACTTTCTATTGTAACCCTCCCCCATGGGTAAATAATTAATCCCTTTCCCAATAATTCTATATAGTCCCTCCCCCCCACCTACAAGTTTAAAAATCTCACCCAGCCGTTCTACCATCCTATCCCCTAGCACAAAAGCTTCCTTATCATTAAGGTGCAATCCATCCCTGCTATTAGCAAATTACAAAGCTATATACAAATTCTAAGGTAGGTAAACATACAAGTACAGGTCCAAACAATATGATGCAAATGTGTCAGACCGATAGTTTGATGCAATAAAATTGAAGTACATCCTTATAATCAAGAAAGTAAGGGTGAGGTGTGACGCAGGAGGGTGACAAAGGCAAGATGGAGGAGATGAAGGCAGTAGGCTGATGCAATTTAAGGTGGCTATGTGCTATACTGTAAGTTTTGTGTGAGACGTTTGTGCATGTTAATGCTGAAGTTTCTTTAAAGAGATGCATTTTTAGTGAGTTTTTGAAGCGTTTGAGTCATGAAGATAGTCTGATAGAGCGAGGCAGAGAGTACTACAAAGTAGGTGCATCTCTGATTAGCAGAGAGAAGAGGGCAGTTGGGGGAGTATTTTGTGACAAGGACAGATATATAAGGGCAGCACTGTTGCTAAAAGGCTTAATAATTTAGGTCATGATTTAAAATGTTATTCCAAAACTAGGGAAGTCAATTGAGTAACGTAGAGAAATTAGGCAGACACCTATGGTTGACTGTGGTGTATGAGTCCAATGGAGGCATTTATTATGGATTGTAATGAAGACAGGAGGGTGATAGAAGGCCAAAAGGAGTGAGTTCCAGCAGTCAAGGAGAGATATGATGAGAAAATGGATAAAAAATTTAATTTGAAGATTTATTTTAGATTAAGGACATATGATTTGGTCATTGATTGTATGTTAGCTAATGAAGGAGAGGGCAGGGTCCAATAAAAAAACAAGACAACAGGCCTGAGAGTGGAAGTGATGATAACATTATCAACAGGGATGGTTATCTGATCAAATATTGCTGTAATCTGTGTAATTGAGTGTTTCAGTGTAATTGTGGTATGTTTTAAAGATGATTGGAACTTGCCAGAGTTTAGGGAAAGTTTGAATTGATGTGTAAGATGTGTGATAGAAATGGATCAAGTGGTCAAGTGGTAAGGTGACAGGTTGACAGAAGACCAGAGACATCAACCACTGTTGCCAGGTCATAGGAGCCCATTATCGTTGTTGGATTGGGGATGGACAGTGGTTGAGTGTTATTGGTTTGTTGCGAAGACTGTTTGTTTTAGCCATGTATAGAGGATAGTTTGCTCTGAATATTATGAATTTGATATTTAGAGTGGCTGTCAAAGTCTTCAGGTATGTGGAGAGAAGAATGTTGGATGTAGACAACAGACATTTGAGGTTTGTGGACAAAGTTGATACTAATGATAAAAAGTAGTGTTGTTTGGCAAGATTGAGGGCAGCTAATTAGGAGCACAGAATAAACTTGTAATCAAGAAAGTCTGTGTATGAGTAACATCAGATCTATTGGGAAAAAATCGATAGGATGACCAGTGGCAGATGCATCTAGAAGGAAAAGAAAAGTTAATTGCTCCAAAGAAGAATTCAGCATAGGAATCTAGACAGTTAGAACTATTAATCAAGGTAAACTGGACATGGTTATACATGATATGGCAGGATTAAACATTGATACCCTGGGAATTAGACTAGAATTAGACATTTAATCAGACAGCCCATAGATTGTCTTATGTGGTCAAGAATCCCACAGAATAAAGAGTAGCCCTAATAGTCAATTTGTGGCCAAAACAGTTCTTGGTTACAAACCAAACAATTAGAATTAGTTCAATTGGAATTCAGCTGGCAATTTTTTTTACATTGGACAGTGATCCAAGTCTATACCTCAACCATGGATGCTGTAGAGGCTGAGGTTGTCTAATTCTATGAGGGTATTCAACATAGACGTGATAGACAAAATGCCTGAAGAACTTTGGGCAGTAGTTTGTGACATTGTCCAGTCAGGTTAGAAGCAATTCATTTAATTACTTTATATTTCATTTAAAATTTTAAGCGCATTTAAATTTTTTTAAGTTACATGGCTTAAAAAACAAGGTTTTATGAATGAGTAGAAACATAAAAAATAAAATCTATTAAGTGATATATAAAATAAAAAATAGAAAGGTTCAAATATTTAAAAAGAAATATAACGTGAACCCACATGGTATAGGAGTTAATTGTTGGTGCCATGGGGGTCCACAATGAACCCCTTATTTGTGTCGGACATGAGGAATCAAGCCTCAAATGAAGGTGTTATGATGATAGCAACATCTTATTTGAAGCTTGTATTCTTCTCAGGTGCATTTTTTTGCCTCTACAGTTGGGTAAAAGTACACAAAGGATTTTTAGAAAATCTCAGGACTCGTAAGGATTTATGTGTAACCCTTGGAGTGCCGAAGTTTCACTAGTAAATATAAAAAATGCAGGTCCTCATGGGTTACGATTTTAGGTAATTTACCAGTCTTTATCTTATTTTTTTATGGTGTGTGATGTGATTGCTGCTAGCTGATTTATTGGTATATATATTTATATATTTTTTACAACTTAAACCATAGAATGGTGGCCATGGGTGGCAAACTTGAATACAATTAGAGAAATATTGCTAATATAAATTAGTAGAAGTATTATACTGTACATTACAGTTTGTTCATCTAAAGATTTGTTTACAGAAGGTATCTCCCACTGTTTTTTAACTTAATAGTTTAATGAAGATTTAATTTATGTGTTCATTATCAATTAAATTTCTAAAGTGGCTTATTATTCACTTAAGATTAGATTCATTATCTATTATATACCGTATATACTTGAGTATAAGCCGACCCGAGTATAAGCCGAGGCACCTATTTTACCACAAAATACTGGGTAAAATGAGTGACTCAAGTATAAGCCGAGGGTGGGAAATGTGCTGCCCCCTGTGTCCCTCTTGTGCCCTCTGTGTCCCCCTCTTGTGTCCCCCTCTCTCTCCCATGTCTCTTCTCCCCTCTCCCTTCCCTGTGTCTCTTCTCCCCTCTCCCTCCCCTGTGTCTCTTCCAACCTCTCCCTTCCCTGTGTCTCTTCCAACCTCTCCCTATCCTGTGTCTCTTCAAACCTCTCCCTTGCCTGTGTCTCTTCAACCTCCCTTATCGCCCTCCTCAACCCCACTCCTAATCCTCCCTCCTCATCCTCAACCTCCCTCCTCATCCTCAACCTCCATCCTCATCCTCAACCCCCTCCTCAACCTTCCTTATCATCCTCAACCTCCCTCCTCATCCTTAACCCCCTCCTCAACCTCCCTCCTCATCCTCAACCCCCTCCTCATCCTCAACCCTCTCCTAAACCTCCCTCCTCATCCTCAACCTCCCTCCTCATCATCAACCCCCTCCTCAACCGCCCTCCTCATCCTCCCTCCTCAACCCCCATCCTCAACCCCCTCCTCAACCTCCCTCCTCAACCCCCCATCCTCAACCACCTCCTCAACCTCCCTCCTCAACCTCCCTCCTCAACCCCCATCCTCATCCTCCCTCCTAAACCCCCCATCCTCATCCTAAACCCCCTCCTCAACCCCCCTCCTCAACTTAACCCCCCTCCTCAACCTCAACCCCCCTTAACCTCCCTCCTCAACCCCCCTCAACCCCCTCAACCTCCCTCCTCAACCTCCCTCCTCATCCTCCCTCCTCAACCCCCCATCCTCATCCTAAACCCCCTCCTCAACCCCCCTCCTCAACTTAACCCCCCTCCTCAACCTCAACCCCCTCAACCTCCCTCCTCAACCCCCCTCAACCCCCTCAACCTCCCTCCTCAACCTCCCTCCTCATCCTCAACTGCCTCCACAACCTCCCTCCTCATCCTCCCTCCTCAACACCCCATCCTCAACCCCCTCCTCAACCTCCCTCCTCAACCCCCCCAACATCAACCCCCCTCAACCTCCCTCCTCAACCCCCCTCAACCCCCTCAACCTCCCTCCTCAACCTCCCTCCTCATCCTCAACCGCCTCCACAACCTCCCTCCTCATCCTCCCTCCTCAACCCCCCATCCTCAACCCCCTCCTCAACCTCCCTCCTCAACCCCCCATCCTCATCCTCCCTCCTCAACCCCCCATCCTCATCCTCAACCCCCTCCTCAACCCACCTCCTCAACTCAAACCCCCCCCTCAACCTCAACCCCCCTCAACCCCCTCAACCTCCCTCCTCATCCTCAACCCCCTCCTCAACCTCCCTCCTCATCCTCCCTCCTCAATCCCCCATCCTCAACCCCCTCCTCAACCTCCCTCCTCAACCCCCCCATCCTCAACCCCCTCCTCAAACTCCCTCCTCAACCCCCCTCCTCAACCCCCCATCCTCATCCTCCCTCCTCAACCCCCCATCTTCATCCTTAACCCCCTCCTCAACCACCCTCCTCAACACCCCCATCCCCCCTCCTCAACTCCACATCCTCAACCCCCCTTCTTAACCCCCCATACTCATCCTCCCTCCTCAACCCCCCATCCTCATCCTCAACTCCCATCCTCAACCTCAACCCCCCTCATCCTCAACCACCCTCCTCAACCCCCCATCCTCAACCCCCTCCTTAACCTCCCTCCTCAACCCCCCTCCTCAACCCCCCATCCTCAACCCCATCCTCAACCCCCATCCTCAACACCCTCCTCAACCCCCCCATCCTCATCCTCAACCCCCCATCCTCAACCTCCCTCCTCAACCTCAACCCCCCTCAACCTCCCTCCTCAACCTCAACCCCCCTCAACCTCAACCCCCCCAACCTCCCTTCCCAACCCCCCATCCTCAATCCCACCATCCTCAACCCCCCTTCTCAACCCCTATCCTCAACCCCCTCATCCTCATCCTCCCTCATCAACCCCCCATCCTCATCCTCTCTCCTCAACCCCCATCCTCAACCCCCCTTCTCAACCTCAACCCCCCTCCTCCTCATCCTCAACCTCCCTCCTCTACCTCCCTCCTCAACCCCCCCATCCTCAACCCTATCCTCAACCTCCCTCCTCAACCCCCCTCCTCAACCCCCCCATCCTCAACCTATCCTCAACCCCCCATCCTCAACCCCCCCATCCTCATCCTCAACCCCCCATTTTATTCCTCAACCCCTATCCTCAACCTCCCTTCTCAACCTCAACCCCCCTCCACCTTCCTCCTCAACCTCAACCCCCCTCCTCAACCTCAACCCCCCCCAACCCCCCTCCTCAACCTCAACCCCCCTCAACCTCCCCTCTCAACCTCCCTCCTCAACCCCCCTCCTCAACCTAAACCTCCCTCAACGTAACCCCCCTCAACCTAAACCCCCCTCAACCTAAACCCCCCTAAATACCTCCCCTCACTTACATGCTTCTGCTCCGGCCTCCGCTCCTTGACCCGGCTCGCATGTGACGTTACATGGACGTTACGCGTCATTAGCATATACCGGGTGCCGGCACCCGGTATATGCTAATGATGAGGCGCGCATGTGACGTCACATGCGCGCCGGGTCAAGAAGGAGCGGAGGCCGGAGCAGAAGCAGGTAAGTGAGGGGAGAGGGAAGGTATTTAGGGGGGTTTAGAATGAGGAGGGGGGTTTAGGTTGAGGAGGGGGGTTGAGGAGGGAGAATGAGGAGGGGGGTTTATAATGAGGAGGGGGGGTTAAGGATGAGGAGGGGGGAGGGAAAGAGACATGGGGGGGTTAGAGAGACACGAGGTGTAGAGAGACACGGGAGGGGGTAGAGAGACATGGGGTGGTTAGAGAGACACGGGGGGGTTAGAGAGACACGGGGGGAGAATGACTCGAGTATAAGCCGAGGGGGCCCTTTTTAGCCTTAAAAAAAGGGCTGAAAAACTCGGCTTATACTCGAGTATATACGGTAAGTTATGGGATATAGATTTTTTTAGTTTGATTTCACTGATTTTATATTTAGTATGATTCACCCTCATTTAGTTAGTAGAACATGGACCTCATTAAACTGTCAAAATCGCAATTCCTGAAGCCCATAATGTAGCCCGCAGAAGTTACTACTATTAAATTGGCCTCCTCTAGCTACCCGCTTCTCGATTTACAGGCTGAAAATTCTTACAGTTGTCAAAATCGTAACTCCGAAATTGCTGCAATTTCACAAGGACGCAATTGCAGTCAAACCCGTAAATGGCAAATGTAGCAAAAATTATACAGTACTAGAGAGGACTTGCAAGTGGGATTAACACCTTTTCGTAAGACTATAAAAGCAAATAAAAACTCAATACTGCACTTTAAAATATACCGAAAGCAATGAAAGACATTAGAATTAACTTCACAACAGTCTCAAGCTCGCAAATCTGCAATACATTTTTTTTAAATTTATTTCTATGTTACATCAATCTCAGGCCACCAACATGGGCTATAACAGTTTCTTCATTCATTTGTATGGACTTCTAAACGTTAATTGATTGACGTTTAAATCACATGTTTTACTGATGTCATGATGACGGTCTCATTTACTATTGGCTGTAACTAAATTGGTAGTTACGGCTTTGCTTAATTGATCATGATCCCGCTCTGAAATTCTACTTACGGGTGCATGGTTTACGGTTTTGGCTTTCGGCCATGTAGTTGCGGGCTTGTTCAATTAAATCGCTCTGAAACTGTTGCAAATTTCAAGCCACAGACTTATGGGCTGTTTGAAGGTAATTACGGGCTTGGAATTAACTGAGGCTCCATGTCTACAATTTTTTTTTTTTTTGCTGCGTCAGGATATTTTATTATGCGTCACTCTGTCTTTTCTTTTTTAAATAAACATCACAAGAAAAAAAACATATTCAGATTGCTTTTTAACTGTACAAAGAGGCTTGCCCTCTGCCAGCCAATGAAATCTACAAACTACTCTCTACATTTTTTGTTAGTTTCAATGATGTTTAAACATCACAAACAACTTTTGTAATTTTTCAAACATGATTTTTTAAATGCTAAACGTTTTTGTTCCATGTCCTTTTAAGGTATCAATGTTTCACATCCCAATACATTTTGTCTCTATCATTTTCTGGATGAGTTAAAACAATATGGTACAACATAGAACATATATAAACTGTATAAGACAACTATGGGCTTAGTCACTGACACTTATTGCCTTGTGAAGCACCTTCAGATTATTTCATGTTCACTCTACAGAGCTGGCACAGGATATATACTCGGTAGTGTCTAGGAGCTGTCTCACACAGTCCCATTCACGTGACTGACTGGACACATTGGTTGTGTGTCTCCTCGTTACCTATATCTCTCATTATCGGAGTACCTCATATAAGAACATATATATATATATATATATATATATATATATATATATATATATATATATGATTTTCCAGTCTTTATCTGATGTCACACAGCAGTTTTAGAGATGTCCATGTCCCTTTATGGCACTTATCTGGCATTCAGTAATTGGTGTCTTTTCCACGTAAATTAGTTGAATTTTGTCTCACACAGGCCTTTGAAGTTCTTTATCAACATGAATCTGAAGTAAATGATATTATGAGATCCCAATATAAAGAAATCTATGATGCCATACCATATCCTGACAAAAAGAGGTAAGGTGATAAAAAAATTCTAATGGTTTTGTCCAAATCAGAGACAATGAAGTCCTGGGTGGTTGCTGTAAACTTAGTGATATAGAGCAAGAAATCCTTACTCCTTACTGAAATATTTGCTCAGACACAAGTACTTATCAAGCTTATCACAGTTTTGGTTAGAAAACTCTGCAGATGTTTGTGGAATAAATAACCTACAACCGTTTAGAAGTATAAAACAATGTTTACACTCTGCAGACTCTGCTTGTGCAAAGATTATTCCAGGTGGTGCCGACAGAGGTTTCTGATATATATATATAGATGAATAATCAGAATTATTGCAGTCTATATATATAGTGATGATGTTACAGGGTTGTCACAGGAGATAGACGGACAAGATGCAGGGTCAGGGGAGAGGACGTCAATAATGGAGAAGAAGGCAGGGAAACATGAATGATCCTCAAACACGTTTTATATAAAAATGTTTTTGTGTTCATAACTGTCACAGATTCTAAGGTTGTAAATTTGTTAATTTTTTTGGTACCAGCTCCACAGTAATGAGATCCAATGAAAACAAATCAGTGGGTAGATGCACTCCATCCTATGCCATGCATGAAAGTGGTGTTATGATGGCAGACATATACTAAGAGTTTTTCTCTTTGCAGGGTCTCGGACATACCTGTGACATTCCCATTATCTGTACCACAAGTTCTGGGATTTTTACAGACAGCTTACATGTACCAGGAATTCATGAGGAAGGACAAGCATGGAGCCATAGCATTCCTGCAAAATGTGGAGAAAAGGTAACGGAAGAGGGAACAGAACAAAAAATACAGAAATAAGGACAGTCAACACAAGTGATAGGTTTACTCCAAATGGTAAAGTTATGATAACACTTATATTCAGCTTAAACAAAATGTACTGTATCTGCCCTTCATGTAACTATATAAGGACATTTTCTTTTCTGATTTTGTTTCTATTTCTTTATTTATATTACTTTTTAACATATTCTGATGATTTATCTTGATGTTCTAAGTTCCCAGGAATAATATATGGCCAACTTTGTCTGCAGATGTTTGTTGCATTAATAAGTATGTATGCCTGCCATATTTTGGTTTTGCTCTTTGGTGGAGGGAGGTTATAGTTTTGTGTTGTTTGGTGTTTTTAGTAAATTGTAAAACAGATTGTACAGTTGGTTTCTCTTCGTGTTTAGGAATATCTTCAGCTGTGAGTTCCTACGGTACTATTTCCGGGTCTATGACAATGTTAAATAATTTGAACACCTCAGTCCATATTGGTTGAACCCATGGGCACAACCATTAGGGCATTGTATAATCTATTTTTAATTACCCCCTTACTCACTTTTTAATATTTTGTGGAAAGTTCTTAAGTAATACAGAAAGTCTCGATGTAGCTGGGTGTAAGGAAGATAAGATAAGAAAAGTATATTTCAAGATAATGTGTTGTAGTTATAAGTAATTGGCACATAAAGGTTTGCTGTTCATACACATGATGTATAACATAAGTGACAACCAATCAGATTTGGTGTCTATTTAATACCACTGAGTTGTTACCCTTCATAAATCACTATAGCCACATTAAATTCACCTAACGTGTAAACCCATAGCCTGTAACATAGGCTACAAGATTTACGGATATTAAATTGGCCCTGTAAAGCAACCCGCTAATAATCTGCGGTTTAAGGGTGAAAAAACCCCTGAGGGGAGTGGAAATTTGAACTGTGCGGCCACAAATCCTTTAATCTGTTAAGCCCGTAACTGATATGTTCTAAAATCGCTATGCCAGTTCCTTCTCTAGTGGACTGTGATTTGTCTGACCTCTCTGCTATCACCTGCCCAACTACACTGTCCCTACATGGTATAGCTCACAGCTTTATTCAGGTAAACAAGCTCCTTCAGCACCACCACTTGGCAATCCACAAGCGGACTAGGGGAACATATACAACACTAATCTGTTCTAACCCATCAGGAGGGGCCCCAAAAAAGAATAGAGGCTTTGCAGAGGCCCCGGGATCAACATCTAACTCCCCTCCATCAGGGACAATCTCCGCTACACCCATCCTGGAAAGTCTCACTGCTGGTGGCCATGTACCAAGATGTACAGTGCCTTTCAAAAGTATTCACCCCCTTGACTTTTTACCTATTTTGTTACATTACAGCATTAAGTTCAATGTTTTGTTAATCTGAATTTCATGTGATGGATCAGAACACAATAGTCTAGGTTGGTGAAGTGAAATTAGAAAAATATATACATAAAACTATTTTTTAAGAAATAAAAAACAGAAAATTGTCATGTGCGGATGTATTCACCCCCTTTGTTATGAAGCCCATAAAAAGCTCTGGTGCAACCAATTACCTTCCGAAGTCACATAATTAGTGAAATTATGTCCACCTGTGTGCAATCTAAGTGTCACATGATCTGTCATTACATATACGCACGTTTTTTGGAAGGCCCCAGAGGCTGCAACACCTAAGCAAGAGGCACCACTAACCAAACACTGCCATGAAGAGCAAGAAACTCTCCAAACAAGTAAGGAACAATGTTGTTGAGAAGTACAAGTCACGGTTAGGTTATAAAAAAAATATCCAAATCTTTGATTATCCCCAGGAGCACCATCAAATCTATCATAACCAAATGGAAAGAACATGGCACAACAGCAAACCTGCCAAGAGAGGGCCGCCCACCAAAACTCATGTACCGGGCAAGGAGGGCATTAATCAGAGAGGTAGCACAGAGACCTAAGGTAACACTGGAGGATCTGCAGAGTTCCACAGCAGAGACTGGAGTATCTGTACATAGGGCAACAATAAGCAGTACGCTCCATAGAGTTGGGCTTCATGGCAGAGTGGCCAGAAAAATGCCTTTACTTTCATCAAAAAACAAAATGGCACATTTTGAGTTTGCGAAAAAGCATGTGGGAGACTTCCAAAATGTATGGAGGAAGGTGCTCTGGTCTCATGAGACTAAAATTAAACTTTTCGGCCATCAAAGAAAATGCTGTGTCTGGAACAAACCCAACACATCACATCACTCAAAGAACACCATCCCCATGGTGAAAAATGGTTGTGGCAGCATCAAGTTGTGGGGATGTTTCTCAGCAGCAGGGACTGGGAAACTGGTCAGAGTTGAGGGAAAGATGGATGGTGCTAAATACAGGGATATTCTTGAGCAAAACCTGTACAACTCTGTGGGTGATTTGAGGTTCACCTTCCAGCAGGACAATAACCCCAAACACACTGCTAAAGCAACCCTTGAGTGGTTTAAGGGGAGACATGTAAATGTGTTGGAATGGCCGAGTCACAGCCCAGACCTCAATCCAATAGAAAATCTGTGGTCAGACTTAAAGCTTGCTGTTCACAAGCGCAAACCATCCAACTTGAAGGAGCTGGAGCAGTTTTACAAGGAGGAATGGGCAAAAATCCCAGTGGTAAAATGTGGCAAGCTCAAAGAGATTTATCCAATGCGACTTGCAGCAGTGATTACCGCAAAAGGTGTCTTTACAAAGTACTGACTTTAGGGGGTGAATAGTTATGCACATTGACTTTTTCTATTATTTTGTCCTACTTGTTGTTTGCTTCACAATTGTTATAAAAATTGTTAAATTAATTAATTACAATATTATTAATCATAATCATATTAATTATGATTATAATAATTATTCTAATCTCATCCTATGAGATTCTTGTTTTCTACGGATAAACAAATAAATATATATATATATATATATTCAAGGGGCGTTACAGATTTATGGTTACAAAATGTGCATTTAATAGAACACAATACTTAATACAAATACATTAATAATATATGATAATACTATGGAAACAACATCTGTTAACTAAGCAGAAAGGCATCCTAACACTACCAATTATGTCCATGTGTGTGTGTGTGTGAAGTATGATACTTTACCAGGCCTCCATAGTTTAGTGAAGATAGCTGTAGATGGAACACAGAGAGCCAAGAAGCAAAGAGCCAGCAGCCAAGAAAGGCTTTGCCTCTGTTTTCTATGGCCTTATATACCCTATATTTAAATCCCACCCGCATACTCATATCCTAGCTCTCATTGGTCAATTAGGTCACATGTCCTTCACAAAGTCCCCTCACTGGTCAGCTGTCCACACAAAGGATTCCTTAAGCCACATGTAAAACTAGACATATCCGGTTCTCAAAGTTACACACACCCATGCATTCAAGAATAAAATATATGGTCTTCTGCTAATTCTCTGGATAAACCTGTGCTTAGTGAAATCCAGCGCCATCATGTGGTCATTCGGCAAATCCATCCACTATTCAGAGTGTACCCTGCAAGTGAGTGAGGAAAAGAATGAATATAGAAAACCTTTTAGCCTTATACTAAAGCTGGTAATTATTCCTTACGTCTAACGCTAGGTGTGTGTTACATCCCCTCTTTGGCAATGAAAGAACCCTATGACGAGTGTTTTGAAAAGGAATAAACTAATTTCTGCCACCAGGATGCACTTGACAGATCAGAAAATCTATGTTCAATCCTTTGGAGTTCTTGCTGTTGATGGAGAAAATGTATGTGTACCCTTTCTCCTAAATTTAGTTGGTGTTTGATCATCTTTAAGTTGCATTACCCATTTCTGCCAAGGTGTGTTGTCTGATACAGTTAGGGTTTTATTGGATAGTCTATGACACAGTAAATTCCCTGAGTAATCTGTTCCCTAGATATACAATGTTTAAACCATATGTTTATCTCATCCCTTAGTTTCAACGAAACAAAACACACCTTTCCCTGTCCAATGGGGAATATCATATATTGGGGTTTAACCTTTTCTACAAACCCTTGGCAGTATGAATGGTTATGCCAGCATGAATCAAATACTGTTCTAACCTGATTGGGTAGACATAAGATTTTGGTGGGGAATCTCATGCAACCTTGCACATCTACTTGTTCTATGGTGGTACCATTTACTATGTAGTTGGGAAACTCTAACTTATGATGTAAAACATGTGATTCTGTTACTGGAGTTCCCAATGATGTCATATGGTAGATGTTTTGGTATGTCCCCTTTGGTTGGTACTAATGAATTAGCTCTACATATATTTCCCTTGCAACCCAGCCAACTGTTCACCCATAACTCTTTGTGGTCAGAAGCAAACCTGTTAATTTCAGCTTGCTGCCTACCTCCCAAAGGGGTATGGTTATTATCCATAGCTTGCGCCAGGATCTTAAAATCAGTTGATAGCTCGGTTTGCATGTAAAGACATACAAAATCCCAACACTTCCCTTAACCTCCCAATTACCCCTACCAATTAGTGATGTCCCGAACAGTTCGCCGGAGAACTATTCGCAGCGATTTTCGCATGTTCGCGTCCGCCGCGAACGGCGTACACATGCACTTTTCGGTTCGCCCCCTATACTTTATCATTGAGGAAACTTTGAACATCATTTATTTTATTTTATAATTTTTTTTGTGTAATCTATGCCTGCCTGCCAGCGTGTGTGTGTGACAGTCTAACACCTAACAGCTTATATTGTGCTTATTTTCACTACTCATACCTGGTGGTGTAACATACATTCAAAACAACCATTTTTTTCCTGTAATCTAATTTCAGTTGCCTGCCTGTGTCAGGCTCACAGCTTACATTGTGCTCAGTGACATAAAACAACACTTTTTTGACTGTAATAGATTGAATAGCAATTGCCTGCCTACTGGCGTGTGTGTGAAGCCTATTGCATCTACTCTGCCAACTTTTCCAGTGCACAGTGACACTCATATCTGGTGGCACCTTAGATTGCACACGCAGTGCCCCAAATTTGAAGTGGGAGGACCGACCGAGCATCTTTTTCCATCTCCCGCTTCCAAAAATCCATTCCATATACACGTCCCCTGATAGTGGACGTAACAGGGATTAAACCGATAGGAATAGTACTACTTAACAGTACACACCTTATAATAACGCAGACAGAGGCAACGCGTATAATCTTCCATGCTGTGCAGTGGAAGCCCCCAGACACTGACCTGTGTATAATCTTCCATGCTGGGCAGTGGAAGCCCCCAGACTCTGCCTGTGTATAATCTTCCATGCTGGTCAGTGGAAGCCCCCAGACTCTGGGAGTCTGAAGAAGAGGAGTCAGAGGAGGAAGGTGGCTTTGAGGAGGTGGAAGACCAAACACAGCAGGCGTCCCAGGGGGCCTGTTGTCACCTTTCGGGGACCCTTGGTGGCTGGGTGGAGGAAGAGACCTTCAATGACATCAGTGAGGACAAGGAACGGGACATGGCTAGCTTGGTATTCAACCTTGTGCAAATGGGGAGTTTGCGGTTGTGCAAAGGGACTGTTTGCGGTTGTTTGCGGTGCATTAAACGGGGAGATTGGTCTGTTACTGTGAAGCGGGTGTTACCCTTACACTACCTGATCGATACAACATCATACCTGATGTTTTAAAGCACATTATTCCAAACAATACAGGAATGTTAGGTGATTTATGCCCTTTATGGCTTAAAACCAGACTCTGCATCAATTATGTAATTTTCCGTGGGAGCTTTGCCATGTATCCCCCTCCGGCATTCCACAGTCCAGGTGTAACAACTTTCCCATCACTATTGTTGCCAGAAAGAGTCCCTGTGGGTTTTGAAATTCGCCTGCCCATTGAAGTCTATGGCGGTTCGCCCGGTTCGCCCGTTCGCGAACATTTGATGGAAGTTCACGTCCGCAGCTTGCAAACCGAAAATTTGATGTTCGCGACATCACTACTACCAATATCTCCTGAATATGCTGTACAGCAGGTCCCTGTATGTCTATAACTGCTTTTGTCAGTCCCTCTACAAGTGTATTTATGGTTTGTTGTATGTGTAACCCTTTGGAATTTAACAAACCCTCAGATTGTAAGGTTGTAGTCAGACTGGAAATATCGATCGAATTCACAACCCCTAGACCATTTCCTACACCTCCCAACACTGTATCCACAATATCCCTCTTACTTCTCTTCCTGGTACCCATTACGCATCTAATTAAAGACCTTTCCATAGTAGCTGTAATTGTGGAACAATTTTGAAAGTGTTTAGAAACTAGCCAATCTGTCAACCTTATTCTCCATGAAATCAGCTGAAATGTAGCATCCCTCAATATTGGTGTGGGGTTCATAGCACTAATTTGAAAGGGACCACTGGAAAGTACTTTCTTATCCCCACACATGGGATTGTCAGCACAGTTAGCCACCTTTGGTGGAGCTAGTGTGGTAGAATAGGTCAGAGGAGGGGCTCTTGTTGTAGGTTCCCTCCCCTCATCTATTGTTAATGTTACCTTCACTTATCCACCCTGGTTGGATCCCACTACCTCCAATTTTTTGGTCATGTTCCCAGTGATCACTTTTGTTATGCTATACCCTTGCTGATTCATGGACATAACAGGGTTTTGAAAATTAAGCGAAAACCTAATACCTTCACCAATCAGACCTATTGTCCATTTTTCCCAGTTTGTCCATTCACATTCCCAGTTCCTTTTATTGCCTAGATAGTCTCTCCAAAACCCACTAATATTATTATGGCTTTTTGTCCCAAAAATGTCCACAGTCCCACCCCCACTTAAAGTCAGTTGATCAAAACATGGTTCTTCCAAATTGTCTTTGCTCCATATCTTTGTCCATGCCTTGATCGTCTAGTTTGTGGTCCATTGATTTCCTGATTATTACATGTGAATATCATTGTCGATACAATCGCCAAAAACAAATGCATTATCATCTTCCTTGTTGACTTCTCGTTGCCAAATCTGAAAAGATCAAACAAGTATCAATTCTTAGCAGAAATATCTACATCTGGGATTTCTGTCCCATCATACAATTTACATTGGTCCACATGGACCCATTTGTGACCAGGCTGCCTTCTGGTTTTTCTGGGGTTTGATTTCATTGTAGTACCTAATGTATTCAGAATGACATAGGGATCCTCCCAATTTGCATCCCATGGAGAATTTTTATTGAAATTTTTAATCATGATCATTCCCCCCTTTTCAAACAAAGTTTGAATTTTAGATGACACTTTACAATCAGTTGGGGCCATATTAGAGGCAGCAAAATGTAGCAGTAATCTTAACTGCTCCTGAATTTGGGAGAGATATTGGTCTCTTGACACGGCTTCTCTCAAGGGAGTGGACAATTGAGGATCACCTGGGTGGCCTAGAGCCAGCTAACTCCCTGTCATGAGCTCATAGGGAGAACATTTAGTAGCAGTGGCAGGTGTAGCTCTAATAGCCATTAGAACTGCTGGTACGTGTGTAACCCAAGAAATACCATATTGTGTAAGCATTTTGGCTAACCTAGACTTAATGGTTCGATTTATGCATTCTACTATACCCGAGGGCTGTGGGTGATACGGAACATGGAATATCTGCTGTATTCCCAGTAGGGCACAGAGGCTTTGCATTATCTGTCCAGTAAAATGTGTACCTCTGTCTGACTCAATAAGTTCAGGAAAACCCCACCTTGAAAACACATGTTCCCATAATGCTTTTGCAGTAGCTTGTGCAGTGTCACGCCTAAGAGGAATAGCTTCAAACCATTTAGAAAAAATATCCACAATGACTAAGGCATATCTAAGACCCCTCTTTGATAGTGGAAGTGGGACTATCAAATCAATCTGAATAGATTTCCAGGGACCATCAGCTACTGTTACCCTCTGGAGAATTGGTCTTTGTTCTTTAGGGCGTGGATTTATCTGAGCACAGAAAAGGCATTCTTGAATACACTGTTGAGCTGATGTTGCTAACTCTGGACAAAAATATTTCTGTCTAAGGTGGTATTCTAAGGCACTGACCAATGTGTCCCAAAAGAGAGTGAGTTTGCTGTGTAATTTGTCTCTGTAAATGCTTTGGGACTACGAAAAGAAATTTGGCCTGTGGCTCTGTAGGATTACTATAGCAAATGAACCCATCCTGAATAGAGTACCCACTAGGGAGACTTTGCTGGTTCTGTAAAAAAAGAGAAATATTAGCCTACTCCCTCAGTATTCCACAGTCATTTTTATGTTGGGCTCACATGTCAGGGAAATCCACCAACAACTTCCTCAGATCAGAGTGTCTACCAGTGTCCAGCCACACCATTTCTGAAGGAATTGATACAATGGATGCCACTGGACTCAGGGAAGACTCATCTAACATAACATGCTTCCTCCCTCTAGTATCCCTCCACAGTACATTATTACACAACTCAACTATCATCCCTTCTGCACTGATAACATAATCACCCAATAAAATACTTTCTGCATTCCTACTCTGCCAAATTGTAATTTTCTTTGTCCACTCATATCCTAATGTCAGTTACTGTTGTGTTGGGAAAAACCTGGGACTGGGATCCCCAAGTTTCATAAAAAATGTTTGTTTTGCACCTATATGGGGGACTTAGTGGCAAATCTGTTAAAGTCAGTGAAGCACCTGTTTCATGGCCTGAAATCACCCCATTAACACAGGGATGTCCAGAATGATCCCTAAATCTACTGTAATTAGGAATCATGTCTCCCAGGGATGGTGTTAGTCAGTTAGATAAGGAAGTCAGAGAGGAATTAATCTCATATTTCCTCTCATGATTCCTCTCCATCCCTGCCATCATCATTCTTAAAGCTTCCTGTGCTAGCCCATACAGATTATTAACAGTCCTGCTCTTTAGAGCAAATTCCTGTCCTGATTTATCAGGAGGTTTAGGCTCATTCTGTCTGAAAGCACCCTTCTTATCAATCCTATCTTTTGGAGAGCCTAATGTATGTTGGTGTGCCTGCCATCCCTCACCTTGCTTATGCTCCCTCATCCATCGCCTGCAATCTCTGAATCTGTGTCCAGGCTTATTACAATAATTACATATCCCTCTGAAGGAAAGTTCCAAGGGATTTCGTTTTCCTTCATTAGTAGTCACTACTGCAATGTTGTGTGACCATGTGACTCCTTTCCTTAAAATGTTTTGCTGTGCCTTACCAATAATGAACAACACAGCCTCCATGGTGTCTTTCTCTTCTGCCATCATTTGTATGCTAGGGTCCAAATAAGTACATTTTCTTACTAGATACTGTAACATATCTGATGGGGTCTGATCTGGGGACACTCTATGTGTGAGTCTGTACACTTGCTCAAATTTAGAAGCAAACACCCATGGGTCATTCTGTACATTTACTGTCATCTCAGCAAGGGAATGGCTACCTAAGTCTCTGTTACCTGTGACTAACCTAGATACAGCTCTCAGCCTGTCTCCTTCTGTACCCCATTTGTGTTCTTTAAACCAATCTCTATTGCTATCATTTGGACCACTAACTGGGGCCTCTAATCTAGATGCTAGACCTCCTGGAAGCCACAATTTTAACATAACACATGCCTCTTTAGGAGAAAGCATGTACTGTTTCACAGATTACTCAAAATTAGACATTTGGACAACACATCTATATTTGCATCAAATTGTGGGAATAGTGGTTTAAACTTTATTAATTGTTTCACTATTTTATCTCGGTCTTGTTGTCTGATTATTGCAGATGCTTGTGATGTTACAGAATTCCTCTCTCTATTTCTCTCACATGGTGTTGAATGTGAAGCATCTGGTACTTGACTTAAACTTAGTGGGTGAGATCTTACTATGTGAGGGGTTAAGTCTGGTATAGTCCTACTAACATCAGAACTATCCCTTACATAATTTATTTCTCTTACTTGTTGTTCTTCATCTACAAGATGTAATCCACCCTCTTCCTCTGATGCACAATCTGGCTTATTACTATCAATTACTGCAATCGGATGTTGTTGATCAGATAAACATGCTCTGAGTGAGGCTACTAATTGTCCCCTTGCATGATAATTATCCTCTAAAGTATCCACATAATCTGCACTTATGCCACATTTTGGACAACAGTCTGTTTCTTGACTAGTTTCTGTAACTGCTGCAACTGGAATACTCCCCATTACAGCCATATTTATCTGGTTCTTAATACACATTAACAATTTTATACAGTTCTGTAACTTATTTCTCTCCTTGGTTAAACACCATTTTTTCTTATCAATTTGCTTATTTTGCTTTTCACATTGTAACCATAAATCATGTATTCTGCTAAGCATACTTTCATTTTCAACAATCACTGGTTCAAAATCACTACATTCAGCATATTTAGCAATTATCTCCATAATTCCACACTTTGATGTGTTTTCAGCACGGTCACTAATCGAAGAAGGTGTGCACCCCAAATTGATGTCTCCGCCTGGTAATCAATGGATCCCATTAACTGTTATAAAAACTGTTAAATTAATAAATTACAATATTATTATTCATAATCATATTAATTATGATTATAATAATTATTCTAATCTCATCCTATGAGATTCTTGTTTTCTACGGATAAACAAATAAATATATATATTCAAGGGGCGTTACAGATTTATGGTTACAAAATGTGCATTTATTAGAACACAATACTTAATACAAGTACATTAATAATATATGATAATACTATGGAAACAACATCTCTTAACTTAGCAGAAAGGCATCCTAACACTACCAATTATGTCCATGTGTGTGTGTGAAGTATGATACTTTACCAGGCAATTTTAGATGACACTTTACAATCAATTGGGGCCATATTAGAGGCAGCAAAATGTAGCAGTAATCTTAACTGCTCCTGAATTCGGGAGAGATATTGGTCTCTTGACACGGCTTCTCTCAAGGGAGTGGACAATTGAGGATCACCTGGGTGGCCTAGAGCCAGCTATCTCCCTGTCATGAGCTCATAGGGAGAACATTTAGTAGCAGTGGCAGGTGTAGCTCTAATAGCCATTAGAACTGCTGGTACGTGTGTAACCCAAGAAATACCATATTGTGTAAGCATTTTGGCTAACCTAGACTTAATGGTTCGATTTATGCATTCTACTATACCCGAGGGCTGTGGGTGATACGGAACATGGAATATCTGCTGTATTCCCAGTAGGGCACAGAGGCTTTGCATTATCTGTCCAGTAAAATGTGTACCTCTGTCTGACTCAATAAGTTCAGGAAAACCCCACCTTGAAAACACATGTTCCCATAATGCTTTTGCAGTAGCTTGTGCAGTGTCACGCCTAAGAGGAATAGCTTCAAACCATTTAGAAAAAATATCCACAATGACTAAGGCATATCTAAGACCCCTCTTTGATAGTGGAAGTGGGACTATCAAATCAATCTGAATAGATTTCCAGGGACCATCAGCTACTGTTACCCTCTGGAGAATTGGTCTTTGTTCTTTAGGGCGTGGATTTATCTGAGCACAGAAAAGGCATTCTTGAATACACTGTTGAGCTGATGTTGCTAACTCTGGCCAAAAATATTTCTGTCTAAGGTGGTATTCTAAGGCACTGACCAATGTGTCCCAAAAGAGAGTGAGTTTGCTGTGTAATTTGTCTCTGTAAATGCTTTGGGACTACGAAAAGAAATTTGGCCTGTGGCTCTGTAGGATTACTATAGCAAATGAACCCATCCTGAATAGAGTACCCACTAGGGAGACTTTGCTGGTTCTGTAAAAAAAGAGAAATATTAGCCTACTCCCTCAGTATTCCACAGTCATTTTTATGTTGGGCTCACATGTCAGGGAAATCCACCAACAACTTCCTCAGATCAGAGTGTCTACCAGTGTCCAGCCACACCATTTCTGAAGGAATTGATACAATGGATGCCACTGGACTCAGGGAAGACTCATCTAACATAACATGCTTCCTCCCTCTAGTATCCCTCCACAGTACATTATTACACAACTCAACTATCATCCCTTCTGCACTGATAACATAATCACCCAATAAAATACTTTCTGCATTCCTACTCTGCCAAATTGTAATTTTCTTTGTCCACTCATATCCTAATGTCAGTTACTGTTGTGTTGGGAAAAACCTGGGACTGGGAACCCAAGTTTCATAAAAAATGTTTGTTTTGCCCTATATGGGGGACTTAGTGGCAAATCTGTTAAAGTCAGTGAAGCACCTGTTTCATGGCCTGAAATCACCCCATTAACACAGGGATGTCCAGAATGATCCCTAAATGTACTGTAATTAGGAATCATGTCTCCCAGGGATGGTGTTAGTCAGTTAGATAAGGAAGTCAGAGAGGAATTAATCTCATATTTCCTCTCATGATTCCTCTCCATCCCTGCCATCATCATTCTTAAAGCTTCCTGTGCTGGCCCATACAGATTGTTAACAGTCCTGCTCTTTGGAGCAAATTCCTGTTCTGATTTATCAGGAGGTTTAGGCTCATTCTGTCTGAAAGCACCCTTCTTATCAATCCTATCTTTTGGAGAGCCTAATGTATGTTGGTGTGCCTGCCATCCCTCACCTTGCTTATGCTCCCTCATCCATCGCCTGCAATCTCTGAATCTGTGTCCAGGCTTATTACAATAATTACATATCCCTCTGAAGGAAAGTTCCAAGGGATTTCGTTTTCCTTCATTAGTAGTCACTACTGCAATTTTGTGTGACCATGTGACTCCTTTCCTTAAAATGTTTTGCTGTGCCTTACCAATAATGAACAACACAGCCTCCATGGTGTCTTTCTCTTCTGCCATCATTTGTATGCTAGGGTCCAAATAAGTACATTTTCTTACTAGATACTGTAACATATCTCATGGGGTCTGATCTGGGGACACTCTATGTGTGAGTCTGTACACTTGCTCAAATTTAGAAGCAAACACCCATGGGTCATTCTGTACAGTTACTGTCATCTCAGCAAGGGAATAGCTACCTAAGTCTCTGTTACCTGTGACTAACCTAGATACAGCTCTCAGCCTGTCTCCTTCTGTACCCCATTTGTGTTATTTAAACCAATCTCTATTGCTATCATTTGGACCACTAACTGGGGCCTCTAATCTAAATGCTAGACCTCCTGGAAGCCACAATTTTAACATAACACATGCCTCTTTAGGAGAAAGCATGTACTGTTTCACAGATTACTCAAAATTAGACATTTGGACAACACATCTATATTTGCATCATATTGTGGGAATAGTGGTTTAAACTTTATTAATTGTTTCACTATTTTATCTCGGTCTTGTTGTCTGATTATTGCAGATGCTTGTGATGTTACAGAATTCCTCTCTCTATTTCTCTCACATGGTGTTGAATGTGAAGCATCTGGTACTTGACTTAAACTTAGTGGGTGAGATCTTACTATGTGAGGGGTTAAGTCTGGTATAGTCCTACTAACATCAGAATTATCCCTTACATAATTTCTTTCTCTTACTTGTTGTTCTTCATCTACAAGATGTAATCCACCCTCTTCCTCTGATGCACAATCTGGCTTATTACTATCAATTACTGCAATCGGATGTTGTTGATCAGATAAACATGCTCTGAGTGAGGCTACTAATTGTCCCCTTGCATGATAATTATCCTCTAAAGTATCCACATAATCTGCACTTATGCCACATTTTGGACAACAGTCTGTTTCTTGACTAGTTTCTGTAACTGCTGCAACTGGAATACTCCCCATTACAGCCATATTTATCTGGTTCTTAATACACATTAACAATTTCATACAGTTCTGTAACTTATTTCTCTCCTTGGTTAAACACCATTTTTTCTTATCAATTTGCTTATTTTGCTTTTCACATTGTAACCATAAATCATGTATTCTGCTAAGCATACTTTCATTTTCAACAATCACTGGTTCAAAATCACTACATTCAGCATATTTAGCAATTATCTCCATAATTCCACACTTTGATGTGTTTTCAGCACGGTCACTAATCGAAGAAGGTGTGCACCCCAAATTGATGTCTCCGCCTGGTAATCAATGGATCCCATTAACTGTTATAAAAACTGTTAAATTAATAAATTACAATATTATTATTCATAATCATATTAATTATGATTATAATAATTATTCTAATCTCATCCTATGAGATTCTTGTTTTCTACGGATAAACAAATAAATATATATATTCAAGGGGCGTTACAGATTTATGGTTACAAAATGTGCATTTATTAGAACACAATACTTAATACAAGTACATTAATAATATATGATAATACTATGGAAACAACATCTCTTAACTTAGCAGAAAGGCATCCTAACACTACCAATTATGTCCATGTGTGTGTGTGAAGTATGATACTTTACCAGGCCTCCATAGTTTAGAGAAGATAGCTGTAGATGGAACACAGAGAGCCAAGAAGCAAAGAGCCAGCAGCCAAGAAAGGCTTTGCCTATGTTTTCTATGGCCTTATATACCCTATATTTAAATCCCACCTGCATACTCATATCCTAGCTCTCATTTGTCAATTAGGTCACATGTCCTTCACAAAGTCCCCTCACTGGTCAGCTGTCCACACAAAGGATTCCTTAAGCCACATGTAAAACTAGACATATCCGGTCCTCAAAGTTACACACACCCATGCGTTCAAGAATAAAATATATGGTCTTCTGCTAATTCTCTGGATAAACCTGTGCTTAGTGAAATCCAGTGCCATCATGTGGTCATTCGGCAAATCCATCCACTATTCAGAGTGTACCCTCCAAGTAAGTGAGGAAAAGAATGAATATAGATAGCCTTTCAGCCTTATATTAAAGCTGGTAATTATTCCTTACTTCTAACGCTAGGTGTGTGTTACAACAATAAAAAAATAAAATAAAATATCTTCAAAGTTCTGGGCATGGTCTGTAAATTAAATGATTCAAATCCTCAAACAGTCCATGTTAATTCCAGGTTGTGAGGGAACAAAACTCGAAAAATGCCAAGGGGGTGAATACTTTTGCCAAGGGTGTGAATATCATATGGTGACATCCCATTAAGTGTTTTGCTATTAATGGATTCACATTATCACCTGTTAAATTCCAAATAGGCCTTCAGGGGAATGTTTATACTCCACAGAATCACAAATTGGGCCTGTCATGTGTATTAACACTTTATTATTATATATTATATACATTACTAGCGACTTGCCCGACAAAAAATGACGGTCAATAAAATATTAAAGCTGGGAATGCTGTTTGTGACAAAATATGAGTCTCTGAGACTCTTAACCTTTTTGTTATCTACAAAGAAGTACCACAATTTATAATAAAGTTTTTTAATTTTGTAACAATGAACTGTTAAACAATATTAAGCTTTTTAATTGTCATGTATGCAGTAATAATATAACAATACATTAAATTTGTATTAATACGTATTGTGAACCATGACATAAAGGTTTGTAACATGCAACTTTTATTGTAAACAGTGGTGAACAAATTATTTTAACAATACTAACATCAATAGGTCAACATAGTATGAATGAGTATTTTAAACCATTACAGAATGCTTCTTAACATGCAACTTATAGTTTAACTACTGGTAAAGCACATAGGTATTGAATCCAGAGGAAGGTAAACAGTAAAAAGAAAAACATAATTCCTTCCTTCCTGTCTATTTAATGATACATTTAAATTTGTAACAAATGATTATGCTGCTACTGACATAAATCCTTAATAAAATTCAATAAAACAACTTTACAAACCTTGTAAAATACAATGTAAACAATGCAAACATTGTAAGGTAATAACATTTAAAATAAAATTAGTTAAAAATATAGTGATCTTAAATATTGAATCCAGAGGAAGGCCAATTAAAAAAAAAAAAAGTGAAACGTGGTCAATTGTTTCAAAGTGGGCAAAAAAATTAATTCCTTCCTGACCCAATTAATTGGCGATCATATTACTGCCTGGATCAATACTCTGTATGTCATGAAACATTTACATTTTCCAACAAATGATTACCCTCCTATTAACATTAAACCTTCATTACATAGAATGAAACAACTCTTCAGTCCTTTGAAAAAATTATTTTAACATTGCAAACATGAACTTAATGTATTAAAATTAAAACAGTAAAGGTAAGAAAATGCAAGGTAACTGTTTTGTGGGACCAATCCTGGCAAAAGTCACTTTCAAGACATTCCTTTTTTTTGTTTTGTCTGTCAAAGTGGTTCCCTTTAAAAGCGCCCAGCAGACTTTTAATTTTGTCTATGGGATATAACCACTGTTTATTGTTGTTGTTTTATCTTCTTTTTTTGTTTCATTTGTGTAGTTGAAAATCTTTTTTTTTTTTTTTTTATACTTTATTTTTTCTCATTTTTCTTTAACAAACATCAAAAACATAACAAAACAAAACAATCTTACATTCCAGAGGTATCAGTAATTCAACAGTTTAGCAATGGCATATGTATAAATACACTGTTAAAAACTTCTCCCTCCTATCTCTTCGAATACCAATTTTTATGTAATATATTGTACTCCTGATGGGAAGGCAGTTCCCTAATAGCAAGTTCACTTAACTTGATACCTCCACCAAGCATACAAAGGAACCGGCACTACTCTCGATATAGTTAATATAATTAATAGTTTAGCACAGAAATCATGTGCTTCTGGGGAGACTCGGATGAAGAAGGAAAATAGAAAACAGTAAAACAAAATCTCTTTCCTCTTCCCTTCCCCTCCCCCCACTCCGATAGGAGCAGAGAAGAGAAAAGAAAAGGAAGGGAGAAAGAGAGACGGAGAAAAGCAAAGGGAAAGAGAAAATCTGATTTAACAGCAAAAGCATATAACACCAATGGTAACCAATTAGCAAACATAATTTCTCATATATTAACCTTTCTATTACAATAACTATCCCAAACAGACCATCTGTCTAGTCCTTTTCTTCCAGTTCGCTTGACTAAGCTCTCTCCTTGGACTTCAAACTTTCTATTTCTTATAACACAATTTATAATTTCTTGAAGAGATGGGGAGGACTCTGATTTCCAATATTTCACAATATACATTTTAATAACCAAAAGAATATGAGAGACCAGGAGGTAGACTTTTGGAAAAGTCTCCCTTATGTTTATATGTAATAGGAGCAGCTCTGGAACAAAAGGCACCTCTACCTCACATATATCCTCAATCAGATATGTACAAGCTCTCCAAAAAGGCTTTATTTTTGTACAGTTCCACCAAGCATGGAGTGAATCACTGTTTATACCACAGCCCTTCCAGCATGTATTCCCTTTGTTCTGTGCAAATTTATTAATCGCATCTGGTGTCCAATACCATCTATTGATCAACTTGAAATATAATTCAATATAGTTACTAGAGCAGGAAGAGATTTTTACGATTTTTAGAGCCTCCTCCCATTTATCTCCGTCCATTAATATATGTAGATCTTTCTGCCACTCTAACATACCTTTCGTTGGATTTACTTTATCCTGTGGCGTTAGAATCTTATGACATCTTGAGATTCTATGCGGTAACGCCTTCTGATATAGCATACTTTCAAAGTCAGTAATCAAATAGCTAATCTTTTTACCATATCCCTTTGCTTTCACCAAGGATTGTAAGGATCTAAATGCCAACCATTGGTTGTTCTTAAGTTTATATTTTTGTTTCAAGTTAGACCAGGATAGTTGGACACCAGATGCGTAGAGATCATCTATAAGGGATATTCCCTGCAATTTCCATCCACCTATTAAGTCAACATTAAACGGTGATAAGAGACACTCTATAGGGGCACCTAACGAAGGATATCTCGAAAGGTTCAATTTATCTCTATTTGTCACCCAGAATTTTAACAATGTTCTTACTCCTCTGGGTAGCCGTTCACTCTTGACATCATTTAGCCCATCAATCTACAGCAATGTATTAGGAGTGTCTATTTTTAATATATCTTATTCTAAGGACTTCCAACCTGGATTAATGGCAGGAGTACTCCATATCATAATTTGAGAGAGGGCAATAGCATTATATAGATCTCTTATAGAGGGTGATGCCAATCCACCCTTAAGCATGGGTCTTTTGGTAATTGAAAGAGGGATTCTAGTTCTTTTACCACCCAAAATAAATGCATCTATACCTCTTTGCAGTTTAACAATCCAATATTTTGGCGGAACTTCCGGAATTGTTCTAAGGATATAAGTGATTTTAGGGATCAATATCATCATACTAATTGCGATTCTAGCTGACCATGAAAATTTTACATCTTTCCACACTAAGAGGATTTTCTGAATCTGTTTCCATATCTTTTCTAGATTAGATTTCAAAATCTTATTAACCTTGAATGATAGGTCTATACCCAGATGACTTATTTTATTAGAGTTCCATTTAAAATTAAATGAGCTTTTTAAACTTGTAATTTCTTCAAAGGAGAGATCCCTCCATATATCTAATTTCTCATGGTTGACCTTATAATAAGAGAGTCTTCCAAATTCTTTGAAGATGATATCAAGAGCTCCCAAAGATTGGATAGGGTTCTTCAAAATAACTATCAGATCATCTGCATATATAGCAATTTTATACTCTTTAAGACCGACTTTTACTCCCTCAATATCCTTTGCTTCCCTTATTTTCAATAGAAAAAGGCTCCACATAACGATTAAATAATATGGGAGACAAGGGACAGCCCTGCCTAGTTCCATTTTTTATGGGAAAAAAAGATGTTTCATAATTAGGCCCACTAATCTTAGCTGTAGGGTTAATATAAAGAGCCATAATTGCTTTAGAAGCAAATTCCTCTAGTCCATAACATTCCAAGGCAATCTTAAGGAAGTCCCAGCTGACTCTGTCGAAGGCTTTCTCTGCATCTATCGACAGAGCCAAACTGGGGTCCCCATCACTCCTCCCTATAGAGAGAATATCTATCAATGTTCTTATATTATCCCCTCCTTGTCGGGACTCAACAAATCCTGTCTGCTCTGGATTAATCAACTGCGGAATTAAAGGGATCAAACGATTAGTTAACACCTTAGAATATATTTTTAAATCATAATTAATAAGAGAGATAGGTCTATAGCTCTCCCTATCTTCCGGGTCTTTTTCTTCTTTTAGTATATTTATAATTTTTGCTTCAGTTAACTCCTCTCTAATAATGCCGCTGTTCTTAATCTCATTAAACATACTGGCCAATAAAGGGGCCAGCTGGTCTTTAAACGTTGTATAGAATAGTTTATCTAGGCCATCAATACCAGGGGCCTTATTGTTTTTTGTTTCAATAATAACCTTTATTATCTCTTTCTCCGTTATTGGTTCATTTAGATATAATAATTCTTCCTCTGATATCTTAGGGAATTTAATATCCTTCAAAAAGATTTTTATCTCACTCAAACTAGGTTTCTGAAAATCTTTCTGCTTCTCAATATTATATAATTCTGAGTAGTATTGGAAAAATATGTTGCCATTTTTTTCTGGATGGTTATATAGCTGATTATCCTTTCCCCTGAGTCCCTGGATATGGTTTTGAATTTTTTGATTCTTAACTTTATTGGCCAAATATTTCCCCATTTTTCCTCCCATGAGGTAATTGTTTTGTTGTGCTTTCCAAACCATTCTATCTTGAATTAACGGAAAGATCTTTTTAATTTGTAAATTGATATCTTTAATTTTTTCCATCTTTTGCATAGATGGAAGATTTTTATTGCTATTCTGTAATATATCTAACTGAATATAAAGATTTCTTAGGGTTGTTCCCCTAGCTCTCTTCATTTGCGCTTCTTTTTCTATTAGAATGCCTCTAAAAAATGCTTTTAATGTACACCATATGAGTGAAGGAGATGATACTGAATCTGTATTTAAGCGCATATATTCTCTAATAGCTGTTCTTATTTCTTCTATATATATCTTATCTTTTAAAATCAGAGGTTCTATTCTCCACTTTCTTATTTTACCATAGGTTTCAACCCCTTTTAGTTCCAACATCAGTGGAAAGTGATCTGATAGTGCAGTAGATAAGATAGTTATTTTTTTTTGTATCGTATACCACTGAAGGATCCCCCAAGAAATAATCTATTCTAGAGTATACATTATATTTCTTTGAGTAGACTCTATCTGTTCTGGATTAAATGTTCTCCAAATATCAAAGAGGTCAAGCTCTATCATTAGTTTTTTAATTCTTAATCTTAAATAACTCAAAGTATTATTATTTTTCTTATATTTAGATTTTGATCTATCCTGAACTGGATCCATAGCTAAATTTAAGTCTTAACATATAATCACTTTTCCTTTTTTATATTTATGAACTAACTTCAATATTTTTATAAGAAATCTCTCTTGATTCTTATTTGGGGCATATATATTTACAATTGTGTAGATGCTTTTATTTATTTCTCCTACCCACAATATATATCTTCCCTCTATATCAATCTTTTTAAACTCTTCCTCCACCACTAAGTTAGCTTTAAATAATATCGAGACTCCCCTCGTTTTACTAGTATAATTAGCATCTACTCTCTTCAAAAAAGATTTATTATTTAATAGATGGTTATGCTTCATTTTCAGATGTGTTTCTTGTAGGCAGATTATTTCTGCACCTGATTTATTATATTCTGAAAATGCAATTTTTCTTTTAATGGGCATATTCAATCCATTGGTGTTATGTGATATTATCCTTAATGACATAGTTTCTTTATTGACTTAATTCCTCTTAACCTATGTTTCCCCTTCCTATCCTCACTATTTAAATTTGTGCTTCTCTGTTCCTTTAAACATATATACTGACTACAAACATACCGAATATGACCCATCCTATCTCTCATGTTGGGTCGAATTCCTACGGGCTGATTAGCCAGTGTTTAGAAGTGGTAGGTGAACCTTTCTAATGGAGGCAGCTACCTCCCAGTCTCTTAAAAACCTATAGGCATCTATCTATGCAGGATTATTAAAGTATTTCTGACAAAATCTTTACCTCAGAATTTGAGGGAACAAACATAAAAAAATAAAAAAATAAAAAAAAATGAAAAAAATAAAAAATGAAAAAAAAAAATGAAACACAAATCCAAAAACGGAAAAGTGAAATGTATTAACAAGCCCTTCACATCCTATACATATACATACCCATATATATACATACATATATATACACATATATATATACATATATATACATACATATACATAAACGGCCTCTATTGCCCAATTCCAACTCTGTGTAAATTTCTTATAATCAGGTGTCAACGCTTCATTTGTTGAGATTTCTTAAGTCATCCTTATAACTACATTTTTATCATTAAATATGACAGTGCCAAATCCTATCTATAAACATATCTGTGAAACTTTTAACCTCTTAATTAAAGTGACCGGTGCTAACATTGTATCTAAGACCTTATATTATCCTCTATGTATATTTCCCTTCTTTAATAGAAGGCTATTTCTCTACCACCAATAAGGAGAAAAAAAAAAAAAAGGCCAAATCCAATATATGCACATTTCCATCCCCTCTTTCACCCCTTCCTCAGTCTTCTCCCCCCCAACCAACCCATCCCCTATCCGCCCTCCATATGTCACTACTTAATGTCCTATGGATTCTAACCCCCTTCCTTTAAGGCTTTATGTGAACTTTTATGACCCCTACCTATTGTAAAGGCAGGAGATTTATTAAGACCTTTAGAGGTTAATTAATCTAAAAGTGCAAAAGTGTTACCATTATTATAAATTTACCTAAGCTCTCATCCAAGAGATTTACTTCTCTTCCCTCCTTACATTTTTATAACACATAGGAGGGACGGAGGGGACGGATGTAGGGGGAGAGAACACCATATAAAGGAAAGATGAAAAGGAGTGATCTAAATAAAAAAAAAAAAAAAAAAAAAAAAAAAAAAAAAAAAACATTTTAAAATCCAATTATCAGAAGCTGCAATTATCCTCTGTCGTGAGGATCTGATGTCACTCTTCTAGATAGATCTTCAAATTCCTCAGGCAATCTATTCCCTCTTTGACTGAGTGAATTCTATACCATCTGGCGTCTTTAGTTATTGCAAGACCCTGTGGAAATATCCATTTATAGCGTATATTTTCTTTTCTCAGCGCCAGAGTTATTCTAGAGTATTCTTTACGTTTATTTAGAGTGTATGCTGATATATCCCCAAATATTTGGATATTCTGGTATGGTGGTTTCAAGATCTTCTCTTTATAGTTTGCACGCATAATGTCTTCTTTGTAATTTAACAAATGCACTTTGACCATGACATCTCTAGGTCTTCCATTCTCTTTATTTCCTGATGTCTGAATTCTATGCAATAGATCAAATTTGTTTGGTACTGTCTCAAAATCTGGAACTAGCGAAGAGAGGAGCTTTATTATATATTTTGTCAAATCTGTGTCTTTAAGATCTTCTGAGATTCCTTTTATTCGTAAATTATTCCTTTTAGATCTATCTTCCAGGCTGGAAATCTTATTTGTTAAATCTTGTATTTTTTCTTCTAGTTTTTTATTCTGTGTCTGAAGCGTGTTATTTTCCATTATTCGTTTATCCATTACAATTTCTATGGCCGTGACTTTAGTGACGCAGTCCTTAATGGCCTTAGTATTAGAAATTATTTGTTTTTTAATTTCTGCCAGAAAATTAAGCTGGAACTCCTCTAATAAGGTTTTCATTCTAGTCACCGTTAGTAGCTCTTCCACTTCTGGTGATATTTCTCTTATCTCAGTATTATCTTCTATACTGCCCAGACTTTGGTTCGGGGTTAAATCTGGAATTTGATCTGTCTCAGATAACTCCATTCCCCCTTTTCCTTTTCCATTTGATTCTAGCTTCGGCGAAAACATATTGTAAATTTTTTGAAGTTTCTTCTCTTTCTTATCTTTATTTTTAGAGTTCCTCATCCTGAGTTGTAGATGCAATGTATATTTATTCCAGCACTTTGACACATATACCCTTGTATAAGCTTGCTTTTCCTCTCTTTTCTTTCCCTCTTCCGTTTTGTTTCCAGATAAGGCCAATAGCCGTGCTCAGTAACTATACTAACAGTAAAGAGAGATATACCAATATGCAAATGTCTCTAATAACATTGATTCTGATTCTTTATGTTACCGTCAGTAACTATACAAGACATATAGCATTGCTTTTTTTTTTTTTTTTTATCTGGCTCTGTTCCTTTAAGAAAGCTGTTACCATATCATTCAGCATTTCAGTCCACCATGTGCAGTATCCCAAAAAATAAAAATCCATCCACTCACCATTATAGTCCTTTCCTTTTACAGTTTCTTGCTTATGTCTGGATATGTTTTTAAGATACAGGAGTTCCCTTTATGATATGTGTTCAGGCATAGAGTATTATATACAGCGTATTTTGTTATAATGGGAGTGCCCCAGGGACTAATATCAATCCCATTACTCATCCCCCGCTGCCTTCCTCAGCCTGCCAGCCATCTGATGTCTCACAGTGTGAGTCCTGAGTCACTAAAGTTTGTTGCTCCACTTGATAGTGCTATTAGATGTTGCACACTGGAGATCCCAGCTCCTCTTTCTCCCGGACCTGCAGATTCACTGAGATGGTATTCTGGGCTATGTTAGCCCCCTTCGTTTGGTACTCCTGCACCTGGGTGGTGAGTGGGGGCTATACAATTTCGCCTGAGGCTGAAAGTCCTCTCAAGTAACGTTGCTTTTTTATCTGGCTCTGTTTCTTTAAGAAAGCTGTTACCAAATCAGTCAGCATTTCAATCAGCCAAGTGAAGTATCCCAGAAAATGAGAAGCCACTCTCACCATTATAGTCCTTTCCTTCCACAGTTTCTTGCTTTTGTCTGAATATATGTTTAAGATACAGGAGTTTCCTTTATAATATGTGTTCAGGCATAAAATAAATACAGCGTATTTTGTTATAATGGGAGTGCCCCAGGGACTGATATCAATCCCATCACTCACCCCCCGCTGCTTTCCTCAGCCTGTCAGCCATCTGATGTCTCACAGTGTGAGTTCTGAGTTTCCAAAGTTTGTTCTTTCTCCCAGACCTGCAGATTCACTGTGATGGTATTCTGGGCTATATTAGCCCCCTTCGTTTGGTGCTCCTGCTCCTAAGTGGTGAGTGGGGACTATGCAATTTCACCTGAGGCTGAAAGGGCTAAGGGGATTTTATAATTCCTCTCTCTCAGGTGCCTGTTACCTCAGGCAGGAGAGTAGCTGCCTCCATTCACCTCCAGCTGCTATTCGCAGCAAACTACATCACTTTCGGTCTCCGCCCCGGTGTAGTTGAAAATCTAATTAATTTTAATATTTCATTATTCAGAAGCAATGCATCTTTATTTTTGGATGTTAATATTACTTTGGTTGCAAGCTCTACATAATCGTCGTTAGTTAATGTATTTTGGAATATAGCCGATAAAATATCCTGTTTGCAAATAATTTGCAATGGAATTTCCTTGGTATCATCGGGTAAATTATGAATTTGTTCTGTTTTTCCTTCTCCAATTTTGATGATCCACTCAATGAATTCATGTTGTCCTTCTGATCTCATATTTTGTTCTAATTTGAGGTAAGTAAAGCATTTCCATAGTGTACTTGACTTGATACATGTTTCTACAATGTCTGTGCGATTTCCATGGACAACAACAGGTAATGTATGTCTAAAATCTCCACCCAACAACATCAGCTTTCCACCTAAAGGCAAATCACTATCCATGACTTCACGCAACAAACGGGTCAATGCATTGTAGAGCATGGCATGACATCATTGTAGCTTCATTGATTATAATTAATTTACTTTTCTTAATTTTTTTGGCTTGTAAAGATGTCATTCTTATATCCGACACTGATGTTTCCAGAATGAGAAATGGCAGTTTAAATCCACTATGCACAGTTCTTCCACCTTCTAACAAAAGTGCTGCAATTCCAGTGGTTGCAAATGCCAGTGCTATTTCACCTTGTGCGTGAACAAAACTCATCAATAAATTATATAGATACATTTTTCCTGATCCACAAGGTCCATCTAGATAGAAATAACGCTCTTTGAGCAAGTCATCCTCTAGTGCACTTTTTATGGCGTTAAATGCTTGCAATTGTAAGGTATTTAAAAATGCAAGTTTTTCTTGTGTTATTTGGTTTTGAAGCTGAATATCATAGTCTTCAAAGTTTATTTCATCTATGAGTCCTAGATCTGGCAGATTAAAATTTGCAAAATTTAATCCGTGAGAGAGAAAGACCTCTTAAATTTCAATTAATGCTGTTAATTCTGCAATAGGCTCATTGTATCGTGGCAAATAGTCTTCAGTCATATTTGTTTTACATTTTTCCCACAAAGCTAATGCATTTAAAGCATTTGAGAAGATGCAAATGAATGCAAATTGTTCTTTCATCTGCCGTGGCATTTGACACAGTGCTGCTTCTTCTACATCTTTCCCATTCTGTATCATCAGCCAGGAAGTTTCTGTGTGGTACAGGTAAATGAAATGATTCCTAAACTATGTCATTAACAGTTCTAAACTGTTCAAAACTTTGTGCATCAGGAACATTTAAAAGGAGTAAACGTAAGCAGAAATGTTCAAGGTCTCTTTTACTTATAGTGTAATATCTAGTTATATTTTATTTCCACTGCTTTTTCTTTTTCACCATAATCCATTAACAAAAACATAATGGTAGGGAATGTCAATATATAACAATTCCCTTGCCTCCTAGTCAGTACAATTTAATTGAAATCACACAGTTAGTGGAGTTTGTCGATACTTACTTTCTTTCATTTCCAACATTGAAATAAACTGAGTGTATTTGGGGCAAATGTACAGCTAATTGATATACTGCATGTGAGCGTTCATGCATTTCAAATTTGAGAAGATGCCACATTGCTTCTGGCTCACTTACATAGCGAGCATCTATATGAGATGCAAGTTCATGATGTAATAACTCCGTTTGTTCTGAATTTTCTGTACTTTTGATCACTACAGTAGCTGCATCCTATCCTTTGTAAATATATTTGTAGACATATTTAATGGATGTTGTAGAAGTGCAAGCTTCCACATTAATGTGTGCATTATACTTCATGAGCAATTGTGGATTGTATGGCACCACAAATCTGTTATCAACATTTTTTCGATGAATAATGGCATTTTGGCCTTCTCTTCTTCTATATAATGGATAGCCATCACAATAAGCATAAGTTTTGTCTCTATAATCTTTTGGAAATTCTTTAGTGCATTTTTTATTTTCCATACATGATGATTGTGGATTAATATCTCCACATGGTCCATGAATCATGCAATGAGTTACATCTCATATAGTCTACCATGTATTTCTGGCTCTGGTAGTTCAGCAATAGTCACTGAATCCACTTTGTCACCAGTATCCAAATTATCTTTCTCTTGAAGGATTACAAAAATATGTGCATGTGGAAGGCCTCTTTTTTGAAATTCTACGGTATAAACATAAGCCAGACATTTGCCAAATAACTGAGTTATGGTTATGTCATGTATTAATTCAGTTAATTTTATTTTGAAGATTCTTGCCACTAAATCTGGTCTATCGGAAGCAGTTTGTCCAATTAGCAGATTCTCTCCAATCTATGGCTATTGTGGACTACATGTAAATGGATGTAAATGAGAAATACGATGGTAAATTTGTCCTTGTACTTTGAAACACTAATGGTCATGTCCTGACACATTAGCAGCTAATGTTGCACCCATAGATGCAAAGGATATGGCACTATTAAAGGATCTTATGTTTGTTTTGCAATTTTGGTAGTTGGGAAAAGCAGGCTCTGTTATAATGCTTTTTAAATATGTTAGGAAGTGTTGTCTTTGTGGAAGTCTTACCTTGTCTTTTTGACAGCAACTAACAAACTGGCCATCTCTGGATCTTTCCTGTTTGAAATGATATGCCCCCAAAAAACTGACAGACAATATTCATATTACCACAATTATGCTAAAGATTTAAGTAAAGGACAATTGTGAAAACATATATCAATGTGGCTGCCTAAATCCTCATTAGAATTCTTATCTGATTATTCAGCCACATTTTCTAAATGATTTTGTTTTTTAGTAGCATTCTTGGGCTTGGATGCTAGTTTGTCAGCCGCTAATCTTTTGCTAGCGAGTCTCTCCCGTTCTTTTTGTCTTTGAATTTCCTTCTGCTTAGGCGTCTGTTGATCTGCCCATGTTTTTTGACGTTGTCTAGTTTGATATTATTTCTTTTCCTGTTTCTTTTCACAGCAATCATGATAGGTCATTCTATTTTGTATATGTTAACCGAATTTCTTCTGTTAACCTGTTTTGTGGGTGGCAGTG
The DNA here is from genome assembly GCA_027410445.1 of Discoglossus pictus. Lineage (NCBI taxonomy): Eukaryota > Metazoa > Chordata > Amphibia > Anura > Alytidae > Discoglossus > Discoglossus pictus. The sequence goes on from CM050173.1 coordinate 116,182,091, forward strand.
TTGTCATTATGGGTTGAGTTGGGTTTTTTGTGCACTACTGTTGTCATTAGATGTTTAGGGTATGGCGTTGGGCCTCAAGGTTTGCGCCCTTAAAATAGTATGTATTCTTTGATTGTATAGATGTTAACAGCATGGTTATTTTCTTTTTTGTGTGCACTACTTTCGGCATCAGGGGAAAGCGTTATGTTTTTTTTGGTATAGTGTTTTGCATGGGGTAATGTTGTCAGTAGGGGTTTACGGTTATGGGATTAGGCTTAGAGTGTTAGTTAGGTTGCAGTACGTTTCTACAAAGGCAGTCACAAAACAGGATAGGTCCTTCCATTTTATATGTGTAAACAGCAGTACTTGATGTATTTTTATTTTTTTGTAACCTGTAATACAGTACCTCTTTTCTTGAAATGTGTTGTGTATAAATTCCTGTAGAGATGATGAGAGTCTTCAGGCGGTGTCTGTTGAGAATTACAGAGAGAGATGCAAGTGTTGAAATAACATTTAAATCAATTTGTTTTTGTACTAAGACCATAAAAACAGGATATATACTTCCATTTTGTATGTATTCAGAGAGGTTTAGCTTATGGGGTTAGGTTTAAACAGTGGTGCATAGAAAACAGGATACATCCTTACATTTCGTATATGTTTTAAAAAAAATTGTTGTAGTATCCTGGTTTGTGTGCACCACTGTTGTCATTATAGGTTTAGGTTATGGGGTTAGGCTTAGAGGTTGGTGCACACAAAACAGGATATATTCTTTCATTTTATTTGTGTTAACAACATTTTTTAAAGTATCCTGTTTTGTGTACACCAATGTTGACATGATATGTTTTGGTTATGGGGTAAGGCTTATAGGTTGGAGCACAGAAAACAGAATATATTTTTCCGTTTGATATGTGTTAACAACATTTGTTGTAGTATCCTGTTTTTTTTTTTTTTGCGCCACTGTTGGCATTAGAGGTTGGTGCACAGAAAACAGGATCTATTCTTTCATTTTTTATGTGTAAACAACATTTGTTGTAGTATCCTGTTTTATGTGCTCCTTTTTTTTTATTTTGTGATATCCCACAATGTTACACATAACCAGACATGTACACACTCTGTAGCCAGCCAATAGTATGTCAACATCTATAACAATCAGTATTCAGTGAGGAGTGATCCCTGGATGGTCCTAAGACCTCCTCTTCTGCAGCACTGAGCACTTCCGTCCCCGCACCCCATCTCTCTCTTGGTGGTGGAGGAGCGTGGGGTAACACTGCGTTGGGTGGCTGGGGGATCGGGTTGAGATGGTGGTGAGGTCTGAGATGAGGAGGTGGGTATCTCAGGTTGCAGTTGTGCAACCGAAGGCTGGAGAAGTATGAGCTGGCGTTGGGCTAATTCAATAAGTTGATATCTGTTCCTAATCGCCCATTCCTCATATCTCTCCTTCCTTCGGTTGTGCCTCCTCACCTTAGAATGTAGCTATCTGGTGCTCAAAAGGAGGGTGTGTGTGAGTCTACACTACCGTCAGAGAAATCTGAGCTTCTCATTTTGTTGTTTCATGCGTGCCATGTCCTCCCTGTTGAATCGGGCCATGATTTTCCGCAATGACAGGGGTGGTGTTGTTGACGGCATTGGGGCCACAGGTGACGCCATTTGAGCCACAGGTGATGCCATTGGGCCACAAGTGATGACAGCATGGCCAGATGTGTCGGCATTGCGGTCGGAGGTGATGGCAGCAGGGCCTGAGGCGACTGCATGAGTGCCTGAGGTGATGGCAGCAAGGCCTAAGGTGATGGCATTAGTAGACGAGATGACAGGAGGCATGCCTGAGGTGTTGGCAGGAGTGTCTGAGGTGTTGGCAGGAGGAGTGGGGTGTTTGGCCATGTTGGGCACCACATTATGTGGGAGGCCACGTTGGGGGACCCCATTGTGTGGAAGGCCACGTTGGGGAACCCCATTGCATGGGAGTGGTTGTAGACTACCATGGCGGCAAAGTTGTTGGAGCAGGTGGCAGCTGTGATGATGGCTGGGGCCAGGACATGGGTAGAGGCAAGGGCTGGAACAGCTGTGCCTGGCTGGATGATGCTGTTGAGCGCCCAGTCAGTAATTCCCACTCCTGATATTACACGGAATGGTCAGCTTGTGTGGATTGTTCAAGGCCCTCTGGAATGTCCTGGCCTTCTTATTCAACCACTCCCACCTCCAGTGCAGCCTCCCCCTGTTCATCTGTGTTTGGCCTTGTCCTTCTGGCTACTGAAATGGAAGAATAAATACAGTGCCTTGCAAAAGTATTCACCCCCCCCCCCCTTGGCATTTTTCGTGTTTTGTTGCCTTACAACTTGGAATTAACATGGATTATTTGAGGATTTGCATCATTTCATTTACAGAACAAGCCCACACAATGTTTTTTTATATTTTATTTTGAAGCGCACAACAAATAGGACAAAATAACAGAAAAAGTCAATGTGCATAACTATTCACTCCCCTTAAGTCAATACTTTGTAGAGCCAACTTTTGCGGCAATCACAGCTTCAAGTCTCTTTGGATAAGTCTCTATGAATTTTCCACATTTTACCACTGGGATTTTTGCCCATTCCTCCTTGCAAAACTGCTCCAGTTCCTTCAAGTTGGATGGTTTGCCCTTCTGAACAGCAATCTTTAAGTCTGACCACAGATTTTCTATTGGATTGAGGTCTGGGCTGTGACTAGGCCGTTCAAACACATTTACATGTTTCCCCTTAAACCACTCAAGTGTTGCTTTAGCAGTGTGTTTGGGGTCACTATCCTGCTTGAAGGTGAACCTCTGTCCTAGCCTCAAATCACGCACAGAGTGGTGCAGGTTTTGCTCAAGAATATCCCTCTATTTAGTACCATACATCTTTCCCTCAATTCTGACCAGTTTCCCAGACCCTGCTGCTGAAAAACATCCCCACAACTTGATGCTGCCACCACCATTTTTCACCATGGGTATGGTGTTCTTTGGGTGATATGATGTGTTGGGTTTGCGCCAGACCTAGCATTTATCTTTGATGGCCGACAAGTTCAATGTTAGTCTCATCAGACCAGAGCACCTTCCTTCATACATTTTGGGAGTCTCCCACATGCCTTTTCGCAAACTCAATAAAATTTGAAAATGATATGTTTGCTACCAGAATCTATATGATTATTGATGCCCCATATATCTTCAGTTATAACTGTAGGGATTAAAGTACTATTGTATGTCAGTTATCTATGTGTGTGGACAGGGGTGTAGGAGCCAGAATAATTCTATGGGGATACAGCTCATTTTATACACCAGCCGGGGTCAAACCTTATTTATACATACATACAAACATCATGATATCTGCGGTGTATTTATTCAACCCTCCCCCCTAAGTTCATACACCAATGTGTGTGGTGTGATATGATACTCACTCTGCATGGTACTTGCCACACCCGTGTTCACCAGTCCTACAACTGCTGCTGGCTCAATCCACTCCCTCAGGGTCTGCTCCCATGTATAATACGGGATGTTCGCTAGTTGCCCCCCACTGGTTGCACTTACTGCTCTTGCCTCCTCTGCCATCTTCCTCTTCACCTTCAGCCGGCTTTTATCATACCTGTATTTTAAAGACTTATTGTCCCTATTTGCAACCCCTAATGTTGCAACAGCTGAAGCAATCTGACTCCAGGCTTTTGCCTTCAGGGTAGACCTCACATCTCTCCCACCATGTATGATCCGATATCGGGCACGTATTTCCCTTAGGAGGACGTCCATCTCTTCTGGGTTATGTCCTTTACTTTCTGAAGTTTAAAATTGTATTTCCTCTGTTCTTATCCCCTGTACAGCGCTACAGAATATGTTGGCACAATATAAATAAAAGTTATTAATAATAATAATAATAATAATAATAATAATAATTTGGGGCCCTGTACTTTGCCACAGCCTCTTTTCCTACCAATGGTGCCTGAGGTCCCTGGCCTCCCTATCCTCTCCCTGGGGCCGGCCCCTCATCCCCACTACCTCCACACTGGGATCAGGACCCTGACCCTCTGCCCCTACACCTTGCATGCCTACATCTGGGGGCACATCCCTCCCCCTGCTGCTCTCCTCCAACTGACCTCCCTGACCTGGTCCTCTCTTTCTCCATAACTCTAGCTCTCCTCACTCTCCTACTCTCCTCACTCTCCTCCTCTACTGACTCTCTTCACTCTCCCCCTCTGATGTTCTCATCTCTCTCCTCTCTCTCCTCACTTTCCTCCTCCCCTCCTCTACCCCCTATGATTTCTGAAATGAAAATAAGGATATATATCTGTGGATGTGTATGTGGTAAAACAGGAATGTGAGTATTATGTGTAATATAGTAATTGTATGGGGGTAGATAGGGGTTTGTTTTTTTAAGGAGGGGGTATAGATGTGCTGTGACCCACAGCTATGTATAGCTGTGTGTATATATTAATCTAGGTGTGTGAATTATGTAATATCAGTAATTACCATATTTTCCATATTTTTTTACCAAAATGTTTAAGTTTAAAATAGGGGGTCATCTTATACATGGAATACACCAAAAAAAAAGCCAGCAGCAAAACAAGAAGTGGCCACTAGATGGCGCTGTCAATGTTTGAACAGTGGAGCCATTACTGTAGTTTCACATGGTACTGCATTAACAGTTTTTTGAGCACTAGAAAATAAAAAAAGATTGTCTAAATATATCGGTAAAGTTATTTTGGTTTTGAATATTTAATAAAATGTCAAAGTTGTTCTGTTTGGTGTTTAAAATATTTTTTTCTTAATTTGGGGCTCAAAACATAGATGCCCCATCTTATACATGGAAAAATATGGTATTGGTGTTGTAAATTAAGGGTTAATATATATAACAGGTAAAAATATCAAAAAACTTACCAAGCTTCTTCTCTTAATCCTTCTCTGCATTGTTCAAACACCCACCAACGCCTAGACCTGCGTGTTCATTTGCTCAGCTACAGCACAGTCAATGATTTACGGTTTTGGCGCCCTTTAAAAATCCTTCCTGTGGTGTTAGTTGTGGTTCCCTGCTTTCTATCAGCTGTTAGGCTCGCGTCAAACTAATTGCTGATTACAGGTTTGGATCGTAACGACCAATCGTGCCTCTGCCAGCCCCTTAACAATTTGCATGCATGAAAACTGTTTACAGGCTTGTGTCTATGGCCAGTAACTCATGGCATGATCTAATTTAATCGCTCTGAAATGCAGACGAATTTCAAGCCTATAGACTTTGGGGGTGTCCCGTAGCCATTATGGGCTTGGGATTTAATGTGTTTGTTATAGTTTGGAACATGGCTAGATCCAGGTCTAAGGCTCTGGTTATATGTATTATTGTATGTGCTACAGATTTGGATGTCCCCAATTGATTATTTCATACAATAAAGTCCTGTCACATTGTGAAACAAAGCCAAAAGTGTCTGAGAGAATTTCTTCAACAATACTTGGTGTCAAAGTGGGGCTCAAACCCATCCCTCCAGACGAGACTGTGATCCTCCTGCAGTTGTATCCTCCTACTGTCACACCTCCTTTATGTTTTTCTGCTTCAAGACAACAGGTTTTAACAAATGTTAACAATGTTTGTAAATACTTAGTAATTTGCCACTTCTTATTTCATGATATGGTGATCTCTCTCTTATTTAGAGACTTCTGATCTCTTATCTCGTCTAATATAATTTCTTCTCTGTTCTGTCTGTAGAATTCTAGACACTTTGGGAGAACCTGCTGATGACGTCGTACTGGGATTTGTCGCCACATTTTACTGCATTCTTGCCTGCAAACCGTAATCTGCTTTAACCACCAAGACTAGCAGAGGGATATGATGGAGATGTGTTTTATTGTTTACCTGAGCAGACACCATTCATCTTTCTCCAATGTAACCTTCAGATGCTGTCATGTCGTCATGTCTACAAGTCGGACCACCCAAGAGCACTTGTATAAATAAAAGACACACTTTAATATATTTTATGTATGTTTCTATGGACTCAATGTATTAAAGGTTGAAGTGGCAACAATAGGGTAGCAAAAAGTAGTATAAAGTATACAGAGTATGATGAGTTGCACCAAGATATACTCATTGTCTCATTTCTACTCACCCACTTTACTGCCAATAGCCAAATGTGATGGGCATGTAACTATACAGCAAATCTGATCACTGTATTTACTAAATAGTGAAGATGTAGCAAACACTTTCTGGCAATTTCTCACAAATGCTAAGTATTAATAGAAAATAATGCATTCTATGTATTTCAGTGTAAAATACAGTATCATAAGACTGATATATTCACCATATGCATAGGGAATGTGCTGCAACATAACTTTGTGATTACTGAGGGATTATGATATTTAAGTGCAATTAAAAATACAGTGAACAATTACCATGTGTTATCAGTGAGGTCCATACCCCAAAACTGTTATTACTGGGACTATAGGCCTGAGTTTCTTTGCCATAGATGGACATCATTATAATAAGGACCTCATACATGTAACAAGATCGATAAACCTCACAATCACGCCATTCACCACTACTTGAACCTTTAGTACATCAGACCCAACGTGTCCTGTACAATATACACAGCTGATTGTGGTGAGTGTGGGTGTGACAGGGTTATTTACAAGCTGCAATTGCAATAGCAGTTTTTTTATATAGTGTACCTAGGCCCATATGTACCTTTTTGGAGCCCCTGGGCGGTAAGTGCAGGAGCCCCTTTGTGCGCAAGGTATGCACACACCCATTTTTCCCTTTTCTGTGCGTGTATATCACTCTCTTGCTGTGTGAGCAAATCACAGACATTTACCTATAACAGCCATTTTTACACCATAACTACTCATACATACGCAAAGCTATTACTTAAATGCATTTGATGGCGGGCCATTTTAGTTATATTTTTCTATGGGAGGACAGCAAGTATATGTTACACAAACACATATCATGATCACTTGTATCACATATACTGTACAAACTGAGTAATTATGAGAGGTAATAGGGCCACTGCGCAATAAAAACAGAAGTTGTTTGTACACTATTAAGTCTAACTAAGACCATAAGAAATCAGGAAAAAAGTCACACAGCTAGTTTTCAATGAGAAAAATATAAATGTTGATGCTTCTGCTAGGCCCAGTCAGAGTCGATAAAACATAGTTAGAAGGTGTGTGTGTGATAGGTGAGTTTACATTTCTGGAGAGATTTGGTTGCATTTCCTGAAGTAAGAAGTCTGCTTCTGGGTGAGTAAGGGGAAGGTGTGTGGTGTAAATGTTAATCTTATCCAATTAAATGCTTTCTGTTTCCTCCATCAACCCTCCCTCCACACCCTCATGATCCAGCTCTCATGAAGTGTTGTAACACACACAAAATAGATTCTTAAACAGACTGTTATGGATTGGGATCCGTACAAAATGCATTACTATATTCTTGTACCTGCTCATATATCTTATCTTATCTAACAGTATTATCATATAACCAAAGCTTTATTAATAAATGCTGAATCATCGGGCACTCTAAGATGGAGAATTCATTACTTCAGCATACAAGATGCCGGCGGCACTACTTCTGGTCTAGTAAGGATGACGACAGCTACCACACCTTGGAAGGAGAGCGCCATCTTTCCTTTGTCTCGACGTCTGAACCAATGGGAAGATAGACTCATCCCCTGTGGGAAGAGACCTGGAGACTCCCTAAGCTCCTGACCCAATACATGCCCAAGGTCCCGTAAAAGCGGACATCTCAGAACCAATGAATTGTTTTGTTAACCTGATGTTTTGCTTAATTGTAACTTTTATCTGATTATTAAAATCTATATAAAAGACGGCTGATGTATTAAAATAGGCGAGAGAAAGCTTTATACCAGAACTCTGTGTTGGTGTATTATTTCTCTAAGGTGTGCACACTATCTATATATATATATATATATATATATATATATATATATATATATATATATATATATATATATTGGCAATTTGGCCAGGGACAGATATCTCTGAGAAATACTTTTGTTATTCCCGAAACAAAATTGCGCCCGAACAGGGACTTGAGGTTTAATCCAAACCGCAGCGGACAAGAGGAGTTCGGACTGACTTTAGGGGAACAGGCGGAGCCTGATCACCTCCGGTACATGGTAAGGACATGATTAGTACCTTATCCGCGTAGACCTGTTCCTGGGATTCTGCCCATTGTCCAGTACCGCTGTAGGGGGCTGTTACAAAGTACAGGTAATAGCTTGCCTCAAGTCCATTGTGAATCCTGTACAAGAGATAGTGATATCTGTCGCCTGTGTGTGTCTGCTGGTAGCGTGATTGAACGATTGTGATTTCTTAGATATTGTGATTCGGGGGGCATACATGTGTATGTGTGAAAGACTGTGGGGACGGACAAATTGTGCAGAGAGTAGCACATAACCCACAGAAGTTGCACATACAGGCGTGCATATACGTGGTCCGGGGATTGAGATTGCTTTGCATACTTTCCAGGGAAGGGTCTATGTACGCTGGATAGATGAATATCTTTTGGGGGTCATGATGGTCATGCCTTGGTAGCGTGGTAACCCCGAGAGACGTCTATCGTTCACTACGGGTGATTAAACGTGTATGTGGGACACAGACTTCAGTGGCAGATTGATAGTGTTGTAAAGCACAATAAGTCCTGAGGGTGTCGATTTTGTGAGCACATGGTTGTGCAAGATCCCGAATTCACATGTCTCTGAATCAAAAGTTTTCTGCAGAAAAGGTTTGATGATTATGATGTTATATGCTATGTCACTGCTGGTTATTAATGTATGATGATGTGAAATGTGATGCGATAATATCTTGTTGATTCACATGTCTCTGTCCACTATTCTCCTTGCTATCCCTTGCCAGCAGTGAGTGGTTACGCACTGCAAAGGTATAGTCCCCGAAGGGCGGTAACAACGGTCTGAGTTTAGATAAGACGTACGGAGTAATCTTTCGTAGCAGTCAAACAAATCAGACCTTCTCTTTCTAACAGCTGGACTCTCTCTCTCTCTCTCTCTGCGTTATTACCTCATTAAACCCTTGTTACTAAATACGTATTTGCTTCACATAGAGATATGGGGCAGAATCAAGCTAAATTGAGTGAGGGCATGTTAGCCCGAGATATAGTCAAGAAAAGGGGAGGTGAGGCTGCGGTAAGCCGATGCAAGAAGATGTTTAAAGTGTGTGGGATTACTAGTGTCGTAGGAGGACATTTGAGAGCAAAAGAGTGGCGCAGAGTCTTGAGAGACAATAAAGGGCAGTTGCAAGATTGTGTTTTGTTACCGAGTGCAGAGACGTGGTACAGGGTGGCTAAAGCGATTGCACAGGAGGGTTGGACAGAGAGAGAGTTTAAAATGAAGGGACGGAAAATGTATGCGTATCATACTCCATGTGAAATGGCCAGCTCCCCGAATTCGCCCGTTGTCCCCTCCTCATCACAAGCACCCCATCACCTTAACGCACCACAGCCACTACATACTGCCGAACAAAGCCATTCCATCCAGCCACAACCCAAAGATGGCGCCAACACACACACAAAGGAGGAGCCACACTCACCCCCGAACACTACCCATCATGACATGATGTCACTTGTTACATCACCCATCCAAGGGGCTCCGCCCATCACACCTACCGCCCCGATGGCACATCCCATCTCCCTGTATCCAATACTGACTTCAAATGGAACTCTGTATTCTCCATATCCGATATTTCCATCTATAGAAGCACCAATTTCTATAGAAGATTCAACACGAGATGAAAGGCCCCATAGTGTACATAGTCTACGCAGCTCGGCCGTAAGCTTACAGTTCGCCCCCCTCCCCAACCCTAAGACACCACTAGATGTACAAGCTCTGTCCATACATCATCATCAACCTGATAGTTCAGAAGAGGGAGATGACAATATCAGGGGAGGAGAGGGGGCGGAAGAATGGAAGGATAGGAGAACCAACCCAAGAGTGAAGTCTAGGAGGAGGAACAAGAAAAAGGGAAATCTAATGTACGTTGCATTTACCCCGACACAATCCACCTCCCTTATAAACACATTGCCTGACCCCGAAAAACAACCTATGCCTTTCTATAGGAAGATGGCACAGATGCAAAAAAGTTACTCTGCAGCTTGGGAGGACCTAGTTAGCTTGTGTGAAATAAAAGCAGGAGATTCATACTGGCCTCTTATGCGGAATGCAATAGATCCGTATGGTATAAATCGTCCAAAGCATGACTTTTCATCAGGTGTACAGTTCTGTGACCTGTTGAGATATTGGGAGAAAGATAAATTGGCAGATCAAGCAGTTAATTTACAAGATATCAAACAGGAGAAAGAAGAATCGGTAGAAAAGTTTCATGCCCGACTCACACAAGTATTTACGGATCTTGGTTTCAGCCCACACAACAAAACACACACGCAGATGTTGAGTACAGCTTTCGTGCTGGGATTACAGGACACACTTCAAAAGGACCTCTTGACGTCCAGACCAGAATACAGAGTGTTACCTTTAGACACCTTACTGCTGGTCGCTAAAGGGCTAGAGACAGCGGCTAAACAACCTACATCATCAGCATCTAAGAAGACTGCTGTACTTATGGTGAACTCTGAAGAGTCACCACGGAGAGAAACAAGACAGCGTTTCAATTGTGGGAAACCAGGACACCTTAGTAAGACTTGCAGAGCACCTAGAAAGCCGAGACCTAGACAGCAGGAAGATGATACTAATGCAGCGGCTGTCCTTCAACCTACAACATAGAACAGGGGTGAGCCTGTGTCAGTGTCCCCTATTCTGGCAGTTTCTTCAGGGGATGGTGAAGTAGGGCCTCAAGCTATTGTAACATTACCAATAGAAGGAACTCCCACAACCTTCCTAATAGACACAGGTGCAGCCAGAAGCGTCCTAAGAATACAAAATCTGCCCGATATATCTTACCTGTCTGACATTGATGTCGCTTGTGTAGGAGTAGATAATGTCCCCATCTCCAACCATTTAACACAACCTATGCAAATAGGCCCGTTTCCAGACCTGCTTGCAAGATTTGTAGTATCCTCTACATGCCCTATAAACCTGTTAGGTGCAGATGTGCTTTCCCGACTGCAAGCATCCATCTCATTTATCCCGGACGGAACTGTACAGGTATCTTCACCTCTACGAGTCACTGACACGTCAGCACTCTGCTCATTGCCCATATTACTACATATAGACGACAATAGCATCTCTAATACGGGGCCAGCTGATATCTTGGACAAGATTCCAGCAACACTCTGGTCACAAGGACCGGAAGATATTGGACATCTTAAGGTGCCACCAGTCATAGTAAAATTGAAACCCGGAGCAGAGTTACCACGAAAGCCACAGTATCCTCTGAAGCCAGCACATATAGATGCGATCTCTCAGCAGATAGACAGATTAGTGCAGCAAGGGGCGCTGGTCCCATGTACGTCACCATGCAACACTCCCCTCTTCCCAGTAAAGAAGAAATCCAAAAAGAGAGCCAGTAAAATATCGTATGGTGCATGATTTGCGAGCAGTCAATGAAGCAACCATATTGGATACTCCAATAGTGCCAAATCCAAACACTCTCCTTTCTGGAATACCTCCAACAGCTGCATACTTTACAGTAGTGGATTTAGCAAATGCTTTTTTCAGTATTCCCCTTGATCCTTCTTGACAGTATTTGTTCGCTTTCACGCATGATCATAACCAATATAAATGGACTGTAATGCCTCAAGGAGCACAAAATTCACTCAGCCAGTTTGCCAAAGCTATGAGCCATATCCTAGATAGGCAGAGAATCCGGACATTACATTAAATTACTGCAGTATGTTGATGATCTCTTGCTGTGTGCCGAAGATCTTCCCACAGCCACGAGAACCTCGGAAAGCTTGCTGAGACATTTGGCAGAACAAGGATGCAAAGTGTCCAAAGAAAAGCTGCAATGGTGTAAAGAGACTGTCATATTCCTAGGACACTGCCTGTCAAAGGGTGTGCGTCATCTTACACGCGCCCATGTACAAGCAATAGAGGACTTGTCAGTCCCAGAAGGACACAGACCCCTACACGCTTTCCTAGGCCTTATATCTTACTGTAGAGCATGGATTCCAGAAGCATCCCTTCTAATGCAACCCTTGTATGACGTGTTGAAGATTAAGCCATATGAGATGACACAGATAGCCCTGAGTAACTTCTACACACTGAAGAAGGCCATCTCATCAGCACCAGCACTAGGATTACCAAACTATGATCTCCCATTCAAGCTGTTTGTATCAGAAAGAGAAGGACACGCAATGGGAGTCCTGACACAGTCCCATGGAAACAGACAACAGCCTATTGGCTATTTCTCATGTCAATTGGATGCTGTGGCAAGAGGAGGACCATCTTGCCTCAGAGCAGCATTGGCAGCACATGCCTTACTAGACAAAACAAGTGACATAGTTCTTGGTTATCCTCTAACAGTTATGGCACCACATGACATTGCAGCCATCATACAGCAGACTCAACCTAAACACATGACTACTGCCAGACACCTCCGTCTGCAATGCTCCCTCCTCCTGCCAGACAACGTTACTTTACAGAGATGCTATGTCCTCAATCCAGCCACTCTCTTGCCATTTCCTGAGGGGGGAGATGAGGAAGATGGATACTTTTGGTACAGCCTGATTTTGAATCCAGAATCAGGAATAACCAATCTATATGTAAAAAGACTTCTATTGGAATGTGGGAACAGCCAGGTGCTTACAGATAAGACACAAGACCCTTTATATTGCACGCTGTGGAATAAACAATCTCCAGGCCGAGATTTCCAAAATGAAGCAAGTCTCACTGAATTGAAGCAGGTCACCTTAAAACTAAAGACATTGTACAACAATGCAGCAGGTGATAGTGCATTTACGGTGGAATTCCCACCAGAAGTAGAAGTGCTTTACAAACACTGGGATACAGAAATTCCACATGTTGCACTATCAAAGTTTGCATCAGATGGATGGAAAACATTGGGAGCTGCATTAAAATGGTGGGAATCTGCAGAGGAAGAGGAGTTGGAAGAAGAAGGAGTAGAAAAGAAAACTCTTGACTGGCAAGCAAATAGCACTCCCAGTACACAAGCCAGAGACCCATATGCAGTCCCAGGACTCACAAATCCGCTCCATGACTGTCTTCAGCAAATGGAAATGGAAACCTCACACCTTGCAAATGTAAAGGAACTTGCCCTGACAGACCCAGACATCACTCTGTATGTGGATGGATCAAGGTATGGTGATGAGAATGGAAAATATCACACAGGATATGCTGTGACTACGGAAAAAGATGTGATACGAACCTTCTCACTACCTCCCTCCATGTCAGCACAAGAGGCAGAATTGATTGCATTGACTAAAGCCTGTGAGATTGCGACAGGAGTCCGGGCCAATATCTATACAAAGTCAAGGTATGCTCTGGAGTGACTCAAGACTTTGGGGTAATTTGGAGAGCCAGAGGATTCATGACAGCCGCAGGTACTCCAGTGAAGCATGATAAAGCCATCCGTGAACTGTTAGAAGCTCTAACACTTCTGAAGGAAGTAGCCATACTGAAAGTAAAGGCACATGGGAAGCTAAATTCGGATGAAGCACGAGGAAACCATCTAGCAGATCAGACGGCTAAGCACGCGGCAATGTCAACACAGGAAATGGAAATAAGAGAGGTGGATGGAGGAATAAACATTTACACAATGCAAACTTTGCCAACAGACTTAACATTGCTCAAAGAATTGCAGAAGACGGCAGGTCCAGAAGAAGTGAACAAATGGAAAGCCAAGGGAGCAGCCCTGAAAGATGGACTATATGTTGACAATCTGAGATTGTGTTTGCCAAGAAGCTTGTACCCAGCAACAGTACAATGGGCACATGGACCAGCACACCTGTCAAAGACTCTCATGAATGCTTTAATAAACAAGTATTACATGGCCCCAGGCATCACAGCAAGGACAACCGTGAAACGCCTGTTAACAGAGATCATTTGCAGATATGGCATTCCTGAAGTAATCGAAAGTTATCAGGGACCAGCTTTCACAGCAGTATTGGCCAAGGAAATATGGACAGCCCTAGGAGTAACCCTCTCCTTTCATATGCCTTAACATCCTCAAAGTAGTGGAAAGGTGGAACGTATGAATGGTACCTTGAAATCTAGGATGCTAAAAATGTCACAAGAGACTGGTATGCCATGGCCTGAAAGTCTTCCGATAGCCTTGTTCAGTGTCAGATATACCCCTAGAGGGAAACATGCATTGTCCCCCCATGAAATCTTGTTTGGGTCTGCTCCTAGACTAGGGTGTTACTTTCCTCAGCAATTGCAACTTAAATCTGATGTACTTGTTGACTATGTAATTGCACTGTCCAACGCACTGACTAAAATCCATGCACAGGTGTTCTCTTCTATTCCAGATTCGGAAGCAATCACTGGTACTCAACTACTTCCTGGTGATTGGGTCCTAGTTAAGAGATTTGTGAGGAAAACCCCTTTGGAACCCAGATACGAAGGCCCATTCCAAGTACTGCTGATCACAGCTACCTCAGTTAAGCAGGAAGGGAAAGCTACTTGGGTCCATGCATCTCATTGCAAAAAGGTTCCTTCTCCTGACAATCAGGAACCAACACAATGAGTATAATTCAGTGGGTTGTCCTGTCTCTCATGGTAATTCTGAATATTGCTCAACAGGTAACCATTACAAAAAGTAAAGATGATATCACATTTTGGTATAATTCACATAATACACATGTTGCCACATACACCTTTGACTTCTGTGATATTGTTCCTTGCCCTTCAATCCCTGAACAATGTGATATATACAAGAGAGATATGTATATATGTGTCACTGATGAAACTGTTGGAAAACACTGTGACACATGGAGAGCAGCGGGATGGGGCACTGGGACACTTTGGGGGTATAGACCTCAAAGTGCTGCAGATAAGAAAGATGACCAGGGTAGGTCCCTCCTTGACCGAATGACTGTAATAAAGACTGGTCGATGTCTGAATAGTGGAGTATCTGGTTGTGATATGCAACTGACTCTGACCATACAAAACCCTTGTCCATGGATGCTGACACATATATACTGAGGGCTTGGACTAGAGGGCAGAGTGCCGAAATGATGGGCGAGTTAAGATAGCAGATCTATACAAACACCCAGACTTACCTTGGCATTGCAGTCATTGAAGTCAGGGCCCAGATCATTGGAACAATGACTGCTACTGGTGACCCAACATATGAGGACACATTAGCTACTGAGACTGGATTCTCAGACCTTAATGTATGGTTAGAATGGATGAAATACAATGTACAAGAAAGTAATAAGACTAACTGTTGTTTATGTGGCCATGCTAGACCTCACTTAGGTACTGTTCCACTTACTATACCATTGCAAGAAGAAAAATGCTTTCTGAAACTGTTCAAAGGATATAGTCATACAGATGAGTGTGAACAATGGAGAAACACGTATCCTGTTGATA
This sequence comes from Discoglossus pictus, assembly GCA_027410445.1. Taxonomy (NCBI): domain Eukaryota; kingdom Metazoa; phylum Chordata; class Amphibia; order Anura; family Alytidae; genus Discoglossus; species Discoglossus pictus. The sequence goes on from CM050173.1 coordinate 116,197,532, forward strand.
ACCATAACCTCCCCATCCAGGGAGAGGTATAACTATATACCCTGGAAATTATACGTGTTACAGGAGAAACGTTTCTCAGGGGCTCAAATTAGTTCCCCCAGGGGATTTTGTCACACATACAGAGATGGTTCATCCACACTGCTAGTCAATCAGACCCGATCTTTAGGGGACATATATTGGTTTTGTGGGGATATGAAAATTAGGGTAAGACTGTCAGGAGTATGGCATGGGGAATGTACCTTGGCTAAAGCCATAATGCCGTTACACATTGTCCCAACCTATTACGATTACAATTTTTCTAATGACCCCCCCACGAGGTCCAGGAAAAGAAGGCAAATTCCATCATCTGAACCTCAACAAAGTTTTGACCCACATGTATATATTGATACTATAGGAGTCCCAAGCCGGGTGCCCGACCAATTTAAGGCCTGAAACCAAATTAGCAGCAGGATTTGAATCACTGATACCAATGATTGGTGTAAATAAGAATGTTGCCTGCATCAATTATATTTACTATACCCCAGCAACTATTTGTTAATTACACTAAGGATTCTTAAAAGGCATCGCAGAACAATTAGAAGCCAGCATCACACATGGCCTTCCAGAAATCGTATGGCATTAGACATGATTCTTGCAGAGAAAGGTGGAGTTTGCAAATGCTCCCTGACACCAGTACATGTTGTACATATATTCCCGATAACACAGGTCAAATGGCAAGATCACATTAGCAATCCAGAAACTGTCTAACCTTGGTCAAGAACTGAAGGAAAATTCTGGCACTATAGATTATTGGGAATCATGGTTTGGTTGGATGAGTGGTTGGCAGAAAGTTTTATTGCAAATAGGGATGGCCATCTTTATTGTCATAATCTTGTTGGCCCTCCTCTTTTGTTGTATTATTCCTTGCATACGTAACTACCTTCAGAAAGCTATGGACAATGCTTCTCCCACTTTTATTCATCAAGATCTAGACATAGGCCCCATGGGCAGAATGACGATTGTAAGACATCCCATCGTCTGATGCAGTTTTTAACCGACTCTAAGGAGAGTGTTCTCTGAACTGAGCTACATTATATATGAGTCCTATGGTCCCTATCCTAGCTGAGCTACACTATTAGAATATTAGAGGCTTGTTAGGTTTTCCCCATGCCGCATAGGTCATAGGGTAGGTGTGACGTCAGGTCATGGCAAAGCCCGATCGACGAAGATATGAACCTATGACTTACACACATTGCTGCTTCCAACATCCGGAAATAGAACACACAAAGAATAGTGCTTGAAGGACATAGTAAGAAGTATCTATATATATAAGACAAGATACTTAGCTCTAGAAACCCGATACTAGATCAGGTTGTTATAATCATTAAGAATATTTTTAAGTACTTAAGAATATAATATGCCATTTTAAGGGGGGACTGTTATGGATGGGATCCGTACAAAATGCATAACTATATTCTTGCACCTGACTTCATATATCTTATCTTTGCAGTATTATCATATAACCAAAGCTTTATTAATAAATGCTGAATCATCGGGCACTCTAAGATGGAGAATTCATTACTTCCGCATACAAGATGCGGGCGGCACTACTTCAGGTCTAGTAAGGATGACGATAGCTACCACACCTTGGACACTAAGAAGGAAAGCGCCATCTTTCCTTTGTCTCGACGTCTGAACTAATGGGAAGATAGACTCATCCCCTGTGGAGATGAGACCTGGAGACTCCCTAAGCTCCTGACCCAATATATGCCCAAAGGTCCCGTAAAAGCGTGACATCTCAGAACCAATGAATTGTTATGTTAACCTGATGTTTTGCTTAATTGTAACTTTTATCTGATATTAAAAACTATTATAAATGATGGCTGACATAATAAAAATAGGCGAGAGAAAGCATTATACCTGAACTCTGTGTTTGGTAGTATTATTTCTCTAAGGTGTGCACTCTATCTATTTATATATATATGGTATTGGCCAGGACATAAATATCTCCTGAGAATACTTTTGTTATTCCCGAAAACAAGACTACAAAAATTCAGAATTTCCCAATAATGTTTATGTCACATGACTTACTCGTAGTTTACAAAAACAAGTATCTCTTTCTTGACTGTTGTGTGCACTTATGATAAAACTGAATGCTGTTGTAATATAAGTTGATCGGAGAGTGTGTTGATCGAGATGTGTCTCAACCAGCTGCTGTCCCTTCTTACATCATATAAGAATGTTTGTAATTTACATTTATTTGTGTGTTCTGTGTCTCTACGAGTGGACAGTCAGCCAGACACATCATGGTCACTTAGACACACACATAGACACATACACATAGGTAGACACACACACAGACATGGACTCACAGACATACAGTAGATGCGCACACAGACAAAACATACACATAGACACAGATATACATAGACACACACATATATATTCTTGGCTTCATGAATGAAGATTTAAGAGGGGTGTCCACATCTACGGCTCCCTGGTGGCTGAGGAGGTCAATGCATGACAGGCAGACTCAACCACAGTGATTGCATGGGAAGGCTCACCATACAGCATAATCTTTGGAAGCTGATCGACCTCCATCCTAGAGATGTGTCCTGCGCAGCGCAACTGCTTCTTCAACAGCATAGCCTCAATGCTGGTGAATCCTGCCTCTTGTAGGACTTCAGTGTTGGGAATGGGAATGTTCAGGATGGTGCGGAGGCAGCATTGATGAAAGTGCTCAAGAATTCGTAGGTTTAGGCGGTAGCTAACCCAAGACACGGAACAATACATTAGGGTAGTCAGGACAACAGCTCCGTACACGTTGACCTCTGTGCACTTGTTCAGATACTTGTTATTCCAAACCCTTTTATATAACTTGTCGAATGTACCATTTGCCTTTACCAGCTTGTTGTCAATTTCCTTGTCAACCTTTGCATCTTAGGAGATGACGCAACCCAAAGGCTAAACTGCTGTTTTCAGCTTAGACTCAGCAACAGTGATGTGAGGAGGACAGTAATCTTCCTGAGGTGTGGGATGGTGGAGAACTTCAGTCTTCTTCAAACTGACTTCTAGACCGAAGAGCTTGGCAGCCTCGGTGAAGCAAGATGTAATTTGCTGCAGAGCTGTCAATGTTTGAGAAACAAATGCAGCATCATCAACGAATAGTAGATCTCAAATGAGTCATTCTGCTATCTTGTTGTGGGCCTTTAGTTGCCTCAGGTTGAACAGACCACCATCTGTGTGGAATCGGATGTAGAGTCCATCCTCAACATCAAGGTCTGTTGTGGCCATTTGTAGCATCAAACTGAAGAATAGCATGAATAGGGTGCTTATTGGGAAGGCCACGCTGGTCTTCGTGTAGCTGGATGATCACGTTAAGGAGCTTAGGACATCCTATACATTCCAAGATTTGCTACAGTCCCTTTCTGCTCACAGTGTCGAAAGCTTTGGTAAGGTCGACAAACATCACATAAGGTCCCTTGTACTGTTCTCTGCATTTCTCTTGGAGCTGTCTGAGAACAAAAACCATGTCGGTGGTGCTCCTGTTGGCTCTAAAGCCACACTGACTCTCGGGGAGGAGTTCTTCTGCGATAGTGGGCACCAGTCTGTTGAGGGGTACTCTTGCAAAGATTCTCCCTGAGACAGAGAGCATAGTTATCCCCCGGTAATTTGAGCAGTCTGACTTTTCTTCGTTCTTCTTGTACAGGGTGAGATGATGAATGCGTCACATAGGTCCTGTGGCAGTATAGCCTTGAGCCAAGCAGCAAATAAGAGCTCAAGGAGTTTAGCCATGACGTGCTGGGCCTCCTGGTTTCAGATCTGGGATCCTATCAATACATTTTTTTAGCTAGTCAATAGGTTTACAGTCTCTTCAACGTTTTTGAATTCATGTCCACTAAAAGCAAATAGGTGCTAAATATATTCTTAGTAATCACTTTTTTAATACAGAAATCGTAACCTCTGTTACTAGTAAATACACCCTTTATTTATATTAAAGGGCTCCTTATCTATTGTATCATTATACTAGTTCTTATATATTACAGGATTTTAGCCACAAATACTCATCAAACACATTTTGCAGACACTGTTGTGCTAATAGTGCTCTGGTAAATACAGGAGACCTTTTTTATTCATTAGTAAAAATAATGATTTTTTTGCAAGCACAAGTTTTTCATATTTTATATTGGCAAGTACTGTTTATGTGAATGGTATCCATGTAATGACTCTGCTATATACAGAGATCTTGATATCAAATACATATAAAGCACCTTTCACACTTTTGCTGGCTCTGAAGATGCAGAGATCTTGGCAATACTGGTGTAACATTTTTTTTGCAGGCACAATAGTACTAATGTCTCTTAGTGCTGACTATAGTAAATAGCAATGTTCCAAATATCTAGTCTAGCTAAGCGTTGTTTGCTGCTTGCTCTCTGTGCTAACTGACTAGTGTCATTCAAGAACCACTACCCTGATGCAGTTTCACTACTACAGTATAGAGATGTCGTGCAGAACATAAATTTCGTATACGCGAACCCTGCGGACGCAAAGTCCATCAAATATGTCGGGCGGAAACAGACCGAACATCTGCGTAACCGCCCATATGACTTCAATGGGCAGGCGGAATTTCAAAACCCTACAGGGACTCTTTTCTGGCCACAATAGTGAATGGGAAAGTTGTTTCAAGGGGACTAATCACCTGGACCTGTGGCATGCCGAGGGGAGATCATGGCAAACTCCCACGGAAAATTACATAGTTGATGCAGAGTCTGGTTTTAAGCCATAAAGGGCATAAATCACCTAACATTCCTAAATTGTTTGGAATAACATGCTTTAAAACATCAGGTATGATGTTGTATCGATCAGGTAGAGTATGGGTTACACCCGCTTCACAGTAACAGACCAATCTCCCCGTTTAATGCACCGCAAACAACCGCAAACAGTCCCTTTGCACAACCGCAGACTCCCCATTTGCACAAGGTTGGATACCAAGCTAGCCATGTCCCGTTCCTTGTCCTCACTGATGTCATTGAAGGTCTCTTCCTCCACCCAGCCACCAAGTGTCCCCGAAAGGGGACAACAAGCCCCCTGGGACGCCTGCTGTGTTTGGTCTTCCACCTCCTCAAAGCCACCTTCCTCCTCTGACTCCTCTTCTTCAGACTCCCAGAGTCTGGGGGCTTCCACTGCCCAGCATGGAAAATTATACACAGGTCAGAGTCTGGGGGCTGCCACTGCCCAGCATGGAAGATTATACACAGGTCATAGTCTGGGGGCTTCCACTGCACAGCATGGTAGATTATACACAGGTCAGAGTCTGTGGGCTTCCACTGCCCAGCATGGAAGATTATACACAGGTCAGAGTCTGGGGGCTTCCACAGCACAGCATGGAAGATTATACGCGTTGCCTCTGTCTGCGTTATTATAAGGTGTGTACTGTTAAGTAGTACTATTCCTATCGGTTTAATCCCTGTTACGTCCACTATTAGGGGACGTGTATATGGCATGGATTTTTGGAACAGGGAGATGGAAAAAGATGTTTGGTCGGACCACCTACTTTGAATTTGGGGCACTGCATGTGCAATCTAAGGTGCCACCAGATAGGAGTGGTGTATTAAGTTGTACTACTCATTCCTATCAGTTTAAGATCTGTTACGTCACCTATCAGGGGACATGTATATGGCATGGATTTTTGGAACAGGGAGATGGAAAAAGTTGCCTGGTCGGACCTCCCACTTCGAATTTGGGGCACTGCACGTGCAATCTAAGGTGCCACCAGATAGGAGTGGTGTATTAAATTGTACTACTCATTCCTATCAGTGTAATACCTGTTAGTCACCTATCAGGGGACGTGTATATGGCATGGATTTTTGGAACAGGGAGATGGAAAAAGATGCTTGGTCGGACCTCCTACTTCGAATTTGGGGCACTGCACGTGCAATCTAAGGTGCCACCAGATAGAAGTGGTGTATTAAGTTGTACTACTCATTCCTATCAGTTTAATACCTGTTACGTTACCTATCATGGGACGTGTATATGGCATGGATTTTTGGAACAGGGAGATGGAAAAAGATGCTTGGTCGGACCTCCCACTTCGAATATGGGGCACTGCACGTGCAATCTAAGGTGCCACCAGATAGGAGTGGTGTATTAAGTTGTACTATTTATTCCTGTCAGTTTAATACCTGTTCCGTCACCTTTATTTCCTCCCAATAGTACATTCTATATGTCATCAACCGGCCTGTGTGTATTTAGAGAACCACACTTTAAGGCCCTTAACCTGGGACAAGGTGGCTCAGAGCCTTAAAAACTCGCCAAACCCCCTAATCAGACACTCACTATCATGCTGGAAATGGGCCAAGAAACACACGGGTTTGATCCCTGGATCCACCCAAATGACCCCAATTCTTGACCACCCTCAGGCCCCGAAACACAAGCACAACATCACAACACTGGTGGAGGTCAAGGAAACTAAATAGACTGGTTAGTAAAGGGCCAGATGCTCACCTATGAGGAACTGAGGGACAAGCATGAGCTACCGCTGTCAGAACATTACAATTACTGTAGGCTGAGGCATTTCACACACTCCCTGACCCAGAAACAGGGGACACCGGTCTTAAATTGGTTCTCCAAAATTTGTAAAGATAAACCTCTATCAAGGGGGATCATTGGGTCGCTTTACAAATATAAAACATTTGTTACTGGTTGAAGCAACACTGGGTGAAGGACCGGAGTGGAGGAGCCCTGGAGACCCTTCAGAAGCAACCGGCGGCAAAATCATCCCAGGAAAGGAGAGGTCGCTCACTGAAGCCTGCCCTAGGGTAACCCAAGGGTGATTGCCCAGGTTAGATATTGTAAATAATAGGCTAATACTGCTGGAGGGATGATAGCTAATAGGACTTTGGTGTTCCCTGCAGATATACCCTTTACTATTTGATAGGATCAGATTAGTGAGTAATCATGTATTCTGATGTGTATATCAATTATATCTGAGTACTAAGATATAATGAGAGAGAATAATGCACAGAAGTCATAGTGTCATCAGAATAATCTCTGAGTTTTATTTAGACAGTCTGTTTCTTATATAGCATAAAACACGTCACAGCTTATTAGCATAGTTAGAAATAGGGTTAAATACATATTTGCAAGCAACTGTCTTTTTTATGTTTACTCAGCAAAACCTTATCTAAAACCCCTGTTTGCTTCAGATACATTGTCTCAGTAGTATCTGAAGCGAAAAACAGGACACAGGATACAGATGTTTTAACGTAAACATTCTACACATGACGCACTTAAACATTCTAGTGAGATAAGAAACATGCTGACATACTTTTTATAATCATGATACTCTTAGCTAATTAATTTCTAAATGTAGAAATTAAAATACCTAACATATCCCTCCTCTTATAAATGTATTAGACCAAGGTCTTAAGGCAAGGTTCAGGTCATAGTCCTTTCTTTAGTGAAGAGTTGGGGTCTGGACCATCATGGTGCTTCTCTTAATCCACTTGTTTTTATACATCATCAATGTCATGATCAAGATAAGAATCAGATTCTCCTTGAGTGAGGGGTATCGTCTCTATTAGGTATTGTTGAGTTACTGCTTGGTCAACAACCTTATTCACCAATCCACGGATGCATGGTATCACACAGCATCCTAACAAAATGATCAGTGTTAGGACTGTGCCAACAGTGATCAATATCCTTCTGATGTAAGCTGCCCATTTACCAAAGGTGTCTTGGAGCCATTTAGACAGAGGATCATTAATACCGGAATTTTCTACTAGTTCATTTGACAGGGCAGTGAGGCCTTCCAGTGCTTTGGTCACAGATCCGTCTGGAGCTGTGTTGTTGGGTATGAAAGTGCAACAGGCAGTCCCAAACATTTTACATACCCCTCCTTCTTTCGCCAACAGCATGTCCAGAGCTATCCGGTTCTGCCAAGCCATCAGGCTAGTTCTATCCAGTTGCTCTGCCAAGCCTTGAACTGCATCTCTGGTATAATTTACGAATCTCTGTTGATTATAGTAGATATAGTTGATCCAATCTACATTCTTATTTATAGTCACCCACCAGGAGATGATGGTTTCGAATCCAGCCGCCACTTGATTTCGGGCTTTAAACTCATCAGGTACTCCTCTCGGAATCCCAATAGAATCAATGTATATTCGATCATCAAAGCTCCCCTTTGGAACTGACCTTCTGGCCCGCTTCAGGTTTTTTTCGGTTATCCACATCATACCAGCACTTCTATCAGGCAATATATAAAACGGTTGAGCCAGTTGGATCAGGGTACATATTCCACCCCACAGTGAGGGTAATACTTGTCTCACTTGTTTACCTCCACAATACCACCAGATATCTGCTCGTCCAACTAAGTGGTTGGAAAACAATTTGTCTGGATATTCTTTACTGCCCACGTGTATAATGTCCGAACAATAAGGTGCTTGCCCAACACTTATTCTTGAGTTCTGTCCGGTACGGTTAAAGCACGTAAAATTACCCGGGTACATCATAAATTGGGGTGGTTGGATCCTTGACACTGGTGGGTACAAATAGTGTAGAGCAGTACAATTGGATACTGGCGCTATTTGTTGGAACAACTGTAACATGCACTTCAGTCCCTTTTCATCATTCTGTTGGTTCAGTTTAAATGGTACCGTTGCCATTGATGGTCTGGCAGTGGAACATGCTATACAGTTACTCATTTCCATGGAGGCTGCTGTATACAGCATCCATTCCAACCAGATGTTTTTTTCTGCATACCCAGTCTCAATTTCAAAAGTGTCAATCAGGCGGTCAGGTTCCAAATAAATGACCTGTAAGGGCACAGTCCTATTCACAGGACTCACCTTGGTGAGATCAATAGTCTGTCTGGGCTCCTCTTTTTGCAGTACCTGAATATGCAAATATTCCATGTTGTTACCTCTGCCTGAGGTGTAAATTCCAAGAGTATATCTCCCCTCATCACACTTTTGTGGGTCCTGGAGGGTGATCCGGATGGGGTTGCATAGCTGATTTTGGCTGCAAGAGGATGGCTCCACACCCCGTGTCAGCTTTAAGCGTCTCTTTGTACTTTTGCACTTCATGTGATTAGGTGGGGAGTAACCCCAGTCAGCTCCTGTATTCCATAAGGCCAGTTTCCTGCTAGGACATCTCTCATTTCCATACAGAGAGGCTATACACAAATATACTGGCGCTTTTCTCAAACCTCCACTACGTCCTCCTCCAGAAAGTCCACATCTTAGTACTTGACATAGGTCTATTTGGTTGGTTCCTATCTGCCCTTCCTTGAACACTAGGGTCACTTGGCCAGTTAAATTGACTTCCATCATGTCTCTTTTCATTCTGTGCATCCACATCTCTTTTTAGGAATCAACTGGCTCAAGCTCTGGCACTTTTACTGTCTTGCAGTGAGTCAGGTGTATCCAGGTGGCTCGTTCGGCAACTTTCAAGGCAGTGGGTGTTGACAGCAGAACTTGGTACGGTCCTTCCCACCTGGCCGATGCCCAATTTTTACGCTTGATTACTTTAATTAGGACCCACTGGCCTGGTTGTACCAAGCAGGGTCCCTGCTGTTGCTGTGGATGAGAGAGAGAGATGGAGGTAATATCTTTCTTACTTAACATTTTTCTCAAATAGTCTGCTAAGTTTTCACTCATGTTCTCATCTTCTGAGATAAATGGTCTAAATTCTGGTAGGGGCCGGCTTAGGGGCTTCCAGTATGGCCCTTTTCCTAACTGGGTCTAGTGATCGTCCCTTTCTGCTCACTAGGTATCCCAGGTACTTCACTTCTGATTTCCAGAGCTGTAATTTATCCCGACTAACCTTATGTCCCTCTTCTGCCAGGAATGTGAGTAAGGCTAGCGTGTCCTCCTGGCATATCTCCTCAGAAGGAGAGGCCACCAAGATATCGTCCACATACAGTAGTATTTGGCTTCCCCTTGGGGGCGTAAATTTCGCCAAATTTGAGGACATAGCTTGGGAAAATATAGTTGGACTTTCGGTGTATCCTTGAGCCAATCTTGTATATGTGTACCTCCTCCCCATATAGGTGAAGGCAAACCAATATTGGGAACCTTTATCTACTGGTATGGAGAAGAATGCATTGGCTAAGTCTACCACAGAAAAATGTGTGTTATCTGGCTGCATGTCATTTAGGAGTGTATGTGGATCTGGCACCGTGGGTGCTCGGGGAATTACAGCTTTGTTTACTGCTTGTAAATCCTGCACTAATCTCCAAGCTCCGGTTGCTTTCCTGACTGGGTAAAGTGGGGTGTTACATGGGGATCCTGGGCATTCTATTATAATTCCTTTCTCAATCAAAACTTTTATAATAGGTTCTATGCCCTTCTCTGCTTCAGGTTTTAGAGGATACTGTCTCTGATGTGGCCGAAAAGTACTTTTTGGGGTGATTTTTACTGGCTCTACCCCCTTTATAAGGCCTACATCAGCGGGCCCTGTGGACCATAAGGTGTCCGGAAGGCTCTCTAATGCTACCTCCTGTTCCTGAGTGAACAGTATCTGTGTGTTGTGTCATGGTTCCTCTAACAGAAGAACTTTCTCCCACCTGGATGACTGTAAGTGTATTCCTTTCTTTGTCTCAGTTACCCAGTTCAGGCTTTTCCGATATATTTTTGTGCTCGGTGAGTACTGCACTCCGAGGTCATAGGGTAAGTACTCCCATGGTGTTTTATCTGTCTGAGCCTCTTCTACCATCCCTCCTACCTGTACCCACCTTCCACCAGCTGGCATAGCCAGTGATATGTGTGGCACTGTGTGTCCTGCATAGAGTAACTGCTCTTGATTATTCAGTTTTACTTCCACCCCTGTATACCCATTTTCTGTCCAGTATATGTAATCCAAGGTTATTCTGGTATTGGTGTGTTTGAAAAATGTTTTTTCATAGTCCACATCCCTCCCCGATGTACTTTCAAATTTCATAGTGCAGTGTAATGACTCTGTGCTTTGTTTTACACTGGAAGATGGAGCTAGGTCATTAGCCATGGCTATCAAAGCGCTGGATACTTGTGCCGGCCCTTTCGACACCATGTCTAATGTATAGAAGTAATGTGGTTCACCCATCCCTTGCACTACATTCACATCGACAGGTATGTCCCCCATGTATGCTTTCATGCCTTTCTCTGTGAGAACCACTCTAATGTTGCATTTCAGCATCAGATCTCTACCCAAGAGATTTATCGGGCATCTAGGGGAGAGTATAAAAGGATGCTCAAATGTTTGGCCATTGAACAATATCACTGTAAGTGGGCATGATACAGGTTCACTATTTGTCTGTCCTGCTGCTGACCTAACCAGTATGTTTTGTGACGACGTGTAACTAGTCCATGTGCCATCATTGCTCAATACTGATTTACATGCTCCTGTATCGCATAAAAATGTTATCATTATTCCCTCTACATCTAACTGCATGACTGGTTGTTCTTCTAAAGCCATTAAGTCTATACATGATTCTAAATTCAACACATAATTTTTTCCTGGCAATTTTGCATCATTATTACCATACTCATACAATTCAGATTCATGCAATTCTTGTTCAGCAAACATTTGTAAAGGAGGGGTACAACCTGGTTCTAGTCATTTGTCAGTCTGGTGGTCATCGTCATCCGCTCCCTCTTCCTCCTGGTACTTTCTGTTTCTGCAGTGATGTGCTAAGTGGCCGGCCTTGCCACACACGTAACAATTTCCATAAAATTTTCCTCTGTTTCCACCTCGACCTCGTCCACGTCCACCTCCTCTCCCTCCACGGTTTTGATTATTTCCACCATCACCAGAAAAGAAAGCAGAAGTTATAGGTTGCGCTTTCCCATCAACAGAAGTCATTAAATACACCTCCTTTGGTTTACTATCTTGCTTTTTCTGTTTCTTTTCTTTTGCTCTCTTACACTGCTCTTCTGCATGTTTAGCATATTCTATGGTTTCCCTAAGGGGACATGTTTTATAAGTAATTTGGTGTTGTATCACAAAGTCATTTATTTCTGGGTAACATCCCCTGAGAAAAGCGTTCTTTAGCTGCTGAGCATATGGACCAGCATCATCATATGGGTTAGGTCTGGCTACCCCGCTATGGCTGTCAAATACTACCCGCAACCTCCCCATATATTGTTCCACACTTTCATCATCTTTCTGTACACACTCATTTATCTTAGTCCAGTCTGCATGTTCCCTGTGTCTGTCAGCTATTCTGCCTATTAGAGCGTCTACTTGTTGGGTCAGTTCCTGTGATCCATAGCGCAATGGTTCCCCCCTTGGGTCCATTGGATTCCAGTCCACCTTCACTAGGATCCAATCGGACCCCTAATATCTGCCTCAGACATCTTTCAACCTCTAACACCATTTAATTTAAACTTTGCAGCAATCGCTGGAACTTAAGTCTGAAAATTCCATATTGTCATTTGGGTGGGGGACTCCTTCTACAGCTCTCCTCACATCAGCATCCGTCCATGCCCGGTATACTAGCATTGTGGGTGGCCAACACATTTCCCCCCTCTACAAGCTCTCCCCCTCTAGGATTGGGGAAACCTCAATTAAAGGATAGTAATGGCACAGATGTCATTCCCTTACCTCCATAATGATGAACTGGTGCCCGCCTGGTTTCTGGCGGGGCCGTCCTTCATAAGGTGGTGGTGTCGGAGGGAGGTGGATTTGGAGCGGTGGCGGCAAGCAGGTGATTTGCGGGCATCATCAATTCGCCCTCTACATCATCACTATAAGTGACCATTTCCCAGGAGGTGGAGGGGGCGGGTCACACGTGGAAGTCTTTTCTGTGTACACATAAACATATCCTCTTCCTCTTCCGAAGGAGAGAGGTGGTTAACATGTACATGTCCCTCCCCCCGTAGGCCACCGTCATTGTCATACACAATTGCATTTTGTCATCTTCAACAATTTGTAGATTATTGACAGCATCCTCTGGTTTCAATATATTCAACATGTTTTTCTTAATCTTTATTTTACTTGCCCTGGTCCTATCTTTTTTTACCTTTTTTATGTTTAATCGGTGGGTCCTTGCGTGTGCAGTTTAATACAGGCAACCGCAGGTTTGTCCCATTTGAAAAAAAAACAAACAAAAAAAAAAAACAAGATAACAAAACAAAAATAAACAAAAACAAACAAAAAAAACTCAAATCTCACAGACTACAAGGACAGAGGGTAGGGTAGGAAGAGGTGTAAAAACCTGTAGTGCTCAACCGCTGACGGGTAAATTATAAAAATCAACCCGCACGTCTTACACAAAACACAGGTAGAATGTCACTGGCTAGCCCTGCGGTGGACGTCAGGTAGTGTGTGACAACTTCACTACTAAAAGGGTACAGAGAGAGGAGGGGGGGGAAAAAGAGAAATATTTAGCCCGTAGTGCTCAACCGCTACGGGCAATTATAAAAATCACCCGCACGTCTACCAAAAACACAGGCAAAGTCACTGGCTAAGCCCTGCGGTTGGACATCAGGTATTGTGTGACAACTTCACTGACTAAAAGGTGTACAGAGAAGGAGGAAAAGAGAAATCTTTAGCCCGTAGTGCTCAACTGCCACAAATTTTTGGTTTGTGCGTCTTCCATAAACACAGGGCAAGTCACAGGAGTAGCCCTTCGGAGACCAGGTGGGGTAATGCGTGACACTCACTACCCAAAAGTGGATAGTTTCAGGTAAGAATTAGGGAGAACAACACAAAAGAATACATGTATAGATACATACACTCACAAGGACACAGAAATATACAGAATATTTACAGGTACATATAATAACCAAGAAACTGTGAGCCGTGATTACACCCCCTTACAAACAGACATACACCCGGTACCGGTATTTAAATCATACAAAATGGTAACATGCACACACATACATAGTATTCTTGCAAGAGCTAATGTGAATGTCAGACTCATTTACCCCTTTTTCATGGTAAGCTTTCTCAATATTGTTACATACGGAGAACTTATTTTATAGTCTTTTCCTTCAGGATAATGACTCTTTTTACCTCCCTATGGGTAAGTTCCAACCCTTCTACCTATTACTAGGCTAGAAACCTAGTTGTACAACTCTTTTACCTAATATCACCGTAGGTAAGGACCTACAGAACATACACACCAAATGGCAAAATGCAACAGAAATTCAGATACTCACTGTCAGGTTCGATGTATAGCTGTGCCTTGTCATCCCCCCGAAAAACAAACACCTTGCCTCTGTGGTCCAACTGATCGTATATATCAGGCCTGAGGACTTTCTCACGGGAAGGAAGTCCACAGCAACTTACCACCCCCCCCCCCCCGTGCATGGTAAAAGGAGTTTTGCTCCGTCCGAGGAATGATAAGGGAAACAACCACCGCTCGAAGGACCAAAAATGATAGGATCAGATTAGTGAGTAATCATGTATTCTGATGTGTATATCAATTATATCTGAGTACTAAGGATATAATGAGAGAGAATAATGCACAGAAGATCATAGTGTCATCAGGAATAATCTCTGAGTTTTTATTTAGACAGTCTGTTTCTTATATAGCATAAAACACATCACAGCTTATTAGCATAGTTGGAAATAGGGTTAAATACATATTTGCAAGCAACTGTCTTTTTTATGTTTACTCAGCAAAACCTTATCTAAAACCCCTGTTTGCTTCAGATACATTGTCTCAGTAGTATTCTGAAGCGAAAAACAGGACACAGGATACAGATGTTTTAACGTAAACATTCTACAGATGACACTCTTAAACATTCTAGTGAGATAAGAAACATGCTGACATACTTTTTATAATCATGAAACTCTTAGCTAATTAATTTCTATAATGATGAAATTAAAATACCTAACACTATTGTATGTTTTACATGTTTTAGGGTATCTCTTAAAATTGCAATCACAGTAAAAAATAAAAAATTATTATTAACCTAAAAAGTAAAAATAAGTAAGGAATAACCAGCTAACTTTCAAAAAATGTCTTTTATTGTAAATATGTATTTTTGCACAACTGTTATGCAAGACTGTTCAAAAATGCTTTATTTTTCATTACATTGCTGTACGCCTTCTGACAATAAAAGAATTTAAATGGCAAAAAATTAGGTATTGTTGCAGCGACCTGAAAAATTGATGTTAGTTTGTGGACCATTATTAGCTCAAGGCAGCTCATCTATCAGGGCCTTTTTTAATCGAAGGTATCGACGACTGTCAGTCCCTCGGGATCCATCCCTCATTCATCTTAATAAAGGTGAGGTAATCTAGACTTTTTTGACCTAGGCGACTTCTCTTATCAGGTTGACAAAACCTCCTGCGTGCACTGAAGGTCCTTTCTGACAGGACACTTGAGAGCGGGGCAGGACAGAAGTTCTATGTCAAATAGGGGATAGCTCAGGCCACAGGTGCAAGCGTGCACACCCAGTAGTCAAGGGGGTTCATCGCTCCTGGTACCAGATAGGTGACAACGAGCACCCTGGGATTGCCTGTTGTGGTTGGTCTTCCTCCTCCCTCCTCAAAGCCACATTCCACCTCTGACTCCTATTCCTCACAATCCTCTTCCAGTGTTTGCCGCAGGTCCAGCAAGGCGATGCTGATAAGGCTGTTTCTGGCGGTGATGGTGACCACAACTCTTCCTCTTTCTCTTCACGCTCATCTACGGCCTGATCCAGCACTCATTCGCAGGTCACGCTCAGGAAGAAAACAAATGTATGATGTCGCTGATGGTTCCCTGAGTGCGACTGATCAGGTTTGTCACCTCCTCAAACGGTTGCATAAGCCTAACAGGCATTGCGCGATTGAGCGTCCAGTAACGTGGCAAAAAAATCCCCAGCTCCGCAGAGGCTGTCCTAGCACCCCGGTCATAACAAATACTCGTTAACGGCCATTTTCTTGTTGGAGCAGGCGGTCGAACATTAGGAGTGTTGAATTCCGTGTCAGGCGTCTAAATCAAGCGCCTCGCTGGCATGTTGTTTCGCCGCTGGATATCTGTAAAAGTGCGCATGGCCATGTAGGAACGCCTGAAATGGGCACACACCTTCCTGGCCTGCTTCAGGACGTCCTGTAAGCCTGGGGTGCTTATGCACAAAGCGTTGTACAATCATATTACACACATGTGCCATGCACGGCACATGTGTCAACTTGCCCAAATTCAATGCCGCCAACAAATTTCTTCCGTTGTCACAAACCACTTTGCCGATCTACAGTTGTTGCGGAGTCAGCCACTGATCCACCTGTGCGTTCAGGGCGGACAGGAGTGCTGGTCCGGTGGGACTCTCTGCTTTCAGGGAAGTCAACCCCAAGACGGCGTGACACTGCCGTATCCGGATGTGGAATAGTACCTGTGGAGCTGTGGGGTGCCGTTGATGTGGAGCAAGACATAGCAGCAGCCGAGGAGGTTTATGGAAGAGGATGGAGTAGGAGGAGTAGAAGAGGTGGCAGCAGACCTGCCTTCAAGTCGTGGCGGTGTCACCAACTCCTCTGCAGAGCTAAGTATTCCATGCTTGGCAGCCGTCACCAGGTTTTACCCAATGCGCAGTGTAGGTGATATCCCTGCCCTGTGAGCCATGCTTTGCAGACACAAGTATCCGTAGTGGTCAGATGGGACCCTTGCCCAACACTGTGTGCCAGAGATGCCATTACTATCCTTTTGCACAATCGAGTACAGGTTGGGGATTGCCTTTTGGTGCAAAGAAATTTCGGGGGCCGGTACCTTCCACTGCAGTGTCCCAATAGCTACAAATTTTTTGAACGCCTCAGGACCTCCCCCAGCTTGTATGGTAAAAGCTGCGGGCTAGAGTTCAAACAAGCCAGCTGTCCAGTTGGCCGGTCAAGAGGGTGACTTTGTGACATTGGCTTCTTACGCTCAAACATGTCCTTGACAGACACCTGACTGTGGCAGATGAGCAGGGACTGCTCAGGGCGAGACACGGAGTGGCGGATGGTTGAGAGGGGGCAAGCAGGGCAGCAGTGGTTGACGTGTCTGAAGATGATGGACCAAGGAGGGAGGATGGCGGCTTTGACTTTGTGTGCTGTTTGTACTCATGTGTTGATCCCATAGGCATTTGTGATGTGACATCTTGTGCCTTCCAAAGAAGTTGTACTAGGTGGGTGTTGGACTTCGCCACTTACGTCGGTTTCTTTTCGCACAGGTTGCAAATGGCATCTATGTTGTCACAGGCAGACACACAAAAAATTGCCACACTGCTGAGCTCTGCAAATGACGGCATTCTGGTGGTGGCAAAAGCATGCGTTGACTGGCGTGCTGTCAGGCTGACCCCGGGGTGCCGATGCATGCTGTCTGACTGTGCCACTAGCTACTTTCGACGACCTCACCGCTGCTTCCAACTCGTCTCCTCCTCCTCTCTGGTCTCCCCATCTGAACTTTCCTCCTGTTCTTCTTCTCTTATAGCGGGCACCCACGTGACATCCACGGACGCATCGTCATCATCAACCGCTTCACTTGTATCTGACAACTCAACAAAGGAAGCAGCACCGGGTACAACATCATCATCATCATCAGACCATACGTCCATGTGTGTAGTGCTGCCTGACTTCGACATATCCCTGTTATCTACATCCTCTGGCACTAATGTTTGTGCATCACTCTGCTGACGGATCAAGTGAAGCGGCTGTGGTGCTAGTGTTGGTGGTGGCAGCAGGCGGTCGAGTGGTAACTGGAGAGGTGCCCGAAGCTAAGCTGGAGGAGGATGGTGCGTCTAGGTTCCGAGCAGAAGCTGTAGAAGATTAAGTGTCCTGTCCAGTCGGCCAAGTCCTCAGAACTGTTCAAGTTCAGGGTACGTTGCCTCTGAAAACTGGGCATTATTCTAGGGCCAAAGGGAATCACAGCACCACGACCACGACGGCCCCTGCTTGGTGGCCTGCCATTGCCTGTCATTTTTTTTACGATTAGTGTTACTATGCGTGCAAGCTACTGTGACACCAGATATAAGTGTCACTGCGCACTCGCAAAATTGGCAGACTAGATGCAAAAGGCCACACACACACGACTTTAGGCAGGCAACTGATATTCTATCGATTACAGTAAAAAAAATGGTTGTTTTATTTCACTGCACACTACGGTTGCACTAGATATGAGTGTCACTGCGCACTGGCAAAAGTTGGCAGACTAGATGCAATAGGCCTCACACACACGCCTTAGGCAGGCAACTGATATTCAATCGATTACAGTAAAAAAAGGGTTGTTTTATTTCACTGCACACTACGGTGGCACTAGATATGAGTGTCACTGTACACTGGCAAAAGTTGGCAGAGTAGATGCAATAGGCCTCACACACACGCCTGTTAGCAGGCAACTGATATTCAATCGATTACAGTAAAAAAAGGGTTGTTTTATTTCACTGCACACTACGGTTGCACTAGATATGAGTGTCACTGTGAACTGGCAAAAGTTGGCAGACTAGATGCAATAGGCCTCACACACACGCCTTTAGCAGGCAACTGATATTCAATCGATTACAGTAAAAAAAGGGTTGTTTTATTTCACTGCACACTACGGTTGCACTAGATATGAGTGTCACTATGCACTGGCAAAAGTTGGCAGACTAGATGCAATAGGCCTCACACACACGCCTTAGGCAGGCAACTGATATTCAATCGATTACAGTAAAAAAAGGGTTGTTTTATTTCACTGCACACTACGGTTGCACTAGATATGAGTGTCACTGTGCACTGGCAAAAGTTGGCAGACTAGATGCAATAGGCCTCACACACACGACTTTAGGCAGGCAACTGATATTCAATCGATTACAGTAAAAAAAGGGTTGTTTTATTTCACTGCACACTACGGTTGCACTAGATATGAGTGTCACTGTACACTGGCAAAAGTTGGCAGAGTAGATGCAATAGGCCTCACACACACGCCTTAGCAGGCAACTGATATTCAATCGATTACAGTAAAAAAGGGTTGTTTTATTTCACTGCACACTACGGTTGCACTAGATATGAGTGTCACTGTGCACTGGCAAAAGTTGGCAGACTAGATGCAATAGGCCTCACACACACGCCTGTAGCAGGCAACTGATATTCAATCGATTACAGTAAAAAAAAGGGTTGTTTTATTTCACTGCACACTACGGTTGCACTAGATATGAGTGTCACTGTGCACTGGCAAAAGTTGGCAGACTAGATGCAATAGGCCTCACACACACGCCTTTAGGCAGGCAACTGATATTCAATCGATTACAGTAAAAAAAGGGTTGTTTTATTTCACTGCACTACTACGGTTGCACTAGATATGAGTGTCACTGTACACTGGCAAAAGTTGGCAGAGTAGATGCAATAGGCCTCACACACACGCCTGTAAGCAGGCAACTGATATTCAATCGATTACAGTAAAAAAAGGGTTGTTTTATTTCACTGCACACTACGGTTGCACTAGATATGAGTGTCACTGTGAACTGGCAAAAGTTGGCAGACTAGATGCAATAGGCCTCACACACACGCCTTTAGGCAGGCAACTGATATTCAATCGATTACAGTAAAAAAAGGGTTGTTTTATTTCACTGCACACTACGGTTGCACTAGATATGAGTGTCACTATTCACTGGCAAAAGTTGGCAGAGTAGATGCAATAGGCCTCACACACACGCCTGTAGGCAGGCAACTGATATTCAATCGATTACAGTAAAAAAAGTGTTGTTTTATTTCACTGCACACTACGGTTGCACTAGATATGAGTGTCACTGTGCACTGGCAAAAGTTGGCAGACTAGATGCAATAGGCCTCACACACACCGACTTTAGGCAGGCAACTGATATTCAATCGATTACAGTAAAAAAAGGGTTGTTTTATTTCACTGCACACTACTACGTTGCACTAGATATGAGTGTCACTGTACACTGGCAAAAGTTGGCAGAGTAGATGCAATAGGCCTCACACACACGCCTGTAAGCAGGCAACTGATATTCAATCGATTACAGTAAAAAAAAGGGTTGTTTTATTTCACTGCACACTACGGTTGCACTAGATATGAGTGTCACTGTGCACTGGCAAAAGTTGGCAGACTAGATGCAATAGGCCTCACACACACGCCTTTAGGCAGGCAACTGATATTCAATCGATTACAGTAAAAAAAGGGTTGTTTTATTTCACTGCACACTACGGTTGCACTAGATATGAGTGTCACTATGCACTGGCAAAAGTTGGCAGACTAGATGCAATAGGCCTCACACACACGCCTGTAGGCAGGCAACTGATATTCAATCGATTACAGTAAAAAAAGGGTTGTTTTATTTCACTGCACACTACGGTTGCACTAGATATGAGTGTCACTGTGCACTGGCAAAAGTTGGCAGACTAGATGCAATAGGCCTCACACACACGACTTTAGGCAGGCAACTGATATTCAATCGATTACAGTAAAAAAAGGGTTGTTTTATTTCACTGCACACTACGGTTGCACTAGATATGAGTGTCACTGTGCACTGGCAAAAGTTGGCAGACTAGATGCAATAGGCCTCACACACACGCCTGTAGGCAGGCAACTGATATTCAATCGATTACAGTAAAAAAAAAGGGTTGTTTTATTTCACTGCACACTACGGTTGCACTAGATATGAGTGTCACTGTGCACTGGCAAAAGTTGGCAGACTAGATGCAATAGGCCTCACACACACGCCTTTAGGCAGGCAACTGATATTCAATCGATTACAGTAAAAAAAGGGTTGTTTTTTTTCACTGCACACTACGGTTGCACTAGATATGAGTGTCACTGTACACTGGCAAAAGTTGGCAGAGTAGATGCAATAGGCCTCACACACACGCCTGTAAGCAGGCAACTGATATTCAATCGATTATAGTAAAAAAAGGGTTGTTTTATTTCACTGCACACTACGGTTGCACTAGATATGAGTGTCACTGTGCACTGGCAAAAGTTGGCTGACTAGATGCAATAGGCCTCACACACACGCCTGTAGGCAGGCAACTGATATTCAATCGATTACAGTAAAAAAAGGGTTGTTTTATTTCACAGCACACTACGGTTGCACTAGATATGAGTGTCACTGTGCACTGGCAAAAGTTGGCAGACTAGATGCAATAGGCCTCACACACACGACTTTAGGCAGGCAACTGATATTCAATCGATTACAGTAAAAAAAGGGTTGTTTTATTTCACTGCACACTACGGTTGCACTAGATATGAGTGTCACTGTGCACTGGCAAAAGTTGGCAGACTAGATGCAATAGGCCTCACACACACGCCTGTAGGCAGGCAACTGATATTCAATCGATTACAGTTAAAAAAAGGGTTGTTTTATTTCACTGCACACTACGGTTGCACTAGATATGAGTGTCACTGTGCACTGGCAAAAGTTGGCAGACTAGATGCAATAGGCCTCACACACACGCCTTTAGGCAGGCAACTGATATTCAATCGATTACAGTAAAAAAAGGGTTGTTTTTTTTCACTGCACACTACGGTTGCACTAGATATGAGTGTCACTGTGCACTGGCAAAAGTTGGCAGACTAGATGCAATAGGCCTCACACACACGCCTTTAGGCAGGCAACTGATATTCAATCGATTACAGTAAAAAAAGGGTTGTTTTATTTCACTGCACACTACGGTTGCACTAGATATGAGTGTCACTGTACACTGGCAAAAGTTGGCAGAGTAGATGCAATAGGCCTCACACACACGCCTGTAAGCAGGCAACTGATATTCAATCGATTACAGTAAAAAAAGGGTTGTTTTATTTCACTGCACACTACGGTTGCACTAGATATGAGTGTCACTGTGAACTGGCAAAAGTTGGCAGACTAGATGCAATAGGCCTCACACACACGCCTTTAGGCAGGCAACTGATATTCAATCGATTACAGTAAAAAAAGGGTTGTTTTATTTCACTGCACACTACGGTTGCACTAGATATGAGTGTCACTATGCACTGGCAAAAGTTGGCAGAGTAGATGCAATAGGCCTCACACACACGCCTGTAGGCAGGCAACTGATATTCAATCGATTACAGTAAAAAAAGTGTTGTTTTATTTCACTGCACACTACGGTTGCACTAGATATGAGTGTCACTGTGCACTGGCAAAAGTTGGCAGACTAGATGCAATAGGCCTCACACACACGACTTTAGGCAGGCAACTGATATTCAATCGATTACAGTAAAAAAAGGGTTGTTTTATTTCACTGCACACTACTGTTGCACTAGATATGAGTGTCACTGTACACTGGCAAAAGTTGGCAGAGTAGATGCAATAGGCCTCACACACACGCCTGTAAGCAGGCAACTGATATTCAATCGATTACAGTAAAAAAAAGGGTTTTTTATTTCACTGCACACTACGGTTGCACTAGATATGAGTGTCACTGTGCACTGGCAAAAGTTGGCAGACTAGATGCAATAGGCCTCACACACACGCCTTTAGGCAGGCAACTGATATTCAATCGATTACAGTAAAAAAAGGGTTGTTTTATTTCACTGCACACTACGGTTGCACTAGATATGAGTGTCACTATGCACTGGCAAAAGTTGGCAGAGTAGATGCAATAGGCTTCACACACACGCCTGTAGGCAGGCAACTGATATTCAATCGATTACAGTAAAAAAAGGGTTGTTTTATTTCACTGCACACTACGGTTGCACTAGATATGAGTGTCACTGTGCACTGGCAAAAGTTGGCAGACTAGATGCAATAGGCCTCACACACACGACTTTAGGCAGGCAACTGATATTCAATCATCGATTACAGTAAAAAAAGGGTTGTTTTATTTCACTGCACACTACGGTTGCACTAGATATGAGTGTCACTGTGCACTGGCAAAAGTTGGCAGACTAGATGCAATAGGCCTCACACACACGCCTGTAGGCAGGCAACTGATATTCAATCGATTACAGTAAAAAAAAAGGGTTGTTTTATTTCACTGCACACTACGGTTGCACTAGATATGAGTGTCACTGTGCACTGGCAAAAGTTGGCAGACTAGATGCAATAGGCCTCACACACACGCCTTTAGGCAGGCAACTGATATTCAATCGATTACAGTAAAAAAAGGGTTGTTTTTTTTCACTGCACACTACGGTTTCACTAGATATGAGTCACTGTACACTGGCAAAAGTTGGCAGAGTAGATGCAATAGGCCTCACACACACGCCTGTAAGCAGGCAACTGATATTCAATCGATTATAGTAAAAAAAAAGGGTTGTTTTATTTCACTGCACACTACGGTTGCACTAGATATGAGTGTCACTGTGCACTGGCAAAAGTTGGCTGACTAGATGCAATAGGCCTCACACACACGCCTGTAGGCAGGCAACTGATATTCAATCGATTACAGTAAAAAAAGGGTTGTTTTATTTCACAGCACACTACGGTTGCACTAGATATGAGTGTCACTGTGCACTGGCAAAAGTTGGCAGACTAGATGCAATAGGCCTCACACACACACTTTTAGGCAGGCAACTGATATTCAATCGATTACAGTAAAAAAAGGGTTGTTTTATTTCACTGCACACTACGGTTGCACTAGATATGAGTGTCACTGTGCACTGGCAAAAGTTGGCAGACTAGATGCAATAGGCCTCACACACACGCCTGTAGGCAGGCAACTGATATTCAATCGATTACAGTTAAAAAAAGGGTTGTTTTATTTCACTGCACACTACGGTTGCACTAGATATGAGTGTCACTGTGCACTGGCAAAAGTTGGCAGACTAGATGCAATAGGCCTCACACACACGCCTTTAGGCAGGCAACTGATATTCAATCGATTACAGTAAAAAAAGGGTTGTTTTTTTTCACTGCACACTACGGTTGCACTAGATATGAGTTTCACTGTGCACTGGCAAAAGTTGGCAGACTAGATGCAATAGGCCTCACACACACGCCTGTAAGCAGGCAACTGATATTCAATCGATTACAGTAAAAAAAAGGGTTGTTTTATTTCACTGCACACTACGGTTGCACTAGATATGAGTGTCACTGTGCACTGGCAAAAGTTGGCAGACTAGATGCAATAGGCCTCACACACACGCCTTTAGGCAGGCAACTGATATTCAATCGATTACAGTAAAAAAAGTGTTGTTTTATTTCACTGCACACTACGGTTGCACTAGATATGAGTGTCACTGTGCACTGGCAAAAGTTGGCAGACTAGATGCAATAGGCCTCACACACATGCCTTTTGGCAGGCAACTGATATTCAATCGATTACAGTAAAAAAAGGGTTGTTTTATTTCACTGCACACTACGGTTGCACTAGATATGAGTGTCACTGTGCACTGGCAAACGTTGGCAGACTAGATGCAATAGGCCTCACACACACGCCTTTAGGCAGGCAACTGATATTCAATCGATTACAGTAACAAAAAGGGTTGTTTTATTTATCTGCACACTACGGTTGCACTAGATATGAGTGTCACTGTGCACTGGCAAAAGTTGGCAGACTAGATGCAATAGGCCTCACACACACGCCTTTAGGCAGGCAACTGATATTTAATCGATTACAGTAAAAAAATGGTTGTTTTATTTCACTGCACACTACGGTGACACCAGATATGAGTGTCACTGTGCACTGGCAAAAGTTGGCAGACTAGATGCAATAGGCCTCACACACACGCCTTTAGGCAGGCAACTGATATTCAATCGATTACAGTAAAAATAGGGTTGTTTCATTTCACTGCACACTACTGTGACACCAGATATGAGTGTCACTGTGCACTGGCAAAAGTTGGCAGACTAGATGCAATAGGCCTCAAACACTCGCTAGCAGGCAGGCAAATGCAATTAGTTTACACAAAAAATAATAATAAAATAAAATAAAAAGGGCTTTTCGGGTTGCTGTCCTTGCAGCAGATATCAAAGGAGTCCTTCAGGTGTGTAGTTAAAGCTAAATACACAGCCTGGCTATCTATTTCCCTATTAAATCAGCAGAAAAAAATAATAAAATAAAATAAATGATGTTCTAGCCCTAAAAATGGCTTTTTGGGTTGCTGTCCTTGCAGCAGATATCAATGGAGTCCTTCAGTGTGTAGTTAAAGCTAAATACACAGCCTGGCTATCTATTTCCCTATTAAATCAGCAGAAAAAAATAATAAAATAAAATAAATGATGTTCTAGCCCTAAAAAGGGCTTTTTGGGTTGCTGTCCTTGCAGCAGATATCAAAGGAGTCCTTCAGGTGTGTAGTTAAAGCTAAATACACAGCCTGGCTATCTATTTCCCTATTAAATCAACAGTAGGTAAAATATATCTCCTCTCTCAACGAATGCAGCTACAGAATGATTCTAAAATGGAGGCTGTCATACAGATGGAAGGCTCTGGAAGGGAGTGTTTGCTGCTGATTGGCTGGAATGTGTCTGCTGACTGTAAGGTGCAGGGACAACGTTTCCTCAATGATAAAGAATAGGGGGCGGACCGAAAAGCGCATAGGTTCGCCGTTCGTTGCGAACGCGAAAATGCAAAAATTGCCGCGAATAGTTCTCCGGCGAACTGTTCGGGACATCCCTATTATTTAATATATTTATTTTATGGCCGGTATCTGTGTTTGGGCTCTTTTTGTTAATCTAATGCAATTTCTCTAATTCAATATATAGAGTTTTTAGGGGTTTACCCCTTTGCTTGTTTATATCTGCCATCCTTGAGATTAAGGTGCCCCTGATATAGGCTTTATTGGAACACCACAGTATCTTACTGGAGGTCACTGAGTCTTTATTAAGCTCAAAAAATTCCAAGGTATCCTTTTTCACTGAGTTGAGATTATCTATATTTTTGAATAGTATAGGATTGATTTTCCATCTTTTTATTACTTTTAATTCCAATGAATCGTCCAGGTTAATGCTGTTCATACTGTGAACACCAGGGTGTTAAAATGATATCTGACTTCCCTATCATTTTTAAAGTGTTTGAATCGGAAAATATATAGTCTATGCGGGATAGAGATTTAAATTGGTTCGAGAAGAAAGTATAATCTTTACTACTGGGATGGAAGACTCTCCATATGTCATACAGCTCATAACTATTTAAAATATTGGAAGAGTCTATGGCAGTTTTAAATTCTTTGGCTTCTGATTTTATCTTATAAGCCCTCTGTTTGTCCATATGCGAATCCCTAGTCATGTTGAATTCTCCACATAGAATAAGCCGCCCTCTCTTTAATTTATGTAGATCTTTCAAAAACATTTTTAAATAACTGATCTGATTTGTATTAGGCAAATATACATTTGCAAGGATTAGCAAACAATTATCAACATACCACGACCATATTATATATCTTCCTAGGGGATCTATTTTTGAAAATAGCTCAGAAACCTTTAATCTTTTATTAAACAGTATAGAAACTCCCTTGGATTTAGTTTTGAAGGTCGAGTGTATATTAATAGGGTATTGTTTATCAGACAGATACTTAATTGAATCCTTCTTCAGGTGGGTTTCCTGAAGGCACAATATGTCTGCTTTGATTTTGACGTAATTTAAAAAATATATTTTTCTTTTGGTCGGTGAGTTTAGGCCGTTAACATTGTGTGAAATTATTTTTATTCCTTTAATCATTAACCAAACTTATGGATTCGAATATTCTTACTTAGTAATTCCCAACTTCTATATATATCCCAAACATCTATCGAACTTTCAACATACATCCTGCACCCTAGATGGGTATAGAGGGACCTGCGGAGCATATATTTGCTCTTACAGACCCTCATAAATACCCTCAAGGCATAGGTACAAACAAAAAAACATAACAGTAAGGTTTACAAAGCAACTACCTGATGAGAAAATGGCCGGACAAGATCCCCATGAAAAAATAGGGAAAATAGCGGGGAAAAGTAGGCCCTCTAATTTACTCTGGGGTATTTTACAAAATTTACCGATATTAAATTGAAGATATTCTTCGACTTGCCTGGTTTAAATAGCTCTACTGATGAGCCTTTACGACTCTAAAGGGGGAGGGATAAAAAGACTGATTAAACAGTCCAAACAACTCCACTACGTGATTCCTGTTATTCCTAAATCAGGAAAAAAAAAATTCAGTGTGCATATAACTATTAATGCTAATTGTTTCCTAACTATAACCATCTTGTGAACGAAAGAGATAATGATAAATACAGAGCAAAAAAAATAAAAAAGACGAATATTATCTCTTGCCATATCTAAATATTTAAAGAGGAACAGAGCCCTGAGTGATAAAAGAAAAAGAAACCTTATGAAATTAGCCTACTTGTTAAATTTACTACTTCCTCTGACTTGTGATGAACTAAATCTCCCCAATCACGCCCTTCTATTAGGGCTGCATTACTGTTTCGCTGTTTATACGAGATGCCAATCCGATTCCCCAGATAGGATTCCTAAACCTTACACCCACCTCAACCTCACCTCCCCAGGAAGGCGGGGGGGGGGGGGGGAGCGGTGAAGAGAGAGAACCAGGGGGAGAATACAATTCCCCCCCTGTCCTCTCCCCGAAGCCCCCCCCAAGCCTCCTAGCTCTTTTGCCATACACGCTCACTGGAAATTAGGTTCAGCTGGTCGACCTCTTGTTCTCGAACTGTTATTTCATAATTCCATATTTGTAACATTTTTACCCCCTCCTGAACAGATTTTACCTATGCCACTTAGAATCTTTATAGACAGATAAACCTACTGGGGATGACCATTTATATCTTACTTCTTTTTGTCTTAGAACGTGAGTAATTTCACTGAATTCTCTTCTTCTAGATAAAGTATGTACCGACAAATCTGAAAAAATTCTGAGATTCTCATAAGGGGGAGGAAACCTTTGCTTAATAAAGGACATCTTCATTATCTCATCTTTGTATGAACGATAGTGGACTCTTGCTATAACCTCCCTAGGGATAGATTTATCTAAGTGTTTGGCAAGCGGTATTTTGTGAATGACATCAATAGTGTTTTTATTAGATACAACATTTGGAACCAGGGTTAACAGAAAGTTCTCCACATAAGATTTTAAGTTACAGTCTAGTATTGTTTCCGGAATGCCTCTGAAGCAGAGATTGTTCATTCTACTACGGTCTTCTATTGATGATATCTTGTTTGTTAGATCCTCAATTCTGTTTCCAGGTCTCCTGCCTGACACCTCTCCTTCCTGTCCCCTCCCCTATCTGTCCCCTCTCCTACCTGTACCCGCTCTTGTCTGCCCCCTTTCCTGCCTGTCCCCTCTCCTGTCTGTCCCTTCTCTGCCTCTCCCCTCTCCTGTCTGTCCCCTTTCCTTAGTCTGTCCCCTCTCCTGCCTGTCCCCTCTCCTGCTTGTCCCCTCTCCTGCCTGTCCCTCTCCTGTCTGTCCCCTCTCCTGTCTGACCCCTCTCCTGACTGTCCCCTCTCATGTCTGTCCCCTCTCCTGCCTGTCCACTCTCCTGCCTGTCCCCTCTCCTGTCTGCCCCCTCTCCTGCCTGTCCCCTCTCCTGTCTGTACCCACTCCTGTCTGTCCCCTCTCCTGACACTGTCCTCTCTCCTGCCTGTCCCCTCCCCTGTCTGTCCCCTCTCCTGCCTGTCCCCTTTCCTGTCTATCCCCTCTCCTCAGTCTGTCCCCTCTCCTGCCTGTCCCCTCTCCTGTCTCTCCTCTCTCCTCAGTCTTTCCCCTCTCAACACTCTGTCCCATCACCTGCCTGTCCCCTCTCCTGCCTGTCCCCTCTCCTGTTTGTCCCCTCTCCTGCCTGTCCAATCTCTCCTGCCTGTCCCCTCTCCTGTTTGTCCCCTCTCCTGCCTTTCCCCAGTCCTGTCTGTCCCCTCTCCTCACTCTGTCCCCTCTCCTGTCTGTGACCTCTCCTGCCTGTCCCCTCTACTGCCTCCCCCCTCTCCTGCATGTCCCCTCTCCTGTCTGTCCACTCTCCTGCCTGTCCCCTCTTCTGCCTGTCCCCTCTCCTGTTTGTCCCCTCTCCTGCCTTTCCCCTGTCCTGTCTGTCCCCCTCCTCACTCTGTCCCCTCTCCTGTCTCTCCCCCTCCTGCCTGTCCCCTCTCCTGTTTGTCCCCTCTCCTGCCTTTCCCCAGTCCTGTCTGTCCCCTCTCCTGACACTGTCCTCTCTCCTGCCTGTCCCCTCCCCTGTCTGTCCCCTCTCCTGCCTGTCCCCTTTCCTGTCTATCCCCTCTCCTCAGTCTGTCCCCTTTCCTGCCTGTCCCCTCTCCTGTCTCTCCTCTCTCCTCAGTCTTTCCCCTCTCAACACTCTGTCCCCTCTCCTGCCTGTCCCCTGCCTGTCCCCTCTCCTGCCTGTCCCTCTCCTGTTTGTCCCCTCTCCTGCCTTTCCCCTGTCCTGTTTGACCCTCTCCTCACTCTGTCCCCTCTCCTGTCTGTGACCTCTCCTGCCTGTGACCTCTCCTGCCTCCCCCCTCTCCTGCATGTCACCTCTCCTGTCTGTCCCCTCTCCTGCCTGTCCCCTCTCCTGCCTGTCCCCTCTCCTGTTTGTCCCCTCTCCTGCCTTTCCCCAGTCCTGTCTGTCCCCTCTCCTCACTCTGTCCCCTCTCCTGTCTGTGACCTCTCCTGTCTGTCCCCTCTCCTGCCTCCCCCCTCTCCTGCATGTCCCCTTTCCTGTCTGTCCCCTCTCCTGCCTGTCTCCTCTCCTGCCTGTCCCCTCTCCTGTTTGTCCCCTCTCCCGCCTTTCCCCTGTCCTGTTTGACCCTCTCCTCACTCTGTCCCCTCTCCTGTCTGTGACCTCTCCTGCCTGTCCCCTCTCCTGCCTCCCCCCTCTCCTGCATGTCCCCTCTCCTGACACTGTCCCCTCTCCTGCCTGTCCCCTTTCCTGTCTATCCCTTCTCCTCAGTCTTTCCCCTTTCCTGCCTGTCCCCTCTCCTGTCTCTCCTCTCTCCTCAGTCTTTCCCCTCTCAACACTCTGTCCCATCACCTGCCTGTCCCCTGCCTGTCCCCTCTCCTGCCTGTCCCCTGCCTGTCCGCTCTCCTGCCTGTCCCCTCTCCTGTTTGTCCCCTCTCCTGCCTTTCCCCTGTCCTGTCTGTCCCCTCTCCTCACTCTGTCCCCTCTCCTGCCTGTACCCTCCTGCCTCCTCCCCCCCCTCTCCTGCCTCCCCCTCTCCTGCATGTCCCCTGTCCTGTCTGTCCCCTCTCCTGTCTGTCCCCTCTCCTCAGTCTGTCCCCTCTCCTGCCTGTCCACTCTCCAGTCTGTCCCCTCTCCTGCCTGTCTCCTCTCCTGCCTTTCCACTGTCCTGTCTGTCCCCTCTCCTCACTCTGTCCCCTCTACTGTCTGTGACCTCTCCTGCCTGTCCCCTCTCCTGCCTACCCCCTCTCCTGTCTTTCCCCTCTCCTGTCTGTCCCCTCTCCTCAGTCTGTCCCCTCTCCTGCCTGTCCCCTCTCTAGCTTGTCCCCTCTCCTGCCTGTCCTCTCCTGCCTGTCCCCTCTCCTGTCTGTCCCCTCTCTTCAGTCTGTCCCCTTTCCTACCTGTCCCCTCTCCTGCCTGTCCCCTCTTCTGTCTGTCCCCTCTCCCCAGTCTGTCCCTCTCTTGCCTGTCCCCTCTCCTTTCTGTCCCCTCTCCTGCCTGTCCCCTCTCCTGTCTGTCCCCTGTCCTGTCTGTCCCCTCTCCTCACTCTGTCCCCTCTCCTGTCTGTGACCTCTCCTGCCTGTCCCCTCTCCTGTTTGTCCCCTCTCCTCCCTTTCCCCAGTCCTGTCTGTCTCCTCTCCTGACACTGTCCTCTCTCCTGCCTGTCCCCTCCCCTGTCAGTCCCCTCTCCTGCCTGTCCCCTTTCCTGTCTATCCCCTCTCCTCAGTCTGTCCCCTTTCCTGCCTGTCCCCTCTCCTGTCTCTCCTCTTTCCTCAGTCTTTCCCCTCTCAACACTCTGTCCCCTCTCCTGCCTGTCCCCTGCCTGTCCCCTCTCCTGCCTGTCCCCTCTCCTGTTTGTCCCCTCTCCTGCCTTTCCCTGTCCTGTCTGTCCCCTCCCCTCACTCTGTCCCCTCTCCTGTCTGTGACCTCTCCTGCCTGTCCCCTCTCCTGCCTCCCCCCTCTCCTGCATGTCCCCTGTCCTGTCTGTCCCCTCTCCTGCCTGTCCCCTCTCCTGTCTGTGACCTCTCCTGCCTGCCCCCTCTCCCGCCTCCCCCCTCTCCTGCATGTCACCTCTCCTGTCTGTCCCCTCTCCTGCCTGTCCCCTCTCCGGCCTGTCCCCTCTCCTGTTTGTCCCCTCTCCTGCCTTTCCCCAGTCCTGTCTGTCCCCTCTCCTCACTCTGTCCCCTCTCCTGTCTGTGACCTCTCCTGTCTGTCCCCTCTCCTGCCTCCCCCCTCTCCTGCATGTCCCCTCTCCTGTCTGTCCCCTCTCCTGCCTGTCTCCTCTCGGCCTGTCCCCTCTCCTGTTTGTCCCCTCCCTGCCTTTCCCCTGTCCTGTCTGTCCCCTCTCCTCACTCTGTCCCCTCTCTTGTCTGTGACCTCTCCTGCCTGTCCCCTCTCCTGCCTCCCCCTCTCCTGCATGTCCCCTCTCCTGACACTGTCCCCTCTCCTGCCTGTCCCCTTTCCTGTCTATCCCTTCTCCTCAGTCTGTCCCCTTTCCTGCCTGTCCCCTCTCCTGTCTCTCCTCTCTCCCAGTCTTTCCCCTCTCAACACTCTGTCCCATCACCTGCCTGTCCCCTGCCTGTCCCATCTCCTGCCTGTCCCCCTGTCCCCTCTCCTGCCTGTCCCCTCTCTTGTTTGTCCCCTCTCCTGCCTTTCCCCTGTCCTGTCTGTCCCCTCTCCTCACTCTGTCCCCTCTCCTGCCTGTACCCTCTCCTGCCTCCCCCTCTCCTGCCTCCCCCCTCTCCTGCATGTCCCCTGTCCTGTCTGTCCCCTCTCCTGTCTGTCCCCTCTCCTCAGTCTGTCCCCTATCCTGTCTGTCCCCTCTCCTCAGTCTGTCCCCTCTCCTGCCTGTCCACTCTCCAGTCTGTCCCCTCTCCTGCCTGTCTCCTCTCCTGCCTTTCCACTGCCCTGTCTGTCCCCTCTCCTCACTCTGTCCCCTCTACTGTCTGTGACCTCTCCTGCCTGTCCCCTCTCCTGTCTTAACCCTCTCCTGTCTGTCCCCTCTCCTGTCTGTCCTCTCTTTTCAGTCTGTCCCCTCTCGTGCCTGTCCCCTCTCTAGCTTGTCCCCTCTCCGGCCTGTCCTCTCCTGCCTGTCCCCTCTCCTGTCTGTCCCCTCTCTTCAGTCTGTCCCCTTTCCTACCTGTCCCCTCTCCTGCCTGTCCCCTCTTCTGTCTGTCCCCTCTCCTGTGTGTCTCCTCTCCTGCCTGTCCCTTCTCCTATCTTTCCCCTCTTCTCAGTCTGTCCCCTCTCCTCTCCTGCCTTTCCCCAGTCCTGTCTGTCCCCTCTCCTCACTCTGTCCCCTCTCCTGTCTGTGACCTCTCCTGTCTGTCCCCTCTCCTGCCTCCCCCCTCTCCTGCCTGTCCCCTTTCCTGTCTATCCCTTCTCCTCAGTCTGTCCCCTTTCCTGCCTGTCCCCTCTCCTGTCTCTCCTCTCTCCTCAGTCTTTCCCCTCTCAACACTCTGTCCCATCTCCTGCCTGTCCCCTGCCTGTCCCCTCTCCTGCCTGTCCCCTCTCCTGTTTGTCCCCTCTCCTGCCTTTCCCCTGTCATGTCTGTCCCCTCTCCTCACTCAGTCCCCTCTCTTGTCTGTGACCTCTCCTGCCTGTCCCCTCTCCTGTTTGTCCCCTCTCCTGCCTTTCCCCTGTCCTGTCTGTCCCCTCTCCTCACTCTGTCCCCTCTCTTGTCTGTGACCTCTCCTGCCTGTCCCTCTCCTGCCTCCCCCCTCTCCTGCATGTCCCCTCTCCTGACACTGTCCCCTCTCCTGCCTGTCCCCTTTCCTGTCTATCCCTTCTCCTCAGTCTGTCCCCTTTTCTGCCTGTCCCCTCTCCTGTCTCTCCTCTCTCCTCAGTCTTTCCCCTCTCAACACTCTGTCCCATCACCTGCCTGTCCCCTCTCCTGCCTGTCCCCTGCCTGTCCCCTCTCCTGCCTGTCCCCTCTCCTGTTTGTCCCCTCTCCTGCCTTTCCCCTGTCCTGTCTGTCCCCTCTCCTCACTCTGTCCCCTCTCTTGTCTGTGACCTCTCCTGCCTGTCCCCTCTCCTGCCTCCCCCCTCTCCTGCATGTCCCTCTCCTGACACTGTCCCCTCTCCTGCCTGTCCCCTCTCCTGTCTGTCCCCTTTCCTGCCTGTCCCCTCTCCTGTCTCTCCTCTCTCCTCAGTCTTTCCCCTCTCAACACTCTGTCCCATCACCTGCCTGTCCCCTGCCTGTCCCCTCTCCTGCCTGTCCCCTGCCTGTCCCCTCTCCTGCTGTCCCCTCTCCTCCGTCTGTCCCGTCTCCTGCCTTTCCCCTGTCCTGTCTGTCCCCTCTCCTCACTCTGTCCCCTCTCCTGCCTGTCCCCTCTCCTGCCTCCCCCCTCTCCTGCCTCCCCCCTCTCCTGCATGTCCCCTGTCCTGTCTGTCCCCTCTCCTGCCTGTCCCCCTCCTGTCTGTCCCCTCTCCTGTCTGTTCCCTCTCCTCAGTCTGTCCCCTCTCCTGCCTGTCCACACTCCAGTCTGTCCCCTCTCCTGCCTGTCACTCTCCTGCCTTTCCACTGCCCGTCTGTCCCTCTCCTCACTCTGTCCCCTCTACTGTCTGTGACCTCTCCTGCCTGTCCCCTCTCCTGCCTCCCCCCCTCTCCTGTCTGTCCCCTCTCCCCAGTTTGTCCCCTCTCGTGCCTGTCCCCTCTCTAGCTTGTCCCCTCTCCGGCCTGTCCCTCTCCTGCCTGTCCCCTCTCCTGTCTGTCCCCTCTCTTCAGTCTGTCCCTTCTCCTTCCTGTCCCCTCTCCTGCCTGTCCCCTCTTCTGTCTGTCCCCTCTCCTCACTCTGTCCCCTCTCCTGTCTCTCCCCTCTCCTGCATGTCCCCTCTCCTGTCTGTCCCTTTCCTGCCTGTCCCCTCTCTCTGTCTGTCCCCTCTCCTGTTTGTCCCTCTCCTCAGTCTGTCC
>CM050173.1:116231550-116287805 GCA_027410445.1 Discoglossus pictus
TCTCTCTCCCTCCTTCTCTCTCCCCTCCCTCCTTCTCTCTCTCCCCCTCCCTCTCCCCCTCCCTCCTTCTCACTCCCCTCCCTCCTTCTCTCTCTCTCTCCCCCTCCCTATCTCTCCCCTTCCCTCTCTCCCCCTCCCTCTCTCCCTCCTTCTCTCTCGCTCTCTCTCCCGTCCCTCTCTCCTTCTCTCCCTCCCTCCCACTTTCTCTCTCTCCCTCCCCTCTCTCTCTCTCCAAATTCCTCCTTTTCTCTCTCTCCCCTCTCTTCCTCCCCCTCTCTCCCTCCCTCCTTCTCTCTCTCCCCCTCCCTCTCTCTCCTCCTCCCCCTCTCTCTCCCACTCCCTCTCTCCCCCTCTCTCTCTCCCTCCTCCCTCCCTCTCACCCTCCCTCCCTCTGCCTCCCTCCCTCTCTCTCCCTCCTTCACTCCCTCCCCTCCTCCCCCTCTCTCTCCCACTCCCTCTCTCTCTCCCTTCCCCCTCTCTCTCCCTTTCTCTCTCTCTCTCCCCCTCTATGCCTCCCTCTCTCTCTCTCCCTCCTCCCTCTCTCTCTCTCCCTCCTCTCTCCCTTACCTCTCTCTCCCACTCCCTCTCTCCCCCTCCCTCCGTCTCTCCCCCTCTCTCTGCCTCCCTCTCTCTCCCTCCCTCTCTCTCCCTCCCCCACTCCCCTCCTCCCCCTCTCTCTCCCTCTCCCCCTCTCTCTCTCCCCCTCCCTCTCTCTCCCTCTCTCTGCCTCCCTCTCTCTCCCCCTCCCCCTCTCTGCCTCCCTCTCTCTCTCTCTCCATCCCCCCTTCTCTCTCTTTCTCTCCCTCTCCCCGTCTTCCTCCCTCTCTCCCTCTTCCTTTGTCTCCCTCTCTCTCTCCCCCTCCCTGCCCCTCTCTCTCCTCCTCCACCTCTCTCTCTCCCTTCCTCTCTCTCCCCCTACCCTCTCTCTCTCTCTCTCTCTCCCAGTATGGTGTCACAGCTCCAGACCCCTCTCTCTCTCCCCTTCCTTTTTCCCCTCCCCCCCATCTCTCCCTCCTTCTCTCTCCCCTTCCCTCCCCTTTCTCCCTCCTTCTCTCTCTCTCCCCTCCCTCCCTCTTTCCCCTTTTCTCTCTATCCCTCCCCTCTCTCCCCCTTCCTCCTTTTCTCTCTCTCCCCCTCCCCTCCCCTCTCTCTCCCTCTCTCCCCCTCCCTCCTTCTTTCTCTCTCCCCCTCTCTCTCTTGCCCTCCCTCCCTCTCTCTCTCCCTCCTCCCTCTCTCTCCCCCCCCCTCTCTCTCCCCCTCCCAGTATGATGTCACAGCTCCAGACCCCTCTCTCTCTCCATCCCCCCTTCTCTCTCTTTCTCTCTCTCTCCTCGTCTTCCTCCCTCTCTCCCCCTTCCTCTGTCTCCCTCTCTCTCTCCCCCTCCCTGCCCCTCTCTCTCCTCCTCCCCCTCTCTTTCCCCCTACCCTCTCTCTCCCAGTATGGTGTCACAGCTCCAGACCCCTCTCTCTCTCCCCTTCCCTTTCTTTTTCCCCCTCCCTCCCCGTCTCTCCCTCCTTCTCTCTCTCTCTCCCCCTCTCTCCCTCCTTCTCTCTCTCTCCCCTCCCTCCCTCTTTCCCCCTTTCTCTCTATCCCTCCCCTCTCTCTCCCTCCCTCCTTCTCTCTCTACCCCTCCCTCTCTTGCCCTCCCTCCTTCTCTCTCTCTAAGCCTCTTTCTCTCCCTCCCCTCTCTCTCCCTCCTTCTCCCTCTCTCCCCCTTCCTCCCCCTATCCCCCTCCTTCTCTCTCTCCCCTTCTCTCTCTCCCCCTACCACCCTCTCCCCCTACCCCCTCTCTCTCTCCCCGCCCTCTCTCTCCCCCTCTCCCCCTCTCTCTCCCTTCCTCTCTCTCTCCCTCTCTCCCCTCTCCCAGTATGGTGTCACAGCTCCAGACCCCTCTCTCTCTCCCCCTCCCTCCCCCATCTCCTTTCTCTCTCTCTTCCCCCCCTTCTCTCTCTCCCCCTACCACCCTCTACCCCCTCTCTCTCTCCCAATCTCTCTCCCCCACTCCCCCTCTCTCTCCCTTCCTCTCTCTCTCCCTCTCTCCCCTCTCCCAGTATGGTGTCACAGCTCCAGACCCCTCTCTCTCTCCCCCTCCCTCCCCCATCTCCTTTCTCTCTCTCTTCCCCCCCCCCCCTCTCTCCCCTCCATCCCTCTTTCCCCCTCTCTCTCTCTACCTCCCTCTCTCTCCCTCTCCTCCCTATCTCCTCCTCCCCTCTTTCTCTCTCCTCCTCCCTCTTCTCTGTCTCTCCCCCTCCCTCCTTCTCTCTCTCCATCCCCCCTTCTCTCTCTTTCTCTCCCTCTCCCCATCTTCCTCCCTCTCTCCCCCTTCCTCTGTCTCCCTCTCTATCTCCCCCTACCCACCCCTCTCTTTCCTCCTCCCCCTCTCCCCCCCCTACCCTCCCCCCTCCTTCTCTCACTCCCCCTACCCCCCTCTCCCCCTACCCCCTCTCTCTCTCCCCCACTCCCCCTCCCTCTCTCCCTTCCTCTCTCTCTCCTCCTCCCCTCTCTCTCTCTCCCAGTATGGTGTCACAGCTCCAGACCCCTCTCTGTCTCCCCCTCCCTCCCCCATCTCCTTCTCTCTCCCCTCCCCCTCCCTCTCTCCTCCTCCCCTCCCTCCTTCCCTCTCTCTCTACCCCTGCCCTCCTCTCTCCCCCTCCCTCCCTCTCCCCTCTCTCCCATCCCTCCCTCTCCCCTCCCTCTCCCTCTCTCTCTCCCCTCCCTCTCTCCCTCCCTCTCTCCCAGTATGATGTCACAGCTCAAGACCCCCCCTCTCTCTCC
Source organism: Discoglossus pictus (assembly GCA_027410445.1). Classification (NCBI taxonomy): domain Eukaryota; kingdom Metazoa; phylum Chordata; class Amphibia; order Anura; family Alytidae; genus Discoglossus; species Discoglossus pictus. The sequence goes on from CM050173.1 coordinate 116,234,328, forward strand.
CCCCTCCCTGTCTCCCTCTCTCTCCCCCTCCTTCTCATTCACTCTCCCCCTCCCTCCCACCATCCCCCTCCCTCCCCCATCCCTCTCCCCTTCACTCTCTCCCCCTACCCCCTCTCTCTCTCCCAATCTCTCTCCCCCTCCCTCTCTCTCCCCCACTCCCTCTCTCCCTGCCCCCTCTCTCTCTCCCCCTACCCTCTCTCTCTCTCTCCCAGTATGGTGTCAAAGCTCCAGACCCCCCTCACTCCCCCTCTCCTTTCTCTCTCTCTCCCCTCCCCCCCCTCTCTCTCTCTGTCTACCTCCCTCTCCCTCCCCTCTCTCCCAGTATGATGTCACAGCTCTCTCCCTCCCTCTCTCGCCCTCCCTCCTTCTCTCTCTTTCTCCCCATCTCTCCTTCTCACTCCCCCTCCTTCTCTCTCTTTCCTCTCCCTCCTTCTCCCTCCCTCTCCATGATGTCACAGCTCCAGACCCCTCTCTCTCGCTCCCCCTCCCTTTCCCCTCTCTCTCTCCCCCTCCCTCTCTCCCTTCCCCTCCCTCTCTCCCCCTCCCTCCTTCTCTCTTTCCCCCTCCTTCTCTCTCTCTCTTCCCCTCCCCCTATCCCCCTCCTTCTCTCTTCACCTCCCTCCTTCTCTCTCTCCCCTCCCTTTCCCCCTCCCTCCTTCTCTCTCTCCCCCTCCCTCACTCTCCCCTTCCCTCCTTCTCTCTCTCCCCTCCCTTTCCCCCTCCCTCCTTCTCTCTCTCTCCACTCCCTCCCTCTTCCCCCCTTTCTCTCTCTCCCTCCCCTCTCTCTCTCCCCCTTCCTCCTTTTCTCTCTATCCCCCTCCCCTCTCTGCCCCTCCCTCCTTCTCTCTCTCTCCCCATCCCCTCTCTCTCCCCCTCCCTCCTTCTCTCTCTCTCTCCCTCTTTCTCTCCCTTCCCTCTCTCCGTCCTTCCCTCTCCCCTCCCTCTCTCTTTCCCTCCCTTTCCCCTCTCCCTCCCCCATCCTTCCCCCTCTCTCTCTCTCCCAGTATGGTGTCACAGCTCCAGACCCCACTCTCTCCCCCCCCTTCCTCCCTCCCTCTCTCTATCCCCCCCCTCCCCCTCTCTCTCTCAGTATGGTGTCACCGCTCCAGACCCCTCTGTGTGTATCCCTTGTATCCCCGGCTCTGTGCAGCTTCCTGTCTCGGCACACAGTGATCAATACAATAACACAATCAGTCCTATCTTTACATGTGTATGTGCAGAGTGAGAGACAGATGTATATACAAAGCGTCACCATGGAAACAAGATTACATTAGAGACCCGCCCCCTAATGTGACGAGGGGATCCTGTTTGTGCCGCTATGCATTGTGGGACTTCCGGTACATCCACTTCCGGTCCGGTCAGCTGGTGCTGCCTAGAGCGGATCCGGGTGTGTGTGCGAGCTCTGAGCAGGTAAATAAAGAGATTAATGTTCCAATTACTGATCAGGAGATAATACAGGAAGTTATTTGTGTCTGTGACTGGTTATCAGGTGTGAGTGGGATCAAGACCGGAAGTGATACCGGATATAATGATATATATAATACAGACCGATGGGAGTGGGGCTATCTATCTATCCATCCCTCTGTCTATCTGTATATCTATCTCTATCTATCCCTCTTTCTGTCTGTCTACCTATCTATATATCTATCTATATCTCTATCTATATCTATCTATCCCTCTATCCTCAATGTATCTGTCTGTCTATCTTTCTATATATATATCTATCCCTCTATCGATCCCACTATCTATCTATCCTACTATATATCTATCTGCCTACCTATCTATCCCTCTGTCTATCTATCTATCCTACTACATAACTATCTGCCTACCTATCTATCCCTCTCTGTCTATCTATCTATATCTCTATCTATAATCTATCTTTCTGTCTATCTATCCCTCTATCCTCAATGTATCTGTCTATCTATCTTTCTATATATATATATATATATATATATATATATATATATATATATGTATATATATATATATATATATATCCCTCTATCTATCGATCTATCTATCCCTCTATCTATCTATATATCCTACTATGTATCTATCTTTCTATCTATACTGCTATATATCAATCCCTCTATATATCTATCCCTCAATCTATCTATATATATATATATATGTTTATCTATCTATCTCTCTGTCTATCTATCTATCCCTCTATATATCTATCCCTCTATATGTCTATCTGCCTATCTATCTGTCTATCTATCTATCCCTCTATCTATCTCTGTCTGTCTATCTATATATCTATCGGTCTGTCTATCTATCTATTTATCCCTCTGTTTGTCTGTCTATCTATCTATCTATATATCTATCCCTCTATCTATCTATATCTCTATCCCTCTATATCTCTATCTATCCCTCTATATATCTATCCCTCAATCCTCAATCTGTCTGTCTGTCTAGCTATCTATCTTTCTATATATATATATATATCTATCCATCTATCTATCCCACTATATATCTTTCCCTCAATCTGTCTATCTATCTCTGTCTGTCTATCTATCTATCTCTATCTATCTATCTCTGTCTATCTATCTCTATCTATCCCTCTATCTATATATCTATCTATCATCTATATCTCTATCTATCTCTATCTATCTATCGCTCTATCTATCCCTCTATCCTCAATGTATCTGTCTGTCTATCTATCTTTCTATGTATCGATCATATATATATATCTGTCTATCTATCTCTGTCTATCTATATATCTATCTATCCCTCTATCTATCTATCTATCTATAATCTAGCTCTCTGTCTATCTATCATCTATCTATCCCACTATATATATTTCCCTCAATCTATCTATCTATATATCTATCATATATATATATATATATATATATATATATATATATATATATATCTGTCTATCTCTGTCTGTCTATCTGTCTATCTATCTATCCCTCTATATATCTTTCCCTCAATCTATCTATCTGTCTATCTCTATCTGTCTATCTATCTGTCTATCTCTATCTATCTCTGTCTGTCTATCTATCTCTACCTATCTATCTATATATCTATCCCTTAATCTGTCTATCTCTCTCTGTCTATCTATCCGTCTGTCTATATCTATCTACCTATCTATATCTGTCTGTCTGTCTATCTATATCTCTATCCCTCTATCTATCAATCTATAATCTATCTCTCTGTCTATCTATCCCTCTACCTATCTATATATTTATCTATCTATTTATCTATGTCTGTCTATCTATCTCTATCTATCTACCCCTTTGTCTATCTGTCTGTCTGTCTATCTATATATCTATCTCTCTGTCTATCTATCTGTGACTGAGGGTGATAAGGGACATGGAATCTCTGTTCTATTCCCAAGATACCACAGAGAGCTTGCATTACTGCAGAAGTAAAGTGTGTACCTCTGTCACTCTCTATCATCTGTCTGATGCGCAAGTTGTGCGGGGTCGTGTAAAATATCCCAGCGTGTGGTTATTTGTACAGACCATAAAGACATGTAACAAATCCCAGCGTGTGACCGTCTCATGTTTATTTGTACAGACCATAAAGCCATGTAACAAATCCCAGGGTGTGACCGTCTCATGTTTATTTGTACAGACCATAAAGACGTGTAACAAATCCCAGGGTGTGACCGTCTCATGTTTATTTGTACAGACAGTGACAAAGTGACACCATCAGTTCTCTCAGAGTCTGACCAAGAAGAAGAGACAAATATGAGGAGTCCCCTGGAGATTAAAGAGGAGGAAATTCCTGTAAATATCAGTGAAGGTGAGTAATATCTTATGGACAATTATCATTCACTTCAGTCCTTATTGAGGTGTATTTCTCCTTCATCTCTCACCCAGGAAGTTTTACAAACATCGCAGCTCATGATAAAGGTGAATTAAATAGATTTTAAGACACAAACACCAGATTGATAGTAAATAATTACAATGGTGAATGTCTATAATCTGTTTATCTCTATCTGTAGGACCTTTAGATGTGAGGCCTCCAGTTGTCTCCAAGGTTGAAGAAGAAGATCTGAATATAAGAGATCAGCAGCAGGTGAAGGAGGAGGAGAGTCCTGGGAATATCAGGGAAGGTGAGGAAGTAATACACAATAAGAACATTAATAATACATTCTGTAACAGGACACTGTCACCCTAACAATATGTTTTTTTTTTTTAAGTGAATTCAAAATGGTCTATACATTGCAATAGCTATTTATCTCTATAGTACATCATTCTCGAGATATGCAGCATTCTTTGTGCAACTCATTATCATAATGGATAGCTCAGAGAGCTTGATAAGGGTGAGGGGAAGGTCTAGAATTTGTTAGCAATGTGGCAAGTGTGCAGTGTAAATAGGCTGCGTGCGCAAGGCCAAACCGTTTTGTTTAGGCGGGTAAGGCAGCATTTTGGAATCCTAATGTTATGAGTTGTAAGTAAGTGTTGTAAAATGTGTTACTTGGCTCGCGAGCATTTTCCGTCCGTCCCGTGTAATGGTATATTTTGTATCTGCTACGTTCCTGGCTAACTCGTACGTTGCTGGCGGTGATTTTCGCAGCTCTGTGTCTTTTAGCCTCGTTTTTATTTTTTTCATCCGTAATTTTTTTTCTCTCTTAGTCGATTTTCAAGTACTGAAACTTCTTAAATGCGACCTAAATGTGCGTGCAACCTCACTCCCAGAGGTCATGGCTGTCTCCCCGTGCTGTGTGTAATGCTTGTTTTTTATATTTTGCTTTTATTTTTATGTGTTTTTGGTGTTTTTTTATGTACGCGTTTCGGCCTTTAACTTCATATTTTTTATTTTTCTAAGTCCCTATTTCCTCATTACGCGTTATTGTTTTTTTTCTAAGTCCCGGGGTCCGCATTTGTGGCCTGCAATGAGCCTTTGGCTCATTGCAGCTGACGTGGGAGCCTTTGCGAGGTCCGCATTTGTGGCCAGATCTGCGGCCCTCGCTTTGCGAGGGACGCCGTTCTGTGAGCTAACTTTGCTAGCTCGCAAAGTGTGACGATGACTCGCAGTTTGACATTTATTATATGTGATTATTTGCGAGTAAACTGTGAGCTCAGCACAGATTGTGCACAGATGCACTCTATGGTCTCTACATGTACATTCACCCACTCACCTCAATCCCCATGGACCCTACACGTACATTCACCCACTCACCTCAATCCCCATGGTCTCTACACGTACATTCACCCACTCACCTCAATCCCTATGGTCTCTACACGTACATTCACCCACTCACCTCAATCCCCATGGTCTCTACATGTACATTCACCCACTCACCTCAATCCCCATGGTCTCTACATGTACATTCACCCACTCACCTCAATCCCCATGGTCTCTACATGTACATTCACCCACTCACCTCAATCCCCATGGTCTCTACACGTACATTCACCCACTTACATCAATCCCTATGGACCCTACACGTACACTCACCCACTTATCTCACTCCCTATGGACCCTACATGTACATTCACCCGTTTACCTCACTCCCTATGTACTCTACACATACATTCACACACTTACCTCAATCCCTATGGACTCTTCACGTACACTCACCCACTTACCTCACTCCCTATGGACTCTGCACGTACATTCACACACTTACCTCACTCCCTATGGACTCTGCACGTACATTCACCCACTTACCTCACTCCCTATGGACCTTACACGTACATTCACCCACTTACCTCAATCCCTATGGACTCTACACGTACATTCACCCACTTACCTCACTCCCTATGGACTCTGCACGTACATTCACCCACTTACCTCACTCCCTATGGACTCTACACGTACATTCACCCACTAACTTCACTCCCTATGGACCTTACACGTACATTCACCCACTTACCTCAATCCCTATGGACTCTACACGTACACTCACCCACTTACCTCAATCCCTATGGACCCTACATGTACACTCACCCACTTACCTCAATCCCTATGGACTCTACACATACATTCACACACCTCACTCCCTACGGACCTAAATGTTCATTTCAATGTAATGTTTTTATTTTAAATTGTAGTTTTTTTATTTTAATTTATTTTATTTTTATTGTAATTATTTATCTTTAGTAAATTAAGTTTTTATTATTTACATACATTTTAGTTAGGTGTTAAGATATTACAGATTTGTACAGGTACCCCCATAGTAGAGGATTAGGGTTCTATGGAAGTCCATAGGGACCCCTATGGTAGATGACTAATTTTAGATACGATGGGGATCCCTATTGGGGATGGTCGGTGGGGCATTCCAAGTGCCCTCTGAACACTTAGTACAATTTCTTTACTAATATAACCTCAGAAAACTTAGTGCCCATTTTATTAACCGCATCTTCTATTTTATTCCTATTACTATTTAATCTCCACACTCTCAGCATCTGGGTAAGGTCATCCTTTTTCAATGATAATGGATGAAAAGATTAAGCATATGAAAGAGTATTTGTATCGGCATGCTTAATACTCCACTGTGATGTCATTATTCAACTTTATGTAGATATCGTTATCACTTGATTCAAAATCTCTTTCATATAATCCTCATAAATCATAAACACTAGGGAAAATTTCTTATTTGCTGGTGTAATGACCCCAATATGCCATTTTATTTTCATTAGCACAATTCCTGATAGAAGACTTTGCACACACAGGAAGTTTGTATCTGCACAGTGGGAAAGTGTCAGTAACTACAGTCGGTGCTCTCCGCAGAGCTAATGGGCAGATTGTTAGTTTACAGAAACACCCACCCAGTAACAGGCATAAAAAATGAAAGCCGCCAGCAGGCAATAATTGCATGTAGAAGTTGCAATATGTAAAGTTTGTGTTTATAAAGTATTTGTTTTTTCTTTTAAATAACACTTTGCAGACTATCAGATTTAGTTAAGCAAAAGACCATAATTGATGATAATTGGTATGCCCCGGATCACTTCACTCTATATACTGTACATTCAGACATATTTTGCTTTGTTTTTGTATGATTTGACCTTTGCAAATTGGTCTCTTTAATTGATTATAATTACTATAATAGGTATATACTAACTAGTTATTTCCATATAGAAGAATGTTAAAGCTGTCAGAATTTACTCTTTTTTTTTTTTTTTCAACAGATGGATCCAAGATTTGGAATAACATTGGAGAAGACCGCATTTGTAACACAGTAGAAAAACTATTTCCATGTTCTGAATGTGGGAAATGTTTCAGTCTGGTCTCACACCTTAATACACATAAGAGGACTCATACAGGAGAAAAGCCTTTTTCATGTTCTGAATGTGGGAAATATTTCGGTCAGGTCTCAAATCTTAATATACATAAGAGGAATCATACAGGAGAAAAGCCTTTTCCATGTTCTGAATGTGGGAAATGTTTCAGTCATCTCTCAAATCTTAATAAACATAAGAGGACGCATACAGGAGAAAAACCTTTTCCATGTTCTGAATGTGGGAAATGTTTCAGTCAGCTCTCAGCTCTTAATACACATAAGAGGACTCATACAGGAGAAAAGCCTTTTCCATGTTCTGAATGTGGGAAATGTTTCAGTCAGCTCTCAGATCTTAATATCCATAAGAGGACTCATACAGGAGAAAAGCCTTTTCCATGTTCCGAATGTGGGAAATGTTTCAGCCAGCTCTCAGCTCTTAATATCCATAAGATGACTCATACAGGAGAAAAGCCTTTTCCATGTTCTGAATGTGGGAAATGTTTCAGTCAGCTCTCAGATCTTAATAGCCATAAGAGGACTCATACAGGAGAAAAGCCTTTTTCATGTTCTGAATGTGGGAAATGTTTCAGTCATCTCTCAGCTCTTAATAGCCATAAGAGGACTCATACAGGAGAAAAGCCTTTTTCATGTTCTGAATGTGGGAAATGTTTCAGTCATCTCTCAGCTCTTAATATCCATAAGAGGACTCATACAGGAGAAAAGCCATTTCCATGTTCTGAATGTGGGAAATGTTTCATTCGGGTCTCACACCTTAATACACATAAGATGTCTCATACAGGAGAAAAACCTTTTCCATGTTCTGAATGTGGGAAATGTTTCAGTCGGGCCTCAATTCTCAAGCGACACATGAGAACTCACACAGGATAAACACCATTTGCATGATCTGAAACTCACACGAGAAAATGTTTCAGTAAGATTTGAAATGACACAAGAAAACTCACACAGGATAAAGACCAGTTGTATGTATGGAATGTGGGTAAGGGTTTAATATGAGTACGCCATTACACATCAACATGACACATCATGCAATTCTACTTCACTCATATAAATGTAAGTAATTAAAAACATTAGCAAGCTCATAAAGATCTATGGATATCTGAGTTGTAAATCACGCTAATAGAGCAGTAAGTTGTACTAATGTATCAGCTTGTATTATTACAATACATGATATGATGCTGGACTGTGCATTGCTGCTTTTTGCTTGGTTACCAAAAACCTTTCGATTTAAGGGATCCAGAACGAATAGACTTTGCTCTACACCATCATACTGAGCACTCATAATACATTTGTGGACCTGTAAACTAAGCTATATATATTTTTTATATAATCTTTATATATTTTTTAACCTTAATAGTCCTTTCCATTAATTTTCCTATTTTCTATGTACATTTGTTGCATCAAACAAAGCAATGAGTTTAAAGGGCTTGAAAATAAAAAAAACTATGCTTTTAGGTATGGAAAGACTCATAAATGTCAATAAAGATATTTTTTAATTGATTAAGAATTGACTGGGATATTTCTTGATTTAATCATATATCACCCCCATCCACTGTTCCCTCTAAGCTGTGCGCGCCCACACATACCCTGAGATGAGCGCACACAACTAAACATGGAGTGCACACAGATCCCTAGGGGGATATGTAATCTTAGTTTTCCCCAATAACTTTTTCCACCCATTAAGAAATTGATCTCCATTGACCCTATATCCATTTCGTTTTGCAATGTATGTATCCTTTCTTAGTTATGTGCTTATAACGTGTTCCTAATTAATTGTTTCCACCCAGGGAGAAATAGATCTCCATTGACCCTTTTCCTTTTGCCGGTGCTCCCTTTGAGATAGCGCTGCTGGGCGGAGAAACTTGATAGGGCAAATCTGGTGCTGATGTCAGATGTCGACATCCGACATTAGCTTGCTCTCTCAAAGCATCAGAGTCATTCACCCTTCCATGCTGTGTTAAAAACATTTCAATGTGCGCACAAAACAAATCAAAGAATCACACAGGACAAAAGGAAAAGGGTCAATGGAGATCTATTTCTCCCTGGGTGGAAACAATTAATTGGAAAAACGTTATAAGCACATAACAAAGAAAGGAATCATACATTGCAAAATGAAATGTATATAGGGTCAATGGAGATCTATTTCTTAATGGGTGGAAAAAGGTTCATGGGAAAACTAAAATTAAATATCCACCTGTAGGGAATTAGAAATGAATGTTCTTTCATATGGAATTAGTACGTGATGCCACCAGGCTGGTGGAGATAGAGACTGAGTACTTGGTGGGAACAAAGAACAGAATCTGTGGTTAAATGACTGAAGATCTTTAGAATATCTGAAGGAGTTACTATTTAGTAAAAATAGTGCACTTTTATGGTATACTATGGCCTTGATTCAGTTGAGCTGTCGTTGTTTACAGGAGCCCGTAAACTAATTTGCTGTTCAATTGGCGTCTTTTTGCGAGCTGCAATCGATCTACGGGTTACAGGCTGAAAATCCCTGCGGTTGTAAAAATAGTAACTTCCAACCCATCTAAGCCTTTGATCTTTCAAGCTCGCAACAGTTATAATTTCAAAATCGCTATTCAATTGCTACAGTTCCTCAAGCCAGCAAATATTTTCACACCTGTAAAAGTCAAATGTAGAAGGAGACACAGGGGAGGGAGGGGGAAGAGACCCAGGGGAGGGGGAAAGAGACACAGGGGAGGGAGAGGGGTAACAGTCAAAGGGGAGGGAGAGCTGGGGAAGAGACACAGGAGGGAAAGAGACACGGGGGAGGGAGAGGAGGGGGGGAGAGACACAGGGGAGTGAGATGAGGGCGGAAGAGACAGGGTAGTGAGATGAGGGGGGAAAAGACAGGGTGGGAGAGACTCGCAATAAGCACCAAAGGAGTTCATTGCGAGGCCCTTGATGAGCGCTGCCAAAGGCGCTCATCGCTAAGCCAATAAAGTCGAGGGTGGGAAAGGTACAGGGGAGAAGCCCACAATGAGCGCCAAAGGCTCTCATTGCGAGGCCCATGATGAGTGCCAAAGGCGCTCATCGTGAGGCCATTAAAGTAGAGGGGGAGGCTTGCATTGTGTGGCAACCAGCATTGCCAGGCTTCACTTTTTATTGCAGTCATTTTTGAAGAAAAGCCATTACTGTATAATTACTCCCACCCTAATTCACACTCAATCCTATCAAAAGTAACAGAGTGATAGTGAAGTAAAAGATCACTCTTATTGACATGATTACAGCAATCCGAATCCTCAAGCAACCAGAAAAAAATGAAATCATGTACTTTAAAGACAAATTAAGATTTACAGTGCTCAACAAATGCCATGAGCCAGGTTATGATGCCACAAAATGCTTACAGGCACCTAAATTTCATCCACTGTAGGTCTCTGCAATTTGATTTTATCTGGAAGTAGACAGGCATGAGTGACTGAGCCAGGGCAGTGTTGGCGTTACATTCCCTGGGCATGAGTGACTGAGTCAGGGCAGTGTTAGGGTTACATACCCCGGGCATGAGTGACTGAGCCAGTGCAGTGTTAGGGTTACATACCGCGGGCATGAGTGACTGAGTCAGGGCAGTGTTGTCGTTACATTCCCAGGGCATGAGTGACTGAGCCAGTGCAGTGTTAGGGTTACATACCGCGGGGATGAGTGACTGAGCCAGGGCAGTGTTAGGGTTACATACCCCGGGCATGAGTGACTGGGCCAGGGCAGTGTTAGGGTTACATACCCCGGGCATGAGTGACTGAGCCAGGGCAGTGTTAGGGTTACATACCCTGGGCATGAGTGACTGAGCCAGGGCAGTGTTAGGGTTACATAGCCCGGGCATGAGTGACTGAGCCAGGGCAGTGTTAGGGTTACATACACCGGCCATGAGTGACTGAGCCAGGGCAGTGTTAGGGTTACATAGCCCGGGCATGAGTGACTGAGCCAGGGCAGTGTTAGGGTTACATACCCCGGACATGAGTGACTGAGCCAGGGCAGTGTTAGGGTTACATACACCGGCCATGAGTGACTGAGCCAGGGCAGTGTTAGGGTTACATAGCCCGGGCATGAGTGACTGAGCCAGGGCAGTGTTAGGGTTACATAGCCCGGGCATGAGTGACTGAGCCAGGGCAGTGTTAGGGTTACATACCCCGGCCATGAGTGACTGAGCCAGGGCAGTGTTAGGGTTACATACCCAGGGCATGAGTGACTGAGCCAGTGCAGTGTTAGGGTTACATACCCCGGGGATGAGTGACTGAGCCAGGGCAGTGTTAGGGTTACATACCCCAGGCATGAGTGACTGAGCCAGGGCAGTGTTAGGGTTACATACCCCGGGCATGAGTGACTGAGCCAGGGCAGTGTTAGGGTTACATACCCTGGGCATGAGTGACTGAGCCAGGCTGTGTTAGGGTTACATAGCCCGGGCATGAGTGACTGAGCCAGGGCAGTGTTAGGGTTACATACCCCGGGCATGAGTGACTGAGCCAGGGCAGTGTTAGGGTTACATACCCTGGTCATGAGTGACTGAGCCAGGCTGTGTTAGGGTTACATAGCCCGGGCATGAGTGACTGAGCCAGTGCAGTGTTAGGGTTACATACCCCGGACATGAGTGACTGAGCCAGGGCAGTGTTAGGGTTACATACCCCGGCCATGAGTGACTGAGCCAGGGCAGTGTTAGGGTTACATAGCCCGGTCATGAGTGACTGAGCCAGGTTAGTGTTAGGGTTACATACCCCGGACATGAGTGACTGAGCCAGGGCAGTGTTAGGGTTACATTCCCCGGCCATGAGTGACTGAGCCAGGGCAGTGTTAGGGTTGCATACCCCGGGGATGAGTGACTGAGCCAGGGCAGTGTTAGGGTTACATACCCCGGGCATGAGTGACTGAGCCAGGGCAGTGTTAGGGTTACATACCCCGGACATGGGTGACTGAGCCAGGGCAGTGTTAGGGTTACATACCCTGGGCATGAGTGACTGAGCCAGGGCAGTGTTAGGGTTACATAGCCCGGGCATGAGTGACTGAGCCAGGGCAGTGTTAGGGTTACATACCCCGGACATGAGTGACTGGGCCAGGGCAGTGTTAGGGTTACATACCCCGGCCATGAGTGACTGAGCCAGGGCAGTGTTAGGGTTACATAGCCCGGGCATGAATGACTGAGCCAGGGCAGGGTTAAGGTTACATAGCCCGGACATGAGTGACTGAGCCAGGGCAGTGTTAGGGTTACATAGCCCGGGCATTAGTGACTGAGCCAGGGCAGTGTTAGGGTTACATAGCCCGGCCATGAGTGACTGAGCCAGGCCGTGTTAGGGTTACATAGCCCGGGCATTAGTGACTGAGCCAGGGCAGTGTTAGGGTTACATACCTCGGACATGAGTGACTGAGCCAGGGCAGTGTTAGGGTTACATACCCCGGCCATGAGTGACTGAGCCAGGGCAGTGTTATGGTTACATAGCCCGGGCATAAGTGACTGAGCCAGGGCAGTGTTAGGGTTACATACCCCGGACATGAGTGACTGAGCCAGGGCAGTGTTAGGGTTACATACCCCGGCCATGAGTGACTGAGCCAGGGCAGTGTTAGGGTTACATACCCTGGGCATGAGTGACTGAGCCAGGGCAGTGTTAGGGTTACATAGCCCGGGCATGAGTGACTGAGCCAGGGCAGTGTTAGGGTTACATAGCCCAGGCATGAGTGACTGAGCCAGGGCTGTGTTAGGGTTACATACCCCGGACATGAGTGACTGAGCCAGGGCAGTGTTAGGGTTACATAGCCCGGGCATGAGTGACTGAGCCATGGCAGTGTTAGGGTTACATACCCCGGACATGAGTGACTGAGCCAGGGCAGTGTTAGGGTTACATAGCCCGGGCATGAGTGACTGAGCCAGGGCAGTGTTAGGGTTATATAGCCCGGGCATGAGTGACTGAGCCAGTGCAGTGTTAGGGTTACATACCCCGGGGATGAGTGACTGAGCCAGGGCAGTGTTAGGATTACATACCCCGGGCATGAGTGACTGAGCCAGGGCAGTGTTAGGGTTACATACCCCGGGCATGAGTGACTGAGCCAGGGCAGTGTTTGGGTTACATACCCCGGGCATGAGTGACTGAGCCAGGGCAGTGTTAGGGTTACATAGCCCTGGCATGATTGACTGAGCCATGGCAGTGTTAGGGTTACATACCCCGGACATGAGTGACTGAGCCAGGGCAACGTTAGGGTTACATACCCCGGCCATGAGTGACTGAGCTAGGGCAGTGTTAGGGTTACATAGCCCGGGCATGAGTGGCTGAGCCAGGGCAGTGTTAGGGTTACATACCCCGGACATGAGTGACTGAGCCAGGGCAGTGTTAGGGTTACATACCCCGGGCATGAGTGACTGAGCCAGGGCAGTGTTAGGGTTACATACCCCCGGCATGAGTGACTGAGCCAGGGCAGTGTTAGGATTACATACCCCGGGCATGAGTGACTGAGCCAGGGCAGTGTTAGGGTTACATACCCCGGGCATGAGTGACTGAGCCAGGGCAGTGTTTGGGTTACATACCCCGGGCATGAGTGACTGAGCCAGGGCAGTGTTAGGGTTACATAGCCCTGGCATGATTGACTGAGCCATGGCAGTGTTAGGGTTACATACCCCGGACATGAGTGACTGAGCCAGGGCAATGTTAGGGTTACATACCCCGGCCATGAGTGACTGAGCTAGGGCAGTGTTAGGGTTACATAGCCCGGGCATGAGTGGCTGAGCCAGGGCAGTGTTAGGGTTACATACCCCGGACATGAGTGACTGAGCCAGGGCAGTGTTAGGGTTACATACCCCGGGCATGAGTGACTGAGCCAGGGCAGTGTTAGGGTTACATACCCCCGGCATGAGTGACTGAGTCAGGGCAGTGTTGACGTTTAATTCCCAGGGCATGAGTGACTTGCCAGTGCAGTGTTAGGGTTACATACCCCAGGGATGAGTGACTGAGCCAGGGTTGTGTTAGGGTTACATACCCCGGGCATGAGTGACTGAGCCAGGGCAGTGTTAGGGTTACATACCCCGGGCATGAGTGACTGAGCCAGGGCAGTGTTAGGGTTACATACCCCGGGCATGAGTGACTGAGTCAGGGCAGTGTTGGCGTTACATTCCCAGGGCATGAGTGACTGAGCCAGTGCAGTGTTAGGGTTACATACCCCGGACATGAGTGACTGAGCCAGGGCAGTGTTAGGGTTACATACCCCGGGCATGAGTGACTGAGCCAGGGCAGTGTTAGGGTTACATACCCCGGGCATGTGTTACTGAGCCAGGGCAGTGTTGGGGTTACATAGCCCGAGCATGAGTGACTGAGCCAGGGCAGTGTTAAGGTTACATACCCCGGACATGAGTGGCTGAGCCAGGGCAGTGTTAGGGTTACATACCCCGGGCATGAGTGACTGAGCCAGGGCAGTGTTAGGGTTACATACCCCGGGCATGAGTGACTGAGCCAGGGCAGTGTTAGGGTTACATTCCCCGGGCATGAGTGACTGAGTAAGGGCAGTGTTAGGGTTACATTCCCAGGGCATGAGTGACTGAGCCAGTGCAGTGTTAGGGTTACATACCCCGGGGATCAGTGACTGAGTCAGGGCAGTGTTGGCGTTACATTCCCAGGGCATGAGTGACTAAGCCAGTGCAGTGTTAGGGTTACATACCCCGGGGATGAGTGACTCAGCTTGGGCAGTGTTAGGGTTACATACCCTGGGCATGAGTGACTGAGCCAGGGCAGTGTTAGGGTTACATACCCCGGGCATGAGTGACCGAGTCAGGGCAGTGTTAGGGTTACATTCCCCGGTCATGAGTGACTGAGCAAGGGCAGTGTTAGGGTTACATACCCTGGGCATGAGTGACTGAGCCAGGGCAGTGTTAGGGTTACATACCCCGGGCATGAGTGACTGAGCCAGGGCAGTGTTAGAGTTACATTCCCAGGGCATGAGTGACTGAGCCAGTGCAGTGTTAGGGTTACATACCCCGGGGATCAGTGACTGAGCCAGGGCAGTGTTGGCGTTGCATTCCCTGGGCATGAGTGACTGAGCCAGGGCAGTGTTAGGGTTACATACCCCCGGCATGAGTGACTGAGTCAGGGCAGTGTTGGCGTTACATTCCCCGGGTTCAGCACTGCACCCTCCAGCGGAATGTACCTGATTGTAAGTGAGGAGTGAAAGCTGCTGCTGCTAGAACAGCACTCACTGACACATATACTTAGCAGAGCATCCTATGTGCAGCTAATCTAGGCCTCTTTATTATGTAACTCTCAAGCAACCAGAAACTACATTTATCCGGCACCTACCAATCTCCATGGGTTCCGGTTAACTGGGAGTCTACTGTACTGTAAAAGGATATTAAGATCTATTTTAAATTCAATCGCTCTGCAGCATTGTGAAAAGAGTTCACCCAATATTATGTATATACAATTAAGAAGGTTAAATTCCAGTTACATTTGGAAGGAAATTGAATCACTTAGTGTGAGTAATAAATCTATTTTTACATGTAAAACTTTGCTAAGTTTCTTAACCCATACTCCATTATATTGTAAACAAATGCTAAATTTCAAGCAATGAATGGTAGTGAGCTTAAGACACAATAACATTGATTATCACCTGACTTACTCTCCTTGCAAAATGTTGCACAACAGAAATTTTTAGCATACACATACTCAAAAAAATTAGAAGGAGCATAGCCCTCATCCTCTCTTTTTCCCACCATCCTCTCTCTCCTAGCCTCTCCCCCCCCCCCCACAAATCTTCCTTATCATTATCCCTCTTTCACCCCATCCAATCTCTCTCTCTTTTTTCATCACATTCCAACTGTTGTGGACGAAATTCATGAAAATTTATATTATTTCCATGCTGCATTCCTTTTCCTTACATTATATCATAAGATAAGGCACTAATTACTTTTATTCTTTATTTTCCAAGAGTCCTAAGATGGCGACCGAAGCCTTATCCTGAGAGTCCTAAGATGTCTACTGAGTCATATCCTGGAAATCCTAAGATGATATTTACACTATATCCGGGAGCTCCCAGATGACATTAACATCCTTGACCAAATAAGGATATGATCCGAGCCGCCTTCCAGAGCCAATCAGAAGCTTCACCTAACCTGACCATAACGACATTAACTTCAGAGACCAAATATGGAAGGACCCTTCCTACTTTGTCAACCAATCAAATAACTCACTAACTGTCTGACAATGAGTTGTAGGATTGTTATATCTGATAAACTTATACCATATAAGTTTCTATGTTGTATTTGGGGGGGTTCGTTGGGCAATATACAAGAAGCTTTATACCAGAACTCTGTGTCTGTGTAAATTCTTGTCTCTGTGTGCACATGTGTCCAACAGATGGATAATTTGGCCAGCAACAGATATCACTATGGGATTATTTATCCTTCCAAATCAATATGGCGCCCGAACAGGGAACCTGGGTTCGGACCAACAGGCAGCCGACCAAAGGAAGACTTTGAGACGGGTATGCAGTGGCAGAAAGGAGTCTGATCAACTCTAATCTATGGTAAGGTTAATGTTTAAAAACCTTGCATATATGTACTGCCTCTGTATTTTTGTCTCTTTGTCTTCGTCTGCTACTGCAAGGCACCAAAAGTACAGGTAAATTACTTGCCCAGGGTCTACTTTGAAGAAATATCTGTACTGAATAATATCTGTTGCCTGTGATTGTTTGCAATATAACTGAGAAATGCAGCTTAGAAATCTTTCCTCTGTACCTTTAAGACTGTAGCAGTGAATTTCGTGACAGGCAAGGTCAGAGTGTACAGTGAAAAGAATTTCCCCCCTCTTGTCCCGCTGAATTCTTTTAAGGGCGTATCTTAGTTAAGAGAATTCTTTCTATGCCAATGTTTTAAGGTCGTCTGAATTTTGTACAGTAAAAAAATTAACTGTCATGTTTCATGTTTCTGTTCATAGAAAGTTGTTGTTGAATTCGTTTAAGGTGATTAAAGTACGTGAAGTAAATGTTTGTGTGATTGGTGCATGAAAGTAGGTGTGTCCCGGGAGGAGATTGATTTCAAAAGTAAACAGTTTAAGATATGTACTCAAAGTTAGACTTTGAGACGGTGCCTCAAATGGAACAGTAGGTATCTCAAAGGAAACAGTACCTTAGGACTGTATACGTACCCCTAAGAGTATAAGTATATATACGAACACCGACCCTGCGAATTGGTTGTGTAACAAACACAACAATTTAACAATGATCAGAGGCGTCATTATACACACTACGGATAGGTGTGTGGTTTTTCGGACTGTTTAACTAAGAAGGAAATCTCCATAAGACCTACAATGTAATGGGAGATTATTTTGTTTGAATGCATTGCATGTAACAGTTTTCATATTTCTGTGTACTTTTAAATATATATATATACATATATAAATATTCTTTTGCGCTCTTCTAAAAATTCTTACCTGAAACCATCCACTTTTGGTAGTGATTGGTCACGCATTACCCACCTAGTCTCCGAAGGGCCAATCCTGTGACTTGCCTGTGTTTATGGAAGACGCACAAACCAAAAAATTGTGGCAGTTGAGCACGACAGGCATCAATAACACCTTGAATTTCCGTCTTTCTTATTCTCCAATTGGTTATACAATGTTGAAATATTTTGTCTGAAGTTTCTGTGCATTCATAACTTCTTACTAAAACACTCTGTACTTTTAAAGGGAGGTGAACTAGTCACACACCACCCACCTAGTCTTCAGAGGGCAAACCCTGTGACGGTCTATGTTCAGAGAGAACGTGTCGGTCTGGCCAGCCTATAACGGTCGATCATAATAGACCAACCCATTTCTAAGCTTCGCCCTCTTTCCTCTGCTTGATCTTGCTACGCTGTGCTGCTGCTCTCTCTCTCTGTGATATCGGTCTCTGAATACAAAGTGTTTCTGTTTGTGACATTGACGTAAAAATGGGACAGAATTTAGAGAAGCCGAGTAAGGGCAAGCTGGCCCGTGAAATTTTGAGAGAGAGAGGGGGTCATGAAGCTGTTAAGAAAGCTAAAAAGATTCACTGAATTTGTGGTTTTACAAGCAGTATTGAGGACAGATCGCAAGCAGAAGAATGGCATAAAATGTTGAAAGAAAAGAAAGGATTGTTGAAAGATAATGGTTTATTATCAAGTGTGGAGGCGTGGTACAGGGTAGCCAAGGCAATTGCCAGAGACATGTACCATGCTCCCTTTAATACAAAAGAAGTAAAACATGAAATACCTGTTACTATGTAGTCCTCGTCTCAATGTAATGGTCAGGGAAAGGGAACTAACGACACGCCTACAGTTAATCCCACTGTGCAAACACACACCTCCCTTCCATATACGCCCTTATATCCCGTTCTTAAAGCAGACGAGACCTGTTACACACCCTTGCCAATCATGCCCAATATAGAGCAAGCACCTCAAACGTTACAGATATCCATGAGTGATATTCAGACTGTTACTGCCCAATGTGCTGCAAATAATAAATCTACACCACATGCAGAGGGCCATAAAGACACAGACTTACAGTCACGATCAGAGTGTGATTCACAGAATAAAAGAAGGGTGAAAGCACCACCTCTTACTGGAAATTTTGATAATATGTTTAATACAGAGGAGGCTCCCACAATGTATGTTGCATTCACTCCGTCACAAGCTTTGTCCCTGGTAAATACGTTACAGATAAACTAGAAGATCAGGCTATTAATTTGTCACACAGGATAAAACAGAGTCATTGGAAATATATCATTCCAGACTTACACAAGTATTTTCTGATTTGGGTTTCAGCTTGTATAACAAGATACATGCTCAGATGCTGGGAGCAGCCTTTGTGGAGGGATTGAGAGAAACCATCAGGAAAGGTTTATTAACATCTTGTCCCGAATACAAGGTGTTGCCATTAGAGACTTTGTTATTGGTAGCAAAAGGGCTTGAGTCCTCATAAGGTAATAAAAAAGACTACACACATTATGGTGTCTTCTGAGCAGAAGGGGACAAAGCCAACAAGAAACAAGAACGTTTTTTAATTGTAACAAAGTTGGACACCTTTATAAGAGCTGTCGTGCACCAAGGAAAAATCAAGGGAGACAGAATAAAATCGCCCAAACAGTAGCAGATGCTAACAAAGCAATAACAGCTACCAATCAAGCCACAGCACCCCCACAATAGGATAGTGGGAAACCTGTGTCACTTACCCCAGTTATGGCAGCGTCTTCAGGGAATAGTGGAGGGCCCCAAGCTATTGTAACAATACCTACAGAAGGAAACCCTTTGACTTTTCTAGTGCACACAGGCGCAGCCAGAAGTGTTATTAAACAAGAAGACCTGCCACACACATCCTACTTATCTAATATTGATGTTACCTGCATGGGAGTAGATGGTATGCCTTGCTGTAGTGTTTTGACTTAACCATTACAGGTAGGCCTATTTCCAGATCTTTTTGCAAGATTTGTGGTATCCTCAACTTGTCCTATGAATTTACTAGGTGCAGATGTTCTCTCACGACTTCAAGCTTCAATTACGTTTACTCCTGAGGGTGAAATACAAATATGTTCTCCTCTATCTACAGTGGATACTTCAGCTCTCTGTACACTACCAGTACTCCTGCATCTAGATGAAGTTACAAAGCATAAAAAGCTACTCCAAGCTCCGGAAGAAATCCTAAGTAGAGTCCCTACATGTCTCTGGTTAGAAGGGCCAGAGGACATTGGACACCTTAGGGTTCCACCAGTTATGGTGAAGCTAAAACCAGGAGCTGAATTACCACGGAAATCACAATATCCTCTCAAGCCGGTTCAAGCTAAGGCGATATCAGAACAAATAGACAAACTATTGAAGCAAGGTGCCCTGGTTCCATGCATCTCTCCATGTAATACACCTCTATGACCAGTGAAGAAAAGAACACTGAAAGGAGAACCTGAAAAGTATTGCATGGTCCAAGATCTACAAGCAATTAATGAAGTAACCATACTTGACACACCTTACACATGATCGGGTGAGAGCAATACAAGAGATAGCCCCACCAACCGGCCATAGACCTCTACACGCTTTCCTAGGACTCATCTCCTATTGTAGAGCCTGGATACCTCAAGCTTCACTTCTAATGCAACCTTGATGGTGGTCCTCAGCAGATCAAGATCAATTGACTGAAGGAGTAACGAAAAATACTCTTAACTGGAATATAAACAGCTTCCCAAAGAAACATGTGGATGAAACATGTAACATATCAGGATCTTCAGATCAGGACAGAAACGCATCACATGATTGTCGTGAACAAATGAAGATGGAAACAACGCACCTTCCAACTGTAAAATAGACAGCTCTGAATGAACCGAATGTTACTTTGTATGTTGACGAATCACGATACGCTGATGAAGCTGGGAAATATCACACAGGTTATGCGGTTACTACTACTGAAAATGTGATACAAGCTTCCTCACTTCCACCTACAATGTCGGCGCAAGAGGCTGAGTTGATAGCACTTGCCAGAGCAAGATTGCAGAAGGAGTTCGAGCTAACATATACACAGATTGTAGATATGCGTTGGGAGTGGCTCATGATTTTGGAGTAATCTGGAAAACTAGAGGATTTCTTACAGCCGCTGATACACCAGTAAAACATAGCATAGCTATCCAGGAACTATTGGAAGCTTTACTACTCCCTAAAGAAGTGTCTATACTAAAAATTAAGGCACATGGAAAACGTAATTCTGATGAAGCACGGGGAAATCATTTAGCTGACCAATCAGCTAAGAAAGCAGCTAAGGAAAAGGAGGAAATAAACACCTACATGATACAAGTCCTGCCAACCGATTTAAAACTGCTTAAAGAACTACAAAACAATGGCAGATCCTGAAGAAATACAGAGGTGGAAAGCAAAAGGAGCAATCCTCAAAGATGGATTGTATGCTAACAATCTAAGACTTTGTCTACCAAAGAGTTTGTATCCAGCAGTGGTGCAATGGGCACATAGGGCATCACATTTGTCAAAAACACTCATGAACACTTTGATAAATAAATATTATGAAGCCCCAGGTATCACATCGCTTACACGTAACTACAGTAAATCGTGTACTATCTGTGCTAAATGTAATCCAGGTAAAACAGAGAAAACGCCCCAGAAACATTTAGCAAAACCTTTGTACCCTTTCCAACGAATACAAATTGATCATATTCAGATGCCAAAAAGTGGTTGATTTGAATATGTACTGGTCATAGTTGACATGTTTTCAGGATGGCCAGAGGCTTATCCAGTCACAAATATGACAGCAAAAACTACTGTAAAACACTTACTATCTGAAGTCATATGCAGGTGATAGAAAGTGATCAGGGACCAGCTTTTACTGCCACGTTAGCTAAAGAAATGTGGGCAGTTCTAGGTGTAACACTTACATTACACACTCCTTACCATCCACAAAGTAGTGGAAAAGTAGAACGAATGAATGGCACCCTAAAATCTAGAATGCTAAAAATGTCACAAGAAACTGGTATGTCAAGGCCAGAAAGTCTTCCTATTGTACTGTTCAGTGTAAGATACACCCCTAGAGGGAAGTCTTCTCTGTCCCCTCATGAGATGCTATTTGGGTCTGCTCCTAGATTAGGGTGTTACTATCCTCAGCAATTGCAACTTAAATCTGATGTGTTGGTTGATTATGTGACTGCATTGTCAAAAACACTGACTAAAATCTATGCACAAGTGTTATCTTCTTTTCCAGATCCAGAAACCAGTACTGATACTCACCAACTGCTTCCTGGTGATTGGGTCTTGGCTAAGAAATGTGTGGGGAAACAATCCCTGGAATCCAGATATGATGGTCCCTTCCAAGTACTTTTAACCACAGCAACGTCAGTTAAATTGGAACGAAAACCTACCTGGATCACGCATCTCACTGTAAAAAAGTCCCTGCTCCAGATCAACAGTGACCAGCGCCATGGGAATATTCCCATTCATCCTTTCCTTGCTGCCTCTAATAAAAGCTCAAGCTGAGTTTGTAGCTATCACCCAAGAAAAATGGGGTGTTACCTTCTGGTACAATTCGTATGGTACTGTGAGGAATTGACTCTGCTGGGTTTCGAACCCTGGTTGGCATGTTGCTGGACCTCTTCCCTGCCTGTACACCAGCCTGCCTCTTGCAGATTTGCCTGAGATCTGATACCTTGACTCTACAAGCAATGAAATCAGTGACAACTCTCTTTAGCTGTGTCTGGTCAGCTGTCTGGTTCTTGGCCTATATGAGGCACTTCCTGTCTCTGTTTCTTTGCCAGATTATTGTGGTTCATGAACTCTCTAATCCAGATTGTTCCTGTTTCTCCTACCTGTTTCTGAACTTGGACTGTTTTTGACTTTGCTGCTTCTCCTTCCCACTGACCTCGGCTTTCCTCACTCAGATTATTATCTTTCTGTTCCTGTCTCCCATCTCTGCTTC
Source organism: Discoglossus pictus (assembly GCA_027410445.1). Classification (NCBI taxonomy): domain Eukaryota; kingdom Metazoa; phylum Chordata; class Amphibia; order Anura; family Alytidae; genus Discoglossus; species Discoglossus pictus. The sequence goes on from CM050173.1 coordinate 116,256,912, forward strand.
AGAGCAGATGGCCAATCAAGGCTCAGGGGCTCAACCTTCTGGGTAACGAGTTGCTATCTCTGGCAGAGAATTTTGCTGATCTGGCTACTGGACTCCAAACTTTGTATCACCAATATCATAACACTATCCCTCTATCTATCCCTCAATCTATCTATCTATCTATCCCTCAAAAGCTCTATCTATCTATCTATCTATCTATCTATCTATCTATCTATCTATCTATCCCTCAAAAGATCTATCTATCTATCTATCTATCCCTCAAAAGATCTATCTATCTATCTATCTATCTATCTATCTATCTATCTATCTATCTGTCTAAATATCCCTCTATCTATCCCTCAATCTATCTATCCCTCTATCTATCCCTCTATCTATCCCTCAAAAGATCTATCTATCTATCTATCTATCTATCTATCTATCTATCTATCTATCTATCTATCTATCTGTCTATCTATCTATCTATCTATCTATCTATCTATCTATCTATCTATCTATCCCTCAATCTATCTATATGTCTATCTATCTGTCTGTCTATCCGTCTATCTATCTGTCTATCTATCTATCTATCTATCTATCTATCTATCTATCTATCTATCTGTCTATCTATCTATCTATCTATCTATCTATCTATCTATCTATCTATCTATCTATCTATCCCTCTATATATCTATCTATCCCTCTATATATCTATCTATCTAAAGATTTTTACAAGTGGTGTTACCTTACAAGTAAAGGCTGATACATTGCAGAGTGCACTAATTGTTAAACTAGTATAAAAGGTTTGTGAGCTATTTTTGATATTTTTATATCAAGTGCAATTCTAGTAAAAGCGTAAGAGTTTAAATAAAAGGAGGGACTTCAAAGAAAAGGGAGGGCAGATTTATAGTGCAAAGGAGGAAAATCTTATACAAATATATTATTTTATATTCTTTGTTTTTCCCACTGACATTTTGTAGATAATAATAATAATTATGAGTCAGTCCAGTGGCAACCTTATTCAGTGTACATCCTGTCATATGTATGCAATAATGGAACAGATGATCCAGGGTCCATACCGCTGTGAGAGGTGTGAACATGTTGCCACTCTGGAAGCTCAAATTGGAGATCTGGAGAGGAGAATTGCAGCACTTAGTGATATTGCTCCACTGGAAAGGGGGTTGGTGCTCACTGAGCACAGTTTAGCTGGGCCTAGCATGGAGGGTGGAGCTGGGGCTAGTAAGGATGTCCAGGGAGTTAGCTGGGTTACAGTTACAAGGGGAAGCAGGGGGAACAGGAGGAGGCAGTCCAGTTCTGAGTTGGCAAACACCAACAGATTTGCCAGATTGAGTGAAACTGTTGGCGATGTCCATTCAGGAATGGCAATGCCAGATAGAGCTGTTCCCTCTAACAGTCGGGAGAACAGTTCTACTGGAGGAGAGGGAGGGCAGAATAGGCAGAGCAACAGAAAAGTTTTGGTGACAGGGAACTCTATTATTAGGAAGGTAGACAGGATAATTTGTCACCCAGATCCCAGCAATCGAAGAGTTTGCTGTCTCCCGGGTGCTCGGGTTCGTCATGTTGTGGATCGGGTAGACAAATTATTGGGAGGGGCTGGAAATGAACCGGCGGTCTTGGTACATATTGGTACCAATGACAAAGTTAGTGGAAGATGGAGTGTCCTAAAGAATGATTTCAGAGAACTAGGTAATAAGCTGAAGGCAAGGACCTCCAAGGTAGCATTTTCTGAGATACTACCAGTGCCACGTGCTAGCCCAGGGAGGCAGAAGGAGCTTAGGGAGATTAATGCGTGGCTAAAGATGTGGTGCACTAAGGAGGGGTTTGGGTTTTTAGAACACTGGGCTGACTTCCCACTTCTGTACAATCTCTACAGCAGGGATGGATTGCACCTTAATGATGAGGGAGCTTTTGTGCTAGGGGTTAGGATGGTAGAAAGGCTGGAGGATTTTTTAAACTAGTAGGTGGGGGGAAGTGAGTAGATATAAGTAATGGGGTAGAAAGTGTAGGGTATAATGGATGAATTAACAACTCATATGGGAGGATATGGGGGAAGGGGTAGTATAGTCAATAGGGAGATAGTACTAAGTAACTCAAGTACAATGGCAGGAACTTTGGAGCTAAAGACTGATAACATAAAGTGTATGCTTGCTAATGCCAGAAGCTTGCCAGGAAAAATGGGAGAGTTAGAATTATTAGCCATTTATGAAAAATGGGATTTAATAGGCATTACCGAAACATGGTGGGAGGAATCTCATGACTGGACTGTTAATCTGGATGGTTATAACCTATCTAGGAAAGACAGAGGCAATGGTAAAAGAGGAGGAGGGATTTGTCTGTATGTTAAGCCTGAATTTAAGCCTATAGTCAGAGACAATATTTATGGTGGACCTAGCGATAAAGTTGAATGTTTGTGGGTAGAGTTAAATAGTGGAGCAGCAAATTCCAAAATAATATTAGTAGGAGTATGCTATAAACCCCCAAATATAGCTGAAAGTGAGGAAATACAGTTATTGTTCCAGATTGGAAATGCAGCTAAGCTTGGGCAAGTTCTAATAATGGGAGATTTTAATTACCCTGAAATAAACTGGATAAATGAGACCAGCAGTTCAACTAAGGGGAGCAGGTTCTTGAGTACACTCAGGGATCATTATCTGGTCCAGGTTATACAAGAGCCTACTAGAAATGACGCCATCTTGGATTTAGTCATCACAAATAATATTGATATAATATCAAATGTTGGAATAGGGCAACCTTTGGGAAACAGTGATCACAACACAGTCAAATTTGAGATTGAATTAAAAAAAACTAAATTTTAAGAGGCCAACAAAAACTCTTAATTTTAAAAAGGCAGATTTTAATGGTCTAAGGGCAGCAATACAAAGTATAGACTGGGACAGAGAACTGATAGGTAAAAATACTGACCATAAACGGACAACATTTAAATCCTTACTGAATATACATACACATCGGCATATACCAAGTGGTAATAAAAGTAAAAGGAGTAAATCCCATCCAATGTGGCTTAACAATGATTTAAAGATCAAGATAAGGAGTAAGTTAGTGATAGGGGGGGCGGAAGTGATGCACACGCCAGAGTGAGACTGTCGTGTCAGATGGCAGGGGAGCGGACTCCAGAGAAATGTGCTGCTCACTTGGAGACTTCACACTAGTCGCTGCATATTACCTACTTAGCCCACAGCAATCTTATGCAGTTACCTCAGGAATAGCCACATAGACCTAAAACATCCCCTTCCAGGACAGACCCCTTAAGATCAAAAAAGAGCTAAGAGGTAATCAACACCCAGGAGCTGAAATAAAGATAGACGCGATATAGCGTCTTGGGGGAAAAAAAAGGGAAATTCCGCGAAAACAGACAGCGTTAGCTGGAGCGGAGCTGCTGAGAATCCCCTATAGCTAGCCCTACATAGCAGGGCACAATAACAGCTATCCAGGAAAGGTGTAACTAATCTGGAATAGCCAGCAGTGCTGGCATAACATTTTTTTCCTACCTATTACCTCGTACTGCAAGAGTTTCCATCCGAGTCAGAACTGAAAGCATTACATGGTGGATCAGTAGGAGGAGTGCTGAGTTCTGTGTGCTGGGCCTTTCCTGGAGGAAGGGTAAGAGGCTTGGTTGTGGCTTATACAGCTTTTCTTTCTTATGCGGATGTGCATAGATATTATACTTGGATACAATATTACTGGAATCCAACATACTATATACACCCCTGGCTGAGGAGTAAAAGGAATGGAAATAAACCTTGGTTTAAGAACATCTCCCAAAAAATAGATATCATATAGACAATACGCTGAAGACTTTGGAGAATTAGAATTTGCTTTGCAAATTCAAAGAAAAGGGAGAAAGAAAGGGAAGAGGGAAAAGGGGAGGAAAAGGAAATAAAAAAAGAGAAAAAAACTGAGAGACTTCCTGTGCCTTTTATCTCTGGTATTTAGGGAAAAAAATATTTGAAGAAAAAAGGGTATACCTAAGTCGTCACAGTGAAATAATTGTCCTGAAATCTGTCAAACCTGATGCTAAAGGTAGCAGACAGAAATTATCAACTAAGATATACTCACCATATCCTCTGGAAATAGGAAGAAAACTTAATTCACCCTTAAAGTTACATCTTCCATATACAATTAAGCAGAAAACAAAAGGAAAATAATTCCTACTCTTTACTTGAAAATATATAAGCGCAAACTAAGATAAAAAGGAAAGGGGGAAAGAGGAAAGAAAAGGGAAAAAAAGGGGAAAAAAAAGAAAAAAAAAAAGAAAAAAGGAACCCTGAAAAAATTCTATAATAAAAACAGGGAAGGTCATAAGAGGTCTAATTATGTCAAATAAAAAGAGTAATACAGCTAATAAAACAAGACTGAAGGAGAAAGTAAAAGATCCAATAAAACCAACAAGCTTCTTTTCTCCTAGAAACAAAGGGACAATTTCAGACTCCTCTCATGCAGACACTAGCTCAGACCTTATAGAAAATCAGACCCCGGAAAAACTTCCTCAGGGAAACCTGGAAGATAATTCCACTCAAGGAGAGGAAATACTTACGTGTTCTAAGTTAAAGTCCATTTTAAAAGAATTTCAAGTGAATTTGACAAGAGATCTTTCAAAACAAATGTCTGAAATCACTGATTCCATTATTAATATAACACAAAGAATTGAAGCTAATGAAAATGCTTGCAATAATGCTATCTTCAATTATGCAATCTCTTTAGAAAACAAAATCGAAGAACATTCTCTCAAACTTAATAACTTGGAGAATCGATCCAGAAAGAATAATTTGCGTATAAGGGGGATACCAGAAGCGTTTCAAGGAGATGACTTGGAGTCACATGTCAAAGGACTGTTCAATTATCTGGTCCCGGAGATGCAGAAAGATCAATGGAAAATGGATGCACTACATAGACTCCCCCTGGCCAAAGTGATGGACAAATCCACCCCTAGAGACATTATACTGAGACTACACTACTTACCCTCAAAATAAATTGTTCTGAAAAATGCCTTTTTAAAAAGACAGCTAGACCACCCACATGAGAATATAAAAATATTTCAAGATTTATCTGCATATACGCTGGGGAAAAGAAGGGAATTTCTCCAAATAACCAGTGCCCTTAGGCTAAAAGAAAACAGATATAAATGGGCACAGCCAGTAGGCTTATTAATTTATAAAGATTTAAAGTGGGTTAAAATAAATTAAGTTCAAGAAGCCATAGAATTACTAAAGGATTGGGACATACATATAGAGGGTAATATGGACGTTGCTAATAAATTGGAATTGAGAGCAGGAAATCTTGACTGGAAAAAATTTAAGAAATAATCTCTGGAACCGTAAAATAGGGACATGGGTAGCTTATAAGGTCAGGAGCAGTGAAGTAAATAAAAATGGATAGAGAGAGGTAAAGAATTGCAACTTAGAAATAAGGCGGAGGGGGAAAGGTGGATCACATATTAACACAAAGGTTTTTGAAGATTTAAAGAAATCCATTAAATAGAGAGGTATGAAAAAGAGTATAGATTCTTCTAACACAAGAGATTTAGTATATGTAAAGAGTCACGGTTATTTGGATTTAAGATAAAATAAGAAATATTAATATATACATATAAAATATAACTTAATAGATAGATGGGGTAAATAAACCCATTTCTTTTTTTCTTTATGGAAGAAATATAAATGGAAAGTAGAGTTTAGTAATACTATTTAATAGAATTAATACTGCACAATAAAGTTAAAGAAAAACATATAAAACTTGGATCAGATAAAAAATTAGGATTAGATATACTCACTAGGTTAGAACCCCCCTAAGTAAATGCCTCTGGAATAAAAATTATAATTAATACTATATTATAATATCAGAAAATTTAAACAAGGTAAAAAATAGATGTATATATGGAAAATTATTAGTAATATATAGAAAGTACATCCTTTGTCGGACACTTATCTCTCCGGACAGCTAGAAGGTAGTAAATATAGATTTGTTTTTAGTTGGAAGGTCAACATTTTGAACAAATTAAGTATGACAACACAAAAGGTGAGCTATGCTCAAATAAAAATTAATACATTTATAGTTCACAGCCAAGGAGATCCTCCTTCTTGACTGTCCGAGGAGTAAAAGTCTCCTTTCTAAGGGAAGTACGAAATGAAGTACCATATATATATATATATCTTCCTGAAACCTTACTTATAAGATCTGTACCCTAGACCCTATCCCCACGCTCATAAAAAGGGCAATACATTTTCACTTCCTAAAATCTAATTCGCCTTGTTATATATCAGCTGACATTCGCTTAGTTTGTCGGCTGGTTTTTAGGATCACTTTGTTGGTTTTGTGGGTTTACTTTTTTTTGTGTTTTTTTTTTTTTTTTCTCTTTTTCTTTCCTTTCAAGTCATGGATACACCCAAGGAATATCACATATATGCACTTTGGCACTATTTTAATAAAGTAAAATGCAAATAAAAATAATTTCGCATAATGTGAATGGTCTCAATTCTCCAACAAAAAGAAAAACAGCATTTTTAGAGTACAATAAATTAAACGCTGAAATTCTATGCTTGCAAGAAACGCACCTAAAACAGGAAAACCTAAAATACATGAATGATAAAAAATTTACAACTAGAGTATACTCTACTTTTAGGAAAAAATCAAAAGGGGTTTCTATTTTTTTTTTAAATAACTTGAAAATATTAGAAGAAAGTAGTAAGATCGACCCAGAGGGTAGATATATAATATGGACCGGACTGATTGATGGGTTCTTAACAACATTGGTTAATGCATATTTACCAAATAAAGGCCAAATAGGATTTCTTAAAAATCTCCTCAAAGAGATTAATAAAATCAAAGGAGGCTTGCTAATTATTTGTGGCGATTTTAACATGATACTGGATGATAAGTTAGATAAACAAATAGTCGGGTCAAATAAATTTGTATCTCAAACAAACCATCTTTCGAAAGCATTTTGTAAAATAAAAGAGAATAACAACTTGATTGACCCATGGAGGATCTTACACCCAGGTGTACGTGAATACACCCATTTTTCATATCGATATAATTCATTTTCCAGAATTGATTATATACTAACGGATCTTCCAACTTTAAAAATAATTAAAAAGATAAATATTTGATCTACCCCGTGGTCAGACAACTCTCTAAATGAACTAATTATACAAGTTTTGAACATAAATAGAAAGAAAAGGGGTAGTTGGAGGATGGATCCCTGGCTTTTAAAAAATGAAGAATTTGTTACATATTTGAAAAAGGAAACAAAGGAATTTTTTAAAATTAATAAGATGTCTGTTAATTCGGATATAACCTTATGGTGTGCGTATAAAGCATATATCAGGGGCATATTTATCTCAAAAGCAGCTGAAATGCAAAGGCTAAGAGGCAAGTCGTTAAGGACACTCTATTTGGAATTAAATAAGATGAAGGATATTTTCAGGGGGACACCAAATAAAGAGAATAGTTAGGCAATAAAAGACATAAACACCCAAATACAAAAAATTCTTCAACTTCAATCAGATAAAATAATATGGAAATTTCAGCGGACACAATTTCTTGAAGGGGGCAAATCAGGTAAATTCCTGGCTAATTAATTGAAGAAACAATATATTAAAAATAATATTGAAATTTTTTTAGATCTAAATAACGTTCCTCAATTTCACCCAGATAAGATAGGAGCGGTATTCCAGGAATATTATAGTAATCTATACAACTTAGAGAAAGATCATCAAGTAGATAAGCCAGGAATAAAAGAAATTAAACAATACCAAAATAAGATAAAGATCCCCAAAGTATCGGAAGAACAGCTTAGTTATCTGAATAAACAAATAGAAAGTATAGAGATAATGGAAATTGTATCTAAAAGTAAAAAAAAAAAACACCCGGGGTAGATGGGTTTGATAATCTATTCTATCGATACCTTAGTAAAGAATTGAATAGAACCTTTTGTGATCTCTTTAATGAGATCAAACGGGAAGGGGCGATACCATCAGAATTAACGGAAATAAAAATAGTCAATATATTGAAACAGGGAAAAAATCCCGAAGAATATAAAAACTACAACCCAATCTCTTTAATTAATGTTGATATTAAAATCTATTCTAAAATTCTGGCAAATAGATTAAGTAAGATCATTTCTACCCTAATAGAACCCGGATCAAACAGGATTTATTCCTAATAGACAATCGTCAGATAATACCAGACGTCTACTGGACATCTTGGCATATATAAAGAGAATCTCCTCCCTGACCCTGTCATTGGATGCAGAGAAAGCTTTTGACATGGTCAGGTGGGATTTCCTAGAAGGTGTTCTGGAGAGATTTGGCTTAGGAAGTTTTGCCTCATCTGCAGTAAAAGCCCTGTATTTAAATACTATAGCGCATATATCATCTCCACAATTTAGTTTGGACAAATTTGTAATAACTAACGGCACTCATCAAGGTTGTCCTTTATCTCCCCTGCTTTTTATTTTATTCCTTGAACCTTTATTGATAACTATTAGAGAATCATCAGAAATTAAAGGAATTGAGATAGGGCAGGAGGAATACAAGATAATGGCATATGCAGATGATATAATAATAACAATAACAAATCCAGAACTTTCTTGTAGAGCCCTGCAGACTACTCTTGAAGAGTTTAGTAAATTTTCTTATTTTAAGATAAATCAACAGAAATCTGAAGTACTAACTTGTAATATATCAAGAGAAGAAAAAAATAGGTTAGCGAACTTATATTCATACTGCTGGAATTCCTCCCACATAGTACACCTGGGTGTAAGATTCCCAGGTCATATAAAAAATATTTTTAAAGATAATTATAGTGAAATATTGAAACAAATTAGGAAATCATTAAATGACTGGAGATCTTTACATTTATCATGGATATCTAGAATAAATGCAGTCAATATGACCTTAATTCCTAAAATTACCTATATTATGAGGTGCCTTCCGGGCAAAATACCGGCTTATTATATTAAAATCATTCAAGAAGCATTAGACGACTTTATATATCAGGGGGAAAAAACAAGAGTTAAAAAATCTATAATTTGTAAGAAATTTGAGAAAGGGGGATTAAGCTCCCCTACTATTAAAGACCTAAATGAAAAAATTATACTTACACAAGTGGCTAGATATAATTACACACAAAATATCCCAAGATGGTTAATAATAGAGGATGCTCTATTGGGAGGATCACCTATAAAAAATATATTATGGACTATATAATCTCTAAATTTAGTAATATAATCGATGAAAATATTCCCTTTGACAAAAGCCTGGGAATACTAGCTTTGGAAGAAAATTACAATTTTAGAGGAAGACTGGATTAAAATCTTTAGTACGGTTAAGAACTCATCAATCAGTTCCTCATATAATGAAATGATGGTAAAACTAATTCACAGATTGTACTATGTTCCCAATAAATAAATAAAAATATATAGTAATTTAGATGGTCTATGTTGGAAACAATGTGGACTACCAGGCACAACCCTCCATATGTGGTGGGAATGTAAAAAAATTAAAAAATTCTGGATGAGATTAAGTCAAGAACTATCGAATCGTATGGGTAAACAAATCATCTGTGATCCGCTAGTATTCATTCTACATACGCAAATGGAAATATTTCCATTAGGGGAAAGATATATAATATCACACATATGCCTGGTTGCCAAATGGCTACTCTTGAAATACTGGAAACAACCACAGATGCCTTCTTGGAAAGAATTAGAGAACACAATCTCAAATAATAGAGAAATGATGAGAACAGAAGTGTCCGATAATATATGGGATAAAACCCCTAAGGCCACTCATCTGATAAAATGGCAGCTTTGGGACCAATATTTGGCATCTAGTTAGAGAGTTAGTGGATGTTGGTGTTTCCTTGGTAATGTTTCCATGACAGCCTTTTTCCTTTCTTTTTTTCCCTCTCTTTTTCTTTTTTCTTTGTCCGTGCGGATCTTAGTAATATAATTAACATTTGAGTGATACTGTAAGGAGGTTGGGATAATACGTTTTTGCACTGTAATGTTTATGTCTTTTTTTTATTTTCTTTTTATTTTCTTGTATATTGCACACATATTGTTATATCCGTATTTTTTCTTTTTCTTTGTATAAGACATATTTATATGAATAAAAGAAATTATAAAAAATAAATAAAAAAAGAGCCTACTAGAAATGAGGCCATCTTAGATTTAGTCATCACAAATGATATTGATATAATATCAAATGTTGGAATAGGGCAACCTTTGGGAAACAGTGATCACAACACAGTCTCATTTGAGATTGAATTAAAAAAACTACATTTTAAGGGGCCAACAAAAACTCTTAATTTTAAAAGGGCAGGTTTTAATGGTCTAAGGGCAGCAATACAAAGTATAGACTGGGACAGAGAACTGATAGGTAAAAACACTGAACATAAATGGACAACATTTAAATCCTTACTAAATATACATACACATCGGCATATACCATGTGGTAATAAAAGTAAAAGGAGTAAATCCCATCCAATGTGGCTTAACAATGATTTAAAGATCAAAATAAGGAGTAAAAAGAAGGCATTTCAATTATACAACCAAGAGGGGACAGAGACTGCTTTACAGGAGTACAAGGAAATCAACAAGGCTTTAAAAAAGGCTATTAGACTGGCTAAAATAGAAAATGAAAAATTAATTGCAAAAGAGAGTAAGACTAACCCTAAAATATTTTTTAAATATATTAATGGGAAGAAGGCGAGGAAGGAAGCTATAGGAACATTACAATGTGACACAGTCTGAAAATTAGTGACCAGGAAAAGGCAGATGAGCTAAATAGGTTCTTTTCTTCGGCATACACAAGGGAGGTACCAGTGGTTGGGACACTGCAACATAATGGGGCTACACTACCTTTGCCAAATAATTGGTTAACACAGGAAGTAATCCAAAAGAGGTTGGAAAAAATAAATGTAAATAAAGTCCTGGGTCCTGATGGAATACATCCACGGGTACTGAGGGAACTGGGTTCTGTAATAGCCAAACCATTATATTTAATTTTTCAAGAATTAATCAACACAGGGTCTCTACCAAATGACTGGAGAAAAGCAGAGGTGATACCTATATTTAAAAAGAGAGCAAGAGCAAATCCGGGGAATTATAGACCAGTGAGCCTCGCTTCTGTAGTGGGGAAGCTTTTAGAAGGGTTAATACGGGATAATATACAAGAATATATCTATATGAACAGGATTATAAGTAGGAGTCAACATGGATTTATGAGGGATAGGTCATGTCAAACAAATCTAATTAGTTTATATGAGGAGGTTAGTAGGAACCTGGATCAAGGCAACTCAGTGGATGTAGTCTTTTTGGATTTTGCAAAGGCTTTTGATACAGTGCCACATGGGAGACTATTGTGCAAACTAAGAGATACAGGAATTGCAGTAAATATCTGCTCATGGATTGAGAGCTGGCTAAAAGACAGGAAGCAAAGGGTTGTTGTAAATGGAACATACTCCGATTGGACTAATGTGGTAAGTGGGGTTCCTCAGGGTTCAGTATTAGGTCCTCTCCTTTTTTACATATTTTTTTAATGACTTAGAGGTAGGATTGGAGTGTGGTGTCTCCATTTTCGCTGATGACACAAAGTTGTGCAAGGTAATTAAATCAGATAAAGATGTGCTTTCCCTCCAAAGGGATTTACATAAAATTGAGTAATGGGCATCTAAATGGCTGATGAGATTTAATGCAAATAAATGTAAAGTTATGCATCTGGGAAGGAAAAATAGCCATGCAATTTATAATCTTAATGGAGCAAATCTAGGTGTATCAGATATTGAAAGGGATTTTGGAGTGCTTGTGGACAACCATCTAGGTAACAGTGCTCAAAGCCAAGGAGCAGCTGCAAAGGCAAATAAAATATTAGTATGTATTAAGAAGGGTATAGAAGCAAGGGAAGCAAATATAATTCTTCCACTATACAAATCTCTAGTACGCCCTCATTTGGAATATGGAGTACAATTTTGGGTACCACTTCATAAAAAGGACATTTTAGAGCTGGAAAAGGTACAGAGGAGGGCAACAAAACTAATAAGGGGAATGGAGGGGCTAAGTTATGAAGAAAGACTTCTTAATTGTATATACATAATATTAGGTGAACTCTTTTCACAATGCTGCACGGCTATTGAATTTACAATAGATCTTAATCTCCTTTTATATTACAGTAGACTCCCAGGTAACCGGCACCCATGGAGATTGGTAGATGCCGGATAAATGTAGTTTCTGGTTGCTTGAGAGTTGCATAATAAAGAGGCCTAGATTAGCTGCACATAGGATGCGCTGCTAAGTATATGTGTCATTGAGTGCTATTCTAGCAGCAGCAGCTTTCACTCCTCACTTACACACAGGTACATTCGGCTGGAGGGTGCAGTGCTGAACCAGGGGAATGTAACGCCAACACTGCCCTGGCTCAGTCACCCATGCCCGGGGAATGTAACCCTAACATTGCCCTGGCTCAGTCACTCATGCCCGGGGAATGTAACCCTAACACTGCACTGGCTCAGTCACCCATGTCAGGGGAATGTAACGCCAACACTCCACTGGCTCAGTCACTCATGCCCGGGGAATGTAACCTTAACACTGCCCTGGCTCAGTCACTCATGCCCGGGGAATGTAACCCTAACACTGACCTGGCTCAGTCACTCATGCCCGGGGAATGTAACCCTAACACTGCCCTGGCTCAGTCACCCATGCCGGGGAATGTAACCCTAACACTGCCCTGGCTCAGTCACTCATGCCCGGGGAATGTAACCCTAACACTGCACTGGCTCAGTCACCCATGCCAGGGGAATGTAATGCCAACACTCCACTGGCTCAGTCACTCATGCCCGGGGAATGTAACCTTAACACTGCCCTGGCTCAGTCACTCATGCCCGGGGAATGTAACCCTAACACTGACCTGGCTCAGTCACTGATGCCCGGGGAATGTAACCCTAACACTGTCCTGGCTCAGTCACTCATGCCCGGGGAATGTAACCCTAACACTGCCCTGGCTCAGTCACCCATGCCCTGGGAATGTAACCCTAACACTGCCCTGGCTCAATCACTCATGCCCGGGGAATGTAACCCTAACACTGCACTGGCTCAGTCACCCATGCCAGGGGAATGTAACGCCAACACTCCACTGGCTCAGTCACTCATGCCCGGGGAATGTAACCCTAACACTGCCCTGGCTCAGTCACTCATGCCCGGGGAATGTAACCCTAACACTGCCCTGGCTCAGTCACTCATGCCCGGGGAATGTAACCCTAACACTGCCCTGGCTCAGTCACTCATGCCCGGGGAATGTAACCCTAACACTGCACTGGCTCATTCACTCATGCCCGGGGTATGTAGCCCTAACACAACTGTGGCTCAGTCACTCATGCCCGGGGAATGTAACCCTAATGATGCCCTGACTCAGTCACTCATGCCCGGGGAATGTAGCCCCAACACTGCCCTGAGTCAGTCACTCATGCCCAGGGTATGTAACCCTAACACTACACTGGCTCAGTCATTCATGCCCGGGGTATGTAGCCCTAACACTGCTCTGGCTCAGTCACTCATGCCCGGGGTATGTAACGCCAACACTGCCCTGACTCAGTCACTCATGCCCGGGGTATGTAACCCTAACACTGCCCTGGCTCAGTCACTCATGCCCGGGGAATGTAACCCTAACACTGCCCTGGCTCAGTCACTCATTGCTGTCAACTTCTAGATAAAATCAAATTGCAGAGACGTACAGTGGATGAAATCTAGGTGCCTGTAAGCATTTTGTGGCATCATAACCTGGCTCCTGGCATTTGTTGAGCCCTGTAAATCTTAATTTGTATTTAAAGTACATGATTCTATTTTTTTCTGGTTGCTTGAGGGTTCGGATTGCTGTAATCATGTCAATAAGAGTGATCTTTTACTTCACTATCACTCTGTTCCTTTTTATAGGATTGAGTTGTGAATTAGGGTGGGAGTAATTATACAGTAATGGCTTTTATACTGTATTCATTTTATGTGTTTTAATGATGATAGCTGTGGCGGGTATTAGTCCATATATCAGAGCATACTTAAACATAACTTACATAGGGCCTTATTCAATTGAAATTTGCTACAATTACAGAGCGATTCAATTGAACAAGCCCGCAACTTACAGGCCGAAAGCCTAACCCGTAAACCATGCAATCATGAGTAGCATTTCAGAGCGTGAACATGATCAATTAAGCAAGGCCGTAACTACTGATTTAGAAACAGCCAATAGAAAATGAGACTGACATCATGACATCAGAAAAAGATGGAGGTTACATGTCAATCAATTAGCATTTAGGAGCCCAATATGCGATCAGACTCGCAATCCTGCAATGTACACAATAATAAAATGAATTAAGGAAATGTTCTAGTCCATGTGGGTGGCCTGATATGTATTAAATCATTGATTCCTAAAATTGATATACAACCGAAATTACACATAAAAAAATAATTTTTGATTGCAGATTTACGAGCTTGAGGCTGTTGAGCAATTAATTCTAATGTATTTCATCACTTTCCCCATCTTTTAAATGTAGAATTGATTTTTTATTTGCATTTACAGTGCTACGAACAGGGGTTAAACCCCCTTGTGAGTCCTATCTGGTATCCGTTGGATTTCCTTCTACATTTGACATTTACGGGGGTGAAAATATTTGCGGGCTTGAGGAACTGTAGCAATTGAATAGCAATTTTGCGATTATAACTGTTGCAAGCTTGAAAGATCAAACGCTTAGATGGGTTGTAAGTTACTATTTTTACAATAGCATGGATTTTCAGCCTGTAACCCGTAGATCGCTTGCAGCTTGCAAAAAGACGCCAATTGAACAGCAAATTAGTTTACGGGCTCCTGTAAACAACGACAGCTCAATTGAATCAAGGCCATAGTATATCATAAAAGTGCACTATTTTTACTAAATAGTAACTCCTTCAGATATTCTAAATATCTTCAGTCATTTAACCACAGATTCTGTTCTTTGTTCCCACCAAGTACTCAGTCTCTATCTCCACCAGCCTGGTGGCATCACGTACTAATTCCATATGAAAGAACATTCATTTCTAATTCCCTACAGGTGGATATTTAATTTTAGTTCTCCCATGAACCTTTTTCCACCCATTAAGAAATAGATCTCCATTGACCCTATATATATTTCATTTTGCAATGTATGATTCCTTTCTTTGTTATGTGCTTATAACGTTTTCCCAATTAATTGTTTCCACCCAGGGAGAAATAGATCTCCATTGACCCTTTTCCTTTTGTCCTGTGTGATTCTTTGATTTGTTATGTGCACACATTGAAATGTTGTTTACACAGCATGGAAGGGGGAATGACTCTGATGCTTTGAGAGAGCAAGCTAATGTCGGACGTCGACATCTGACATCAGCACCAGATTTGCCCTATCGAGTTTCTCCGCCCACCAGCACTATCTCAAAGGGAGCACCGGCAAAAGGAAAAGGGTCAATGGAGATCTATTTCTCCTACTGTGGAAAAAGTTAATGGGGAAAACGAAGATTACATATCCCCCTAGTGATCTGTGTGCACTCCATGTTTAGTTGTGTGCGCTCATCTCAGGGTATTTGTGCGCGCACAGCTTAGAGGGAACAGTGGATGAGGGTGATGTATGATTAAATCAAGAAATATCCCAGACAATTCTTATTCAATTAAAAAATAACTTTATTGACATTTATGAGTCTTTCCGTACCTAAAAGCAAAGTTTTTTTTAATTTTCAAGCCCTTTAAACTCATTGCTTTGTTTGATGCAACAAATGTACATAGAAAATAGGAAAATTAATGGAAGGGGCTATTAAAGTTAAAAAATATATAAAGATGATATAAAATATATATATAGCTTAGTTTACAGGTCCACAAATGTATTATGAGTGCTCAGCATGATGGTGTAGAGCAAAGTCCATACGTTCTGGATCCCTTAAATTAAAGGTTATTGGTAACCAAGCAAAAAGCAGCAATGCACAGTCCAGCATCATATCATGTATTGTAATAATACAAGCTAAAACATTAGTACAACTTACTGCTCTATTAATGTGATTTACAACTCAGATATCCATAGATCTTTATGAGCTTGCTAATGTTTTTAATTACTTACATTTATATGATTTAAGTAGAATTGCATGATGTGTCATGTTGATGTGTAATGAATGACTCATATTAAACCCTTACCCACATTCCATACATACAACTGGTCTTTATGTTGTGTAAGTTTCTTGTGTCATTTCAAATCTTACTGAAACATTTTCTCATGTGAGTTTCAGATCATGGAAATGGTGTTTATCCTGTGTGAGTTCTCATGTGTCGCTTGAGATTTGAGGCCTGAATGAAACATTTCCCACATTCAGAACATGGAAAAGGTTTTTCTCCTGTATGAGTCATCTTATGTTTATTAAGAGCTGAGAGATGACTGAAACATTTCCCACATTCAGAACATGGAAAAGGCTTTTCTCCTGTATGAGTCCTCTTATGGCTAATAAGAGATGAGAGATGACTGAAACATTTCCCACATTCAGAACATGGAAAAGGCTTTTCTCCGGTATGAGTCATCTTATGTTTTTTAAGAGCTGAGAGCCGACTGAAACATTTCCCACATTCAGAACATGGAAAAGGCTTTTCTCCTGTATGAGTCCTCTTATGGCTATTAAGAGCTGAGACCTGACTGAAAGATTTGCCACATTCAGAACATGGAAAAGGCTTTTCTCCTGTATGAGTCCTCTTATGGCTATTAAGATGTGAGACCCGACTGAAACATTTCCCACATTCGGAACATGGAAAAGGCGTTTCTCCTGTATGATTCCTCTTATGTGTATTAAACTGTGAGGCCTGACTGAAACATTTCCCACATTCAGAACATGGAAAAGGCTTTTCTCCTGTATGAGTCCTTTTATGTGTATTAAGGTGTGAGACCCGACTGAAACATTTCCCACATTCAGAACATGGAAAAGGTTTTTCTCCTGTATGAGTCCTCTTATGTGTATTAAGAGCTGAGAGATGACTGAAACATTTCCCACATTCAGAACATGGAAAAGGCTTTCCTCCTGTATGATTCCTCTTATGTGTATTAAGGTGTGAGACCCAACTGAAACATTTCCCACATTCAGAACATGAAAAAGGCTTTTCTCCTGTATGAGTCCTCTTATGGATATTAAGAGTGGAGATCTGACTGAAACATTTCCCACATTCAGAACATGGAAAAGGCTTTTCTCCTGTATGAGTCCTGTTATGGATATTAAGATCTGAGAGCTGACTGAAGCATTTCCCACATTCAGAACATGGAAAAGGTTTTTCTCCTGTATGAGTCCTCTTATGTTTATTAAGGTGTGAGACCTGACTGAAACATTTCCCACATTCAGAACATGGAAAAGGCTTTTCTCCTGTATGAGTCCTCTTATGTTTATTAAGATCTGAGACCCGACTGAAACATTTCCCGCATTCTGAACATGGAAATAGTTTTTCTACTGTGTTACAAATGCGGTCTTCTCCAATGTTATTCCAAATCTTGGATCCATCTGTTGAAAAAAAAAAAAAAGATTAAATTCTGACAGCTTTAACATTCTTCTATATGGAAATAACTAGTTAGTATATACCTATTATAGTATTTATCATCAAATAAAGAGACCAATTTGCAGTTAATAAAAGGTCAAATCAAACAAAAACAAAGCAAAATATGTCTGAATGTACAGTATATAGAGTGCAGTGTGATCCGGTGCATACCAATTATCATCAATTATGGTCTTTTGTTTAACTAAATCTGATAGTCTGCAAAGTGTTATTTAAAATAAAAGACAAATACTGTATAAACACAAACTTTACATATTGCAACTTCTACATGCAATTATTGCTTGCTACAGGCTGTCATTTTTTATGCCTGTTTCTGGGTGGGTGTTTCTGTAAACTAACAATCTGCCCATTAGTGCTGCGGAGAGCACCGACTGTAGTTACTGACACTTTCCCACTGTGCAGATACAAACTTCCTGTGTGTGCAAAGTCTTCTATCAGGAATTGTGCTAATGAAAATAAAATGGCAGATTGGGGTCATTACACCAGCAAATAAGAAATGTTCCCTAGTGTTTATGAGTTATGAGGATTATATGAAAGAGATTTTGAATCAATTAAGTGATAACGATATCTACATAAAGTTGAATAATGACATCACAGTGGAGTATTAAGCATGCCGATACAAATACTCTTTTATATGCTTAATCTTTTCATCCATTATCATTGAAAAAGGATAACCTTACCCAGATGCCGAGAGTGTGGAGATTAAATAGTAATAGGAATAAAATAGTAGATGTTGTTAATAAAATGGGCACTATGTTTTCTGAGGTTATATTAGTAAAGAAATTGTACTAAGTGTTCAGAGGGCACTTGGAATGCCCCACCGACCATCCCCAATAGGGATCCCCATGGTATCTAAAATGAGATAGACTTCCATAGTACCCTAATCCTCTACTATGGGAATACCTGTAAAAATCCATAATATCTTAACACCTAACTAAAAATGTATGCAAATAATAAAAACTTAATTTACTAAAGATAAATAATTACAATAAAAATAAAATAAATTAAAATAAAAAAACTACAATTTAAAATAAAAACATTACATTGAAATGAACATTTAGGTCCGTAGGGAGTGAGGTAAGTGTGTGAATGTATGTGTAGAGTCCATAGGGATTGAGGTAAGTGGGTGAGTGTACGTGTAGAGTCCATAGGGATTGAGGTAAGTGGGTGAATGTACGTGCAGAGTCCATAGGAAGTGAGGTAAGTGGGTGAATGTACGTGCAGAGTCCATAGGGAGTGAGGTAAGTGGGTGAATGTACGTGTAGGGTCCATAGGGAGTGAGGTAAGTGGGTGAATGTACGTGCAGAGTCCATAGGAAGTGAGGTAAGTGGGTGAATGTACGTGCAGAGTCCATAGGGAGTGAGGTAAGTGGGTGAATGTACGTGTAGGGTCCATAGGGAGTGAGGTAAGTGGGTGAATGTACGTGTAGAGACCATGGGGATTGAGGTAAGTGGGTGAGTGTACGTGTAGGGTCCATGGGGATTGAGGTGAGTGGGTGAATGTACGTGTAGGGTCCATGGGGAATGATGTGAGTGGGTGAATGTACATTTAGAGACCATAGAGTGCATCTGTGCACAATCTGTGCTGAGCTCACAGTTTACTTGCAAATAATCACATATAATAAATGTCAAACTGCGAGTCATCTTCACACTTTGCGAGCTAGCAAAGCGAGGGCCGCAGTTCTGGCCGCAAATGCGCACCTCGCAAAGGCTCCCACATCAGCAGCAATGAGCCAAAGGGACTTAGAAAAAAAACAATAACGCGGAATGAGGAAATAGGGACTTAAAAAAATAAAAAATATGAAGTTAACGGCCGAAACGCGTACATAAAAAAACACCAAAAACACATAAAAATAAAAGCAAAATATAAAAAACAAGCATCACACACAGCACAGGGAGACAGCCAGGACGTCTGGGAGTGAGGTTGCACGCACATTTAAGTCGCATTTAAGAAGTTTCCGCACTTGAAAATCGACTAAGAGAGAAAAAAAATGACGGATGAAAAAAATAAAAATGAGGCTAAAAGACACAGAGCTGCGAAAATTACCGCCAGGAACGTACGAGTTAGCCAGGAACGTAGCAGATACAAAATATACCATTACAAGGGACAGACGGAAAATGCTCGCGAGCCAAGTAACACATTTTACAACACTTACTTACAACTCATAACATTAGGATTCCAAAATGCTGCCTTACCCGCCTAAACAAAATGGTTTGGCCTTGCGCACGCAGCCTATTTACACTGCACACTTGCCACATTGCTAACAAATTCTAGACCTTCCCCTCACCCTTATCAAGCTCTCTGAGCTATCCATTATGATAATGAGTTGCACAAAGAATGCTGCATATCTCGAGAATGATGTACTATAGAGATAAATAGCTATTGCAATGTATAGACCATTTTGAATTCACTTCAAGAAAAAATAAACATATTGTTATGGTGACAGTGTGACGTTACAGAATGTATTATTAATGTTCTTATTGTGTATTAATTCCTCACCTTCCCTGATATTCCCAGGACTCTCCTCCTCCTTCACCTGCTGATGATCTCTTATATTCAGATCTTCTTGTTCAACCTTGGACACAACTGGAGGCCTCACATCTAAAGGTCCTACAGATAGAGATGAACAGATTATAGACCTTCACCATTGTAATTATTTACTATCAATCTGGTGTTTGTGTCTTAAAATCTATTTAATTCACCTTTATCATGAGCTGCGATGTTTGTAAAACTTCCTGGGTGAGAGATGAAGGAGAAATTCACCTCAATAAGGACTGAAGTAAGTGATAATTGTCCATAAGATATTACTCACCTTCACTGATATTTACAGGAATTTCCTCCTCTTTAATCTCCCGGGGACTCCTCATATTTGTCTCTTCTTCTTGGTCAGACTCTGAGAGATCTGATGGTGTCACTTTGTCACTGTCTGTACAAATAAACATGAGATGGTCACACACTGGTATTTTATATATGTCTTTATGGTCTGTACAAATAAACATGAGACGGTCACACGCTGAGATATTTTACACGACCCCGAACGACTTGCGCATCAGACAGATGATAGAGAGTGACAGAGGTACACACTTTACTTCTGCAGTAATGCAAGCTCTCTGTGGTATCTTGGGAATAGAGCAGAGATTCCATGTCCATTATCACCCTCAGTCATAGATAGATAGACAGAGAGATAGATATATAGATAGGTAGAGGGATAGATAGATATATAGATAGATAGATAAATATATAGATAGGTAGAGGGATAGACAGACAGACAGATAGATAGAGGGATAGATAGATAGATAGATAGATAGAGGGATAGATAGAGAGATAGATTATAGATAGACAGACAGACAGAGGGATAGATAGATAGAGGGATAGATATATAGATAGATAGACAGAGAGATAGATAGACAGATAGAGATAGACAGATAGATAGAGGGATAGATAGAGCTAGATAGACAGATAGATATATAGATTGAGGGAAAGATAGATAGAGGGATAGATAGAGGGATAGATGGATAGATAGAGAGATAGATTATAGATAGATACATAGATAGATAGAGGGATAGATAGATAGATAGATAGAGAGAGAGAGAGAGAGAGAGAGAGATAGAGAGACAGAAAGAGGGATGGATAGATAGATAGACAGACAGATATAGATAGGTAGATAGACAGACAGATAGAAATATAGATAGATAGAGATAGATAGACAGAGATAGAGGGATAGATAAATAGATACATTGAGGATAGAGAGATAGATAGAGGGATAGATAGATATATAGATAGACAGAGAGGGATAGACAGATAGATCGATAGATTGAGGGATAGATATATATATATAGAAAGATAGACAGATAGATTGAGGATTGAGGGATAGAGATATAGATAGATAGAGGGATAGAAATATAGATAGATAAAGGGATAGATATAGATAGATAGAGATAGACAGACAAACAGATAGATAGACAGACAGAGGGATATATAGACGGATAGATTAACAGAGGGATAGATAGATAGGTAGACAGATAGATATATAGTAGGATAGATAGATAGTGGGATAGATAGAGGGATAGATAGAGGGATATATATATATATAGAAAGATAGACAGACAGATAGATACATTGAGGATAGAGGGATAGATATATAGATAGACAGAGATAGATAGCTAGAGATAGACAGAAAGAGGGATAGATAGATAGAGATAGATATACAGATATATAGATGATAGACAGAGGGATAGATAGACAGACATACAGAGGGACAGACAGAGGGCTAGACAGACAGCCCCTCTCCCATCACTCTGTAGTATATATATATAGTATAATATCATTATATCCGGTATCTCTTCCTGTCTTTATCCCACTCGCACCTGATAACCAGTCACAGATAGATAGATAGATAGATAGATAGAGGGATAGATAGAGGGATAGATAGATAGATAGAGGGATAGATAGATAGACAGATAGATAGACTGATAGAGGGATAGATAGAGAGATAGAGGGATAGATAGATAGACAGATAGAGGGATAGATAGAGAGATAGATAGAGGGATAGACAGATAGAGGGATAGATAGATAGATAGATTGATAGAGAGATAGAGGGATATATAGATAGATAGAGGGACAGATAGAGGGATAGATAGATAGAGGGGTAGATAGATAGACAGATAGAGGGATAGATAGATAGACAGATAGAGGGATAGACAGATAGAGGGATAGATAGACAGACAGATAGACAGCCCCTCTGCCATCACTCTGTAGTATATATATATAGTATAATATCATTATATCCGGTATTTGTTCCTGTCTTTATCCCACTCGCACCTGATAACCAGTCACAGATATATAGATAAATAGATAGATAGACAGAGAGATAGAGGGATAGATAGATAGATAGACAGACAGATAGATAGATAGATAGACAGATAGAGGGATAGATAGATAGACAGATAGAGGGATAGATAGATAGACAGATAGATATAATAGATAGATAGATAGATAGAGGGATAGACAGACAGATAGACAGCCCCTCTCCCATCACTCTGTATTATATATATAGTATAATATCATTATATCCGGTATCACTTCCAGTCTTTATCATACAGATAGACAGATATACAGACAGAGGGATAGATAGACAGACAGAGGGATAGATAGATAGGCAGACAGAGGGATAGATAGATAGAAAGATAGATAAATAGATAGACAGACAAAGGGATAGATAGATAGACAGAAAGAGGGATAGACAGACAGAGGGATAGATAGACAGATAGAGGGTTAGATAGATAGACAGAGGGTTAGATAGATAGACAGATAGATATATAGACAGACAGAGGGTTAGATAGATAGACAGACAGAGTGATTGATAGATAGATAGATAGATAGACAGACAGAGGGATAGATAGATAGACAGACAGAGGGATAGATAGACAGATAGATAGATAGACAGACAGAGGGATAGATAGACAGACAGAGGGATAGATAGATAGACAGACAGAGGGATAGATAGACAGATAGATAGATAGATAGACAGACAGAGGGATAGATAGAGATAGATAGACAGACAGAGGGATAGATAGACAGATAGATAGATAGACAGACAGAGGGATAGATAGATAGACAGACAGAGGGATAGATAGACAGATAGATAGATAGACAGACAGAGGGATAGATAGACAGACAGAGGGATAGATAGATAGACAGACAGAGGGAAAGATAGATAGATAGACAGACAGAGGGATAGATGGATAGACAGACAGAGGGATAGACAGACAGAGGGATAGACAGACAGAGGGATAGACAGGCAGATGGATAGATAGATAGACAGACAGAGGGATAGATAGATAGACAGAGGGATAGATAGAGGAATAGATAGACAGACAGAGGAATAGACAGACAAAGGGATAGATAGACAGATAGAGGGATAGATAGATAGATAGACAGAGGGATAGATAGATAGATAGATAGATAGATAGACAGACAGAGGGATAGATAGATAGATAGACAGAGGGATAGATAGACAGGCGGAGGGATAGATACACAGATAGAGGGATAGATAGATAGATAGACAGCCCCTCTCCCATCCCTCTGTATTATATATATAGTATAATATCATTATATCCGGTATCTGTTCCTGTCTTTATCCCACTCACACCTGATAACCAGTCACAGACAGATAGAGAGATATACAGACAGAGGAATAGATAGACAGATATAGGGATAGATAGACAGACAGAGGGATAGATAGATATATACAGATGATAGACAGCTGATAGACAGAGAGACAGACAGACAGACAGCCCCTCCCCCATCCCTCTGTATTATATATATAGTATAATATCATTATATCAGGTATCAATTCCTGTCTTTATCCCACTCGCACCTGATAACCAGTCACAGACACAAATAACTTCCGGTATTATCTCCTGATCAGTAATTGGAGCATTAATAACTTTATTTACCTGATCAGAGCTCGGACACACACCCGGACCCGCACTAGGCCGCACCAGCTGACCGGACCGGAAGTGGATGTACCGGAAGTCCCACAATGCATAGCGGCACAAACAGGATCCCCTCGTCACATTAGGGGGGCGGGTCTCTAACGTAATCTTGTTTCCATGGTGACGCTTTGTATATACATCTGTCTCTCACTCTGCACATACAAATGTAAAGATAGGACTGATTGTGTTATTGTATTGATCACTGTGTGCCGAGACAGGAAGCTGCACAGACCCGGGGATACAAGGGATACACACAGAGGGGTCTGGAGCTGTGACACCATACTGGGAGAGAGAGGGAGGGGGAGAGAGAGGGGGAAGAGAGGGAGAGAGAGAGGAAGGGGGAGAGAGATAGAGAGGGGGAGGGAGGGGGAAGGGAGGGAGAGAGGGGGGAAGGGGGGAGAGAGGGAGAGAGAGAAGGAGGGGGGGAGGGAGGGGGAAAGAGAGGGAGGGAGCGAGAGAGGGGTCTGGAGCTGTGACACCATACTGGGAGAGAGGGAGGGGGAGTGGGGGAGAGAGGGAGGGGGAGTGGGGGAGAGAGAGGGAGGGGGTAGGGGGAAAGAGAGAAGGATGGGGGAGGGAGGGGGAGAGGTAGAGAGAGAGAGGGAAGGACGGAGAGAGAGGGAAGGGAGAGAAAGAGGGAGGACAAGAGAGGGATGGGGAGAGAGAGAAGGAGGGAGGGGCAGAGAGAGAAGGAGGGAGAGAGGGGAGGAGGATAGAGAGAAAAGGAGGAAGGGGGAGAGAGAGAGGGGAGGGAGAAGGGAGTGGAGAGAGAGAAGGAGGGAGGGGGAGAGAGAAGGAGGGAGGGGAGAGAGAGAAGGAGGGAAGGGGAGAGTGAGGAAAGGGAGAGAGAGAAGGAGGGAGGGGGGAGAGAGAAGGAGGGAGGGTAGAGAGAGAAGGAGGGAGGTGAAGAGAGAAAGAGGGGGGGGGGGGGAGGGGGAAAAAGAAAGCGAAGGGGAGCAAGAGAGGGGTCTGGAGCTGTGACACCATACTGGGAGAGAGGGAGGAATCATTCCGTCCTGCCCGGTTAACCTTTTGGGCAGAGACTTACTAGGTTTATTAGGAACTACCGTTGAATTCAATTCCAAAGGAGCCATGAATGTCTCACTCGACCCCCTTGACCCTCCCCTTAAAACCCTCCTTAGTACTGACCCTGACTTAAGTGAAATACCCCCCTCCGTATGGGCTTCCTCAAAATTAGATGTAGGAAAGATTAACTGCACCCCTTACAAGGCCCGACTAAAGCCACACATTACCCCTGTCTACATCAAGCAATACCCCCTCTCACATGAAAAGAAGGAAGGTATTCGCCCTATGGTTGACTCATTTTTGCAGCAAGGTATATTACACCCTGTTGTATCACCTTTTAATACCCCAATCAACCCTGTACCCAAACGTAACAACAATTTCAGATTTGTTCAAGATTTACGAGCAATCAATGAATTAGTTATCCCAATTGCTCCCATTGTCCCTGATATCACCGCTCTCATTACGGCCATTCCACATGACGCCACTATATTCACTGTTATTGATTTATCTAACACATTCTTTTTGGTCCCATTGGACCCTGAGACAAAAACTACTTATGGCTTTCACTTTTGATGGGCGCCAATTAACATGGACCCGTCTTCCCCAGGGCTACGTGGATTCGCCAGCTGCTTATTCACTGGTGCTCCAACATACCTTGAGGTCATGGACCCTGTGTCATGGTTCCGTCCTGCTTCAATATGTCGACGACCTACTGTTGTGTAGTTCTGATGGGGAAGCCAACAAACAGGATTCACTCAGTTTGCTACAGCACCTAGCAGCTGAAGGTCACAAGGTAGCTAAACACAAGATACAAATGGGGGCAACACATGTTGAATATTTAGGTTTTACTCTGGCACACACTCTGTTAGCTCGAAACTCATAGAGGCTATCCAGAGAGTTCCTAAACCACAGACTAAAAAGGAAATGCTTTCCTTTCTTGGTATCATTAACTATTGCAGGCAATGGATCCCTGAGTGCTC
Organism: Discoglossus pictus; assembly: GCA_027410445.1. Classification (NCBI taxonomy): domain Eukaryota; kingdom Metazoa; phylum Chordata; class Amphibia; order Anura; family Alytidae; genus Discoglossus; species Discoglossus pictus. The sequence continues at coordinate 116,283,006 of CM050173.1, forward strand.
ACACTATGACTCCATTTTACGTGTGGCTGCTAAGGGGGACAGCCCAGAGCATATTCAGTGGACTCCAGACATGACTACAGCTTTTGTGACCTTAAAAGTTAGCATTATGCAGGCCCCCATTTTAGGACTACCTGATTATTGTAAACCTTTTCATTTGTATTCAAGGGACAACTGTAAAAACATGGCCGCGGTCTGTGCCCAAGATAACGGAGGTAGTATACGTCCCGTAGCATTCTTTTCCAAAGTAGTCCCTACTCCGGTCGTAGGGATGCCGGCGTGTCTCCAAGCATTAGCTGCTTGTGCAATGGCCGTAGAGTCAGCTAATACTGTCACCTTGTGACATTCTACCATCCTCCACACCAGTCACCAAGTGTTACAGTTACTTAAAAACCTAACCACACAACACATGACTGCTCAACGCCTCAGTGGTTATGAATGCATCCTGCTTAACCACACTAATCTAGACGTTAAATACAGCGCACCTAATTCAGGTCCTATTGCTTTCTTAAATGCTATATTAACTAGCAACCCTACATCTTCTAATGACCATGAACAGCTGCATGACTGTCTTACCACTATACATGACCCCACTTCACCTCGACCTGACCTACTGGATATGCCTATTGACCATGCTGAGAATGTGTTTGTTGATGGGTCATGTTCTAGACCTGTAGATGGGGTCTATAAAACAGGTTTTGCTGTAGTTCAGCTCCCAGATGTTGTACTTGAAGCAGGTCCCATCCCTTTTACTTCTGCCCAAGCTGCTGAACCTATCGCCCTTACGAAAGAATGTCACCTTTTTGCAAATAAATCTGTAAACATTTACACTGACTCCCGTTATGCCTTTGGTGTGGTTCATGATTTTGGAAAAATATGGCAGCAAAGAGGCTTTGTTGCTGCTGATGGTAAACCGATCTCCCACACCAATCTCATTAATTCTTTATTACAAGCTATCCAGTTACCGAAAGACAATGCCATTATCCATTGCCGCGCACACACTAACCGCACAGACTTTGATTCTAGAGGAAACGCCTTGGCCGATCAAGTTGCTAAAACTGCTGCCGCCGTAATACCTACACCCACCCATACTTTTCATGAAATTGCTTCATGAATTACAAGGCTTTGCAACACCTGATGATTTATCATATTGGCAGTCACATGATTTAGAAAAGGACATACATGGCCTTTTCTCAAAAGAGGGGAAGATAGGGATACCTGAGAGTAGTGCCCCAATATTCATAGTACAGGCACACTGGGTGGGACACAAAGGAATTAAAGCAACCATGCAACAGTTACAACTGTCTTTTTGCATCAGAAACTTAAAATCACACTGCCAGACATACATACAAAGATATATACAGTGTCTACAGAATAACTCTACAGTACCTAACAAAGCATTACATGATCATTTGCCTCCACCCACAGCTCCATTCACAAATTGATTTTACACATATCCCAAAGACAGGATAAAAGCAATTGTACCTGTTGGTGATAGTAGACCAGTTCTCACGGTGCCCTGAGGCCTTTGTAACACAAAGAGAGGATGCTAAGACGGTAGCTAAAATATTAACTACCGAGGTGATACCGAGATATGGATGCCCATCGCAAATTAATTCTGATAATAGACCAGCCTTTATTAGTGCGGTAATTAAGGAACTGGTACAATGGCTGCAGATCACCTGGAAATTCCATATCCCTTACCATCCTCAGAGTTCAGGCATAGTGGAAAGAATGAACCGCACTATTAAGGTAAAACTTACAAAGGCCACTGCAGGTACATGGGAGAACTGGCAGAAATACCTACCGGCCATTCTAGCAGAAATTAGGATGACTCCTAATAAGTCTACTAAATTGTCCCCTTTTGAGATTCTAATGGGAAGACCATTTCCAACTCCTTGGGTAAAAGGCCCACTTGTAATTATGTCTGGTGATCTTGATCTTATAAGAGAACAATATGTGCAACATTTGATTGATAAAATGAATGGCATCTATGGTGATGTGTCTTCTCGCTTTCCTTTACCCTCACAGGAACCAACACATCCGTTCCAACCAGGTGACCTTGTCTGTGTCCTTCCAGCCAGGTGACCTCGTCTGTGTCCGACAACTGAACAGAGCAAAGAAGGGAGGCTGCCCATTCGGACCACCGACTACCGATGTAGCAGTAACCTGGATTGCCGTCCTCACTGACTCACAGCACATCTGGATCCACGCATCACGCCTGAAGCTGTGTCCAAAGAGGGGTGAAGCAGGTGACAAAGTCCTCGTGAAAGTGATTGAAGACAGCGATAATAAAAATGTCAAACCTACTCCTGCATCCACAGAATGCATGCAAGAACTTTCTCCTGTTGATGGGCATTATGCTCCTGATTTATTTGCCCTTATGGACATTTCTTAATTGCCATTATGACCCAGACGAACTGGGACCATTAAAGTCTGTTTGTGGTAAACACAATAACGCTCACACCAATACTAGTTCACCTCATAGGCACAAGAGATCCACACGTGATAACACAATTATACAAAATCATTACTGGGAAAGTAATACATTACAAGGATATGCTCACTCCTTTAAATACCACAAATGGGAGAGGAGAGAGCAGTGCAGAGGGGGAGAGAGGAGGAGAGAGCAGTGCAGAGGGGGATAGAGGAAGAGAGAGCAGTGCAGAGGGGGATAGAGGAAGAGAGAGCAGTTCAGAGGGGGAAATAGGAGGAGAGAGCAGTGCAGAGGGGTAGAGAGGAGGAGAGAGCAGTGCAGAGGGGGAGAGAGGAGGAGAGAGCAGTGCAGAGGGGGAGAGAGGAGGAGAGAGCAGTGCAGAGGAGGAGAGAGAGAGGAGAGAGCAGTGCAGAGGGGGGAGAGAGGAGGAGTGAGCAGTGCAGAGGAGGAGAGAGCAGTGCAGAGGGGGAGAGAGGAGTAGAGAGCAGTGCAGAGGGGGAGAGAGGAGGATAAAACAGTGCAGAGGGGGAGAGAGGAGGATAAAGCAGTGCAGAGGGGGAGAGAGGAGGAGAGAGCAGTGCAGAGGGGGAGAGAGGACGAGAGAGCAGTGCAGAGGGGGAAAGAGGAGGAGAGAGCAGTGCAGAGGGGGAGAGAAGAGGAGAGAGCAGTGCAGAAGGGAGAGAGAAGAAGAGAGCAGTGCAGAGGGGGAGAGAGGAGGAGAGAGCAGTGCAGAGGGGGAGAGAGGACCAGAGAGCAGTGCAGAGGGGGAGAGAGGAGGAGAGAGCAGTGCAGAGGAGGAGAGAGGAGGAGAGAGAGCAGTGCAGAGGAGGAGAGAGCAGTGCAGAGGGGAGAGAGAGGAGGAGAGAGCAGTGCAGAGGGGGAGAGAGGAGGAGAGAGCAGTGCAGAGGGGGAGAGAGGAGGAGAAAGTAGTGCAGAGGGGGAGAGAGGAGGAGAGAGCAGGTGCAGAGGGGTAGAGAGGACGAAAGAGCAGTGCAGAGGTGGAGAAAGGAGAAAAGAGCAGTGCAGGGAGAGAAAGAGGAGGAGAGAGCAGTGCATAGGGGGAGAGAGAGGAGGAGAGAGCAGTGCAGAGGGGGAGAGAGGAGGAGAGAGCAGTGCAGGGGAGGGGGAGAGGAGGAGAGAGCAGTGCAGAGGAGGAGAGAGGAGGAGAGAGCAGTGCAGAGGGGGAGAGAGGAGGAGTGAGCAGTGCAGAGGAGGAGAGAGCAGTGCAGAGGGGGAGAGAGGAGTAGAGAGCAGTGCAGAGGGGGAGAGAGGAGGATAAAACAGTGCAGAGGGGGAGAGAGGAGGATAAAGCAGTGCAGAGGGGGAGAGAGGAGGAGAGAGCAGTGCAGAGGGGGGAGAGAGGACGAGAGAGCAGTGCAGAGGGGGAGATAGAGGAGGAGAGAGCAGTGCAGAGGGGGAGAGAAGAGGAGAGAGCAGTGCAGAAGGGAGAGAGAAGAAGAGAGCAGTGCAGAGGGGGAGAGAGGAGGAGAGAGCAGTGCAGAGGGGGAGAGAGGACCAGAGAGCAGTGCAGAGGGGGAGAGAGGAGGAGAGAGCAGTGCAGAGGAGGAGAGAGGAGGAGAGAGCAGTGCAGAGGAGGAGAGAGCAGTGCAGAGGGGAGAGAGAGGAGGAGAGAGCAGTGCAGAGGGGGGAGAGAGGAGGAGAGAGCAGTGCAGAGGGGGAGAGAGGAGGAGAAAGTAGTGCAGAGGGGGGAGAGAGGAGGAGAGAGCAGTGCAGAGGGGTAGAGAGGACGAAAGAGCAGTGCAGAGGTGGAGAAAGGAGAAAAGAGCAGTGCAGGGAGAGAAAGAGGAGGAGAGAGCAGTGCATAGGGGGAGAGAGGAGGAGAGAGCAGTGCAGAGGGGGAGAGAGGAGGAGAGAGCAGTGCAGGGGAGGGGAGAGAGGACGAGAGAGCAGTGCAGAGTGGAAGAGAGGAGGAGAAAGCAGTGCAGAGGAGGAGAGAGGAGGAGAGAGCAGTGCAGAGGAGGAGAGGGGAGAGAGAGAAGGAGGGAGAAAGGGGAGGGAAAGGGAGAGAGAGAGAAGGAGGGAGAGACGGAGTCTGGAGCTGTGACATCATACTTGGAGGGGGAAAGAGAGAGAGGAGGGGGAGGAGGGGAGGGAGGGGAGAGAGAGAAGGAGGGACAGAGAGGAGGAAGAGAGAGAGAAAAGAGAGGGGGGGAGGGAGGGGGAGAGAGAGAGGGGGGGCGAGGGAGCGAGAGAGGGGTCTGGAGCTGTGACACCATACTGGGAGAGAGAGGGGAGGGAGGGAGGTGGAGTAGGGGAGAGAGAGGGAGGGGGAGAGAGAGAGGGGATAGGGGGAGAGAGAGACGGAGGGGGATGGGGGAGGGAGGGGGGGAGAGGGGGGGGAGGGA
>CM050173.1:116293295-116336258 GCA_027410445.1 Discoglossus pictus
TAAGTAAGTGTTGTAAAATGTGTTACTTGGCTCGCGAGCATTTTCCGTCCATCCCTTGTAATGGTATATTTTGTATCTGCTACGTTCCTGGCTAACTCGTACGTTCCTGGCGGTGATTTTCGCAGCTCTGTGTCTTTTAGCCTCATTTTTATTTTTTTCATCCGTCATTTTTTTTCTCTCTTAGTCGATTTTCAAGTGCGGAAACTTCTTAAATGCGACTTAAATGTGCGTGCAACCTCACTTCCAGACGTCCTGGCTGTCTCCCTGTGCTGTGTGTGATGCTTGTTTTTTATATTTTGCTTTTATTTTTATGTGTTTTTGGTGTTTTTTTATGTACGCGTTTCGGCCGTTAACTTCATATTTTTTATTTTTTTAAGTCCCTATTTCCTCATTCCGCGTTATTGTTTTTTTTCTAAGTCCCTTTGGCTCATTGCTGCTGATGTGGGAGCCTTTGCGAGGTGCGCATTTGCGGCCAGAACTGCGGCCCTCGCTTTGCTAGCTCGCAAAGTGTGAAGATGACTCGCAGTTTGACATTTATTATATGTGATTATTTGCCAGTAAACTGTGAGCTCAGCACAGATTGAGCACAGATGCACTCTATGGTCTCTAAATGTACATTCACCCACTCACATCATTCCCCATGGACCCTACACGTACATTCACCCACTCACCTCAATCCCCATGGACCCTACACGTACACTCACCCACTTACCTCAATCCCCATGGTCTCTACACGTACATTCACCCACTTACCTCACTCCCTATGGACCCTACACGTACATTCACCCACTTACCTCACTCCCTATGGACTCTGCACGTACATTCACCCACTTACCTCACTTCCTATGGACTCTGCACGTACATTCACCCACTTACCTCACTCCCTATGGACCCTACACGTACATTCACCCACTTACCTCACTCCCTATGGACTCTGCACGTACATTCACCCACTTACCTCACTTCCTATGGACTCTGCACGTACATTCACCCACTTACCTCAATCCCTATGGACTCTACACGTACACTCACCCACTTACCTCAATCCCTATGGACTCTACACGTACACTCACCCACTTACCTCAATCCCTATGGACTCTACACATACATTCACACACTTACCTCACTCCCTACGGACCTAAATGTTCATTTCAATGTAATGTTTTTATTTTAAATTGTAGTTTTTTTATTTTAATTTATTTTATTTTTATTGTAATTATTTATCTTTAGTAAATTAAGTTTTTATTATTTGCATACATTTTTAGTTAGGTGTTAAGATATTATGGATTTTTACAGGTATTCCCATAGTAGAGGATTAGGGTACTATGGAAGTCTATCTCATTTTAGATACCATGGGGATCCCTATTGGGGATGGTCGGTGGGGCATTCCAAGTGCCCTCTGAACACTTAGTACAATTTCTTTACTAATATAACCTCAGAAAACATAGTGCCCATTTTATTAACAACATCTACTATTTTATTCCTATTACTATTTAATCTCCACACTCTCTGCATCTGGGTAAGGTTATCCTTTTTCAATGATAATGGATGAAAAGATTAAGCATATAAAAGAGTATTTGTATCGGCATGCTTAATACTCCACTGTGATGTCATTATTCAACTTTATGTAGATATCGTTATCACTTAATTGATTCAAAATCTCTTTCATATAATCCTCATAACTCATAAACACTAGGGAACATTTCTTATTTGCTGGTGTAATGACCCCAATCTGCCATTTTATTTTCATTAGCACAATTCCTGATAGAAGACTTTGCACACACAGGAAGTTTGTATCTGCACAGTGGGAAAGTGTCAGTAACTACAGTCGGTGCTCTCCGCAGAGCTAATGGGCAGATTGTTAGTTTACAGAAACACCCACCCAGAAACAGGCATAAAAAATGACAGCCTGTAGCAAGCAATAATTGCATGTAGAAGTTGCAATATGTAAAGTTTGTGTTTATACAGTATTTGTCTTTTATTTTAAATAACACTTTGCAGACTATCAGATTTAGTTAAACAAAAGACCATAATTGATGATAATTGGTATGCCCCGGATCACACTGCACTCTATATACTGTACATTCAGACATATTTTGCTTTGTTTTTGTTTGATTTGACCTTTTATTAACTGCAAATTGGTCTCTTTATTTGATGATAAATACTATAATAGGTATATACTAACTAATTATTTCCATATAGAAGAATGTTAAAGCTGTCAGAATTTAATCTTTTTTTTTTTTTTCAACAGATGGATCCAAGATTTGGAATAACATTGGAGAAGACCACATTTGTAACACAGTAGAAAAACTATTTCCATGTTCAGAATGCGGGAAATGTTTCAGTCGGGTCTCAGATCTTAATAAACATAAGAGGACTCATACAGGAGAAAAGCCTTTTCCATGTTCTGAATGTGGGAAATGTTTCAGTCAGGTCTCACACCTTAATAAACATAAGAGGACTCATACAGGAGAAAAACCTTTTCCATGTTCTGAATGTGGGAAATGCTTCAGTCAGCTCTCAGATCTTAATATCCATAACAGGACTCATACAGGAGAAAAGCCTTTTCCATGTTCTGAATGTGGGAAATGTTTCAGTCAGGTCTCCACTCTTAATATCCATAAGAGGACTCATACAGGAGAAAAGCCTTTTTCATGTTCTGAATGTGGGAAATGTTTCAGTTGGGTCTCACACCTTAATACACATAAGAGGAATCATACAGGAGGAAAGCCTTTTCCATGTTCTGAATGTGGGAAATGTTTCAGTCATCTCTCAGCTCTTAATACACATAAGAGGACTCATACAGGAGAAAAACCTTTTCCATGTTCTGAATGTGGGAAATGTTTCAGTCATCTCTCAGCTCTTAATACACATAAGAGGACTCATACAGGAGAAAAACCTTTTCCATGTTCTGAATGTGGGAAATGTTTCAGTCGGGTCTCACACCTTAATACACATAAAAGGACTCATACAGGAGAAAAGCCTTTTCCATGTTCTGAATGTGGGAAATGTTTCAGTCAGGCCTCACAGTTTAATACACATAAGAGGAATCATACAGGAGAAACGCCTTTTCCATGTTCCGAATGTGGGAAATGTTTCAGTCATCTCTCAGCTCTTAATAGCCATAAGAGGACTCATACAGGAGAAAAGCCTTTTCCATGTTCTGAATGTGGCAAATCTTTCAGTCAGGTCTCAGCTCTTAATAGCCATAAGAGGACTCATACAGGAGAAAAGCCTTTTCCATGTTCTGAATGTGGGAAATGTTTCAGTCGGCTCTCAGCTCTTAAAAAACATAAGATGACTCATACCGGAGAAAAGCCTTTTCCATGTTCTGAATGTGGGAAATGTTTCAGTCATCTCTTATTAGCCATAAGAGGACTCATACAGGAGAAAAGCCTTTTCCATGTTCTGAATGTGGGAAATGTTTCAGTCATCTCTCAGCTCTTAATAAACATAAGATGACTCATACAGGAGAAAAACCTTTTCCATGTTCTGAATGTGGGAAATGTTTCATTCAGGCCTCAAATCTCAAGCGACACATGAGAACTCACACAGGATAAACACCATTTCCATGATCTGAAACTCACATGAGAAAATGTTTCAGTAAGATTTGAAATGACACAAGAAACTTACACAACATAAAGACCAGTTGTATGTATGGAATGTGGGTAAGGGTTTAATATGAGTCCGCCATTACACATCAACATGACACATCATGCAATTCTACTTAAATCATATAAATGTAAGTAATTAAAAACATTAGCAAGCTCATAAAGATCTATGGATATCTGAGTTGTAAATCACATTAATAGAGCAGTAAGTTGTACTAATGTTTTAGCTTGTATTATTACAATACATGATATGATGCTGGACTGTGCATTGCTGCTTTTTGCTTGGTTACCAATAACCTTTAATTTAAGGGATCCAGAACGTATGGACTTTGCTCTACACCATCATGCTGAGCACTCATAATACATTTGTGGACCTGTAAACTAAGCTATATATATATTTTATATCATCTTTATATATTTTTTAACTTTAATAGCCCCTTCCATTAATTTTCCTATTTTCTATGTACATTTGTTGCATCAAACAAAGCAATGAGTTTAAAGGGCTTGAAAATTAAAAAAAACTTTGCTTTTAGGTACGGAAAGACTCATAAATGTCAATAAAGTTATTTTTTAATTGAATAAGAATTGACTGGGATATTTCTTGATTTAATCATATATCACCCTCATCCACTGTTCCCTCTAAGCTGTGCGCGCACAAATACCCTGAGATGAGCGCACACAACTAAACATGGAGTGCACACAGATCACTAGGGGGATATGTAATCTTCGTTTTCCCCATTAACTTTTTCCACAGTAGGAGAAATAGATCTCCATTGACCCTTTTCCTTTTGCCGGTGCTCCCTTTGAGATAGTGCTGGTGGGCGGAGAAACTCGATAGGGCAAATCTGGTGCTGATGTCAGTTGTCGACGTCCGACATTAGCTTGCTCTCTCAAAGCATCAGAGTCATTCACCCTTCCATGCTGTGTAAACAACATTTCAATGTGTGCACATAACAAATCAAAGAATCACACAGGACAAAAGGAAAAGGGTCAATGGAGATCTATTTCTCCCTGGGTGGAAACAATTAATTGGGAAAACGTTATAAGCACATAACAAAGAAAGGAATCATACATTGCAAAATGAAATATATATAGGGTCAATGGAGATCTATTTCTTAATGGGTGGAAAAAGGTTCATGGGAGAACTAAAATTAAATATCCACCTGTAGGGAATTAGAAATGAATGTTCTTTCATATGGAATTAGTACGTGATGCCACCAGGCTGGTGGAGATAGAGACTGAGTACTTGGTGGGAACAAAGAACAGAATCTGTGGTTAAATGACTGAAGATATTTAGAATATCTGAAGGAGTTACTATTTAGTAAAAATAGTGCACTTTTATGATATACTATGGCCTTGATTCAATTGAGCTGTCGTTGTTTACAGGAGCCCGTAAACTAATTTGCTGTTCAATTGGCGTCTTTTTGCAAGCTGCAAGCGATCTACGGGTTACAGGCTGAAAATCCATGCTATTGTAAAAATAGTAACTTACAACCCATCTAAGCGTTTGATCTTTCAAGCTTGCAACAGTTATAATCGCAAAATTGCTATTCAATTGCTACAGTTCCTCAAGCCCGCAAATATTTTCACCCCCGTAAATGTCAAATGTAGAAGGAAATCCAACGGATACCAGATAGGACTCACAAGGGGGTTTAACCCCTGTTCGTAGCACTGTAAATGCAAATAAAAAATCAATTCTACATTTAAAAGATGGGGAAAGTGATGAAATACATTAGAATTAATTGCTCAACAGCCTCAAGCTCGTAAATCTGCAATCAAAAATTATTTTTTTATGTGTAATTTCGGTTGTATATCAATTTTAGGAATCAATGATTTAATACATATCAGGCCACCCACATGGACTAGAACATTTCCTTAATTCATTTTATTATTGTGTACATTGCAGGATTGCGAGTCTGATCGCATATTGGGCTCCTAAATGCTAATTGATTGACATGTAACCTCCATCTTTTTCTGATGTCATGATGTCAGTCTCATTTTCTATTGGCTGTTTCTAAATCAGTAGTTACGGCCTTGCTTAATTGATCATGTTCACGCTCTGAAATGCTACTCATGATTGCATGGTTTACGGGTTAGGCTTTCGGCCTGTAAAGTGCGGGCTTGTTCAATTGAATCGCTCTGTAATTGTAGCAAATTTCAATTGAATAAGGCCCTATGTAAGTTATGTTTAAGTATGCTCTGATATATGGACTAATACCCGCCACAGCTATCATCATTAAAACACATAAAATTAATACAGTATAAAAGCCATTACTGTATAATTACTCCCACCCTAATTCACAACTCAATCCTATAAAAAGGAACAGAGTGATAGTGAAGTAAAAGAGCACTCTTATTGACATGATTACAGCAATCCGAACCCTCAAGCAACCAGAAAAAAATAGAATCATGTACTTTAAATACAAATTAAGATTTACAGGGCTCAACAAATGCCAGGAGCCAGGTTATGATGCCACAAAATGCTTACAGGCACCTAGATTTCATCCACTGTACGTCACTGCAATTTGATTTTATCTAGAAGTTGACAGCAATGAGTGACTGAGCCAGGGCAGTGTTAGGGTTACATTCCCCGGGCATGAGTGACTGAGCCAGGGCAGTGTTAGGGTTACATACCCCGGGCATGAGTGACTGAGTCAGGGCAGTGTTGGCGTTACATACCCCGGGCATGAGTGACTGAGCCAGAGCAGTGTTAGGGCTACATACCCCGGGCATGAATGACTGAGCCAGTGTAGTGTTAGGGTTACATACCCTGGGCATGAGTGACTGACTCAGGGCAGTGTTGGGGTTACATTCCCCGGGCATGAGTGACTGAGTCAGGGCATCATTAGGGTTACATTCCCCGGGCATGAGTGACTGAGCCACAGTTGTGTTAGGGCTACATACCCCGGGCATGAGTGAATGAGCCAGTGCAGTGTTAGGGTTACATTCCCCGGGCATGAGTGACTGAGCCAGGGCAGTGTTAGGGTTACATTCCCCGGGCATGAGTGACTGAGCCAGGGCAGTGTTAGGGTTACATTCCCCGGGCATGAGTGACTGAGCCAGGGCAGTGTTAGGGTTACATTCCCCGGGCATGAGTGACTGAGCCAGTGGAGTGTTGGCGTTACATTCCCCTGGCATGGGTGACTGAGCCAGTGCAGTGTTAGGGTTACATTCCCCGGGCATGAGTGATTGAGCCAGGGCAGTGTTAGGGTTACATTCCCAGGGCATGGGTGACTGAGCCAGGGCAGTGTTAGGGTTACATTCCCCGGGCATGAGTGACTGAGCCAGGACAGTGTTAGGGTTACATTCCCCGGGCATCAGTGACTGAGCCAGGTCAGTGTTAGGGTTACATTCCCCGGGCATGAGTGACTGAGCCAGGGCAGTGTTAGGGTTACATTCCCCGGGCATGAGTGACTGAGCCAGTGGAGTGTTGGCATTACATTCCCCTGGCATGGGTGACTGAGCCAGTGCAGTGTTAGGGTTACATTCCCCGGGCATGAGTGACTGAGCCAGGGCAGTGTTAGGGTTACATTCCCCGGGCATGGGTGACTGAGCCAGGGCAGTGTTAGGGTTACATTCCCCGGGCATGAGTGACTGAGCCAGGTCAGTGTTAGGGTTACATTCCCCGGGCATGAGTGACTGAGCCAGGGCAGTGTTAAGGTTACATTCCCCGGGCATGAGTGACTGAGCCAGTGGAGTGTTGGCGTTACATTCCCCTGACATGGGTGACTGAGCCAGTGCAGTGTTAGGGTTACATTCCCCGGGCATGAGTGACTGAGCCAGGGCAATGTTAGGGTTACATTCCCCGGGCATGGGTGACTGAGCCAGGGCAGTGTTGGCGTTACATTCCCCTGGTTCAGCACTGCACCCTCCAGCCGAATGTACCTGTGTGTAAGTGAGGAGTGAAAGCTGCGCTGCTAGAATAGCACTCAATGACACATATACTTAGCAGCGCATCCTATGTGCAGCTAATCTAGGCCTCTTTATTATGCAACTCTCAAGCAACCAGAAACTACATTTATCCGGCATCTACCAATCTCCATGGGTGCCGGTTACCTGGGAGTCTACTGTAATATAAAAGGAGATTAAGATCTATTGTAAATTCAATAGCCCTGCAGCATTGTGAAAAGAGTTCACCTAATATTATGTATATACAATTAAGAAGTCTTTCTTCATAACTTAGCCCCTCCATTCCCCTTATTAGTTTTGTTGCCCTCCTCTGTACCTTTTCCAGCTCTAAAATGTCCTTTTTATGAAGTGGTACCCAAAATTGTACTCCATATTCCAAATGAGGGCGTACTAGAGATTTGTATAGTGGAAGAATTATATTTGCTTCCCTTGCTTCTATACCCTTCTTAATACATACTAATATTTTATTTGCCTTTGCAGCTGCTCCTTGGCTTTGAGCACTGTTACCTAGATGGTTGTCCACAAGCACTCCAAAATCCCTTTCAATATCTGATACACCTAGATTTGCTCCATTAAGATTATAAATTGCATGGCTATTTTTCCTTCCCAGATGCATAACTTTACATTTATTTGCATTAAATCTCATCAGCCATTTAGATGCCCATTACTCAATTTTATGTAAATCCCTTTGGAGGGAAAGCACATCTTTATCTGATTTAATTACCTTGCACAACTTTGTGTCATCAGCGAAAATGGAGACACCACACTCCAATCCTACCTCTAAGTCATTAAAAAAATATGTAAAAAAGGAGAGGACCTAATACTGAACCCTGAGGAACCCCACTTACCACATTAGTCCAATCGGAGTATGTTCCATTTACAACAACCCTTTGCTTCCTGTCTTTTAGCCAGCTCTCAATCCATGAGCAGATATTTACTGCAATTCCTGTATCTCTTAGTTTGCACAATAGTCTCCCATGTGGCACTGTATCAAAAGCCTTTGCAAAATCCAAAAAGACTACATCCACTGAGTTGCCTTGATCCAGGTTCCTACTAACCTCCTCATATAAACTAATTAGATTTGTTTGACATGACCTATCCCTCATAAATCCATGTTGACTCCTACTTATAATCCTGTTCATATAGATATATTCTTGTATATTATCCCGTATTAACCCTTCTAAAAGCTTCCCCACTACAGAAGCGAGGCTCACTGGTCTATAATTCCCCGGATTTGCTCTTGCTCTCTTTTTAAATATAGGTATCACCTCTGCTTTTCTCCAGTCATTTGGTAGAGACCCTGTGTTGATTAATTCTTGAAAAATTAAATATAATGGTTTGGCTATTACAGAACCCAGTTCCCTCAGTACCCGTGGATGTATTCCATCAGGACCCAGGACTTTATTTACATTTATTTTTTCCAACCTCTTTTGGATTACTTCCTGTGTTAACCAATTATTTGGCAAAGGTAGTGTAGCCCCATTATGTTGCAGTGTCCCAACCACTGGTACCTCCCTTGTGTATGCCGAAGAAAAGAACCTATTTAGCTCATCTGCCTTTTCCTGGTCACTAATTTTCAGACTGTGTCACATTGTAATGTTCCTATAGCTTCCTTCCTCGCCTTCTTCCCATTAATATATTTAAAAAATATTTTAGGGTTAGTCTTACTCTCTTTTGCAATTAATTTTTCATTTTCTATTTTAGCCAGTCTAATAGCCTTTTTTAAAGCCTTGTTGATTTCCTTGTACTCCTGTAAAGCAGTCTCTGTCCCCTCTTGGTTGTATAATTGAAATGCCTTCTTTTTACTCCTTATTTTGATCTTTAAATCATTGTTAAGCCACATTGGATGGGATTTACTCCTTTTACTTTTATTACCACATGGTATATGCCGATGTGTATGTATATTTAGTAAGGATTTAAATGTTGTCCATTTATGTTCAGTGTTTTTACCTATCAGTTCTCTGTCCCAGTCTATACTTTGTATTGCTGCCCTTAGACCATTAAAACCTGCCCTTTTAAAATTAAGAGTTTTTGTTGGCCCCTTAAAATGTAGTTTTTTTAATTCAATCTCAAATGAGACTGTGTTGTGATCACTGTTTCCCAAAGGTTGCCCTATTCCAACATTTGATATTATATCAATATCATTTGTGATGACTAAATCTAAGATGGCCTCATTTCTAGTAGGCTCTTTTTTTATTTATTTTTTATAATTTCTTTTATTCATATAAATATGTCTTATACAAAGAAAAAGAAAAAATACAGATATAACAATATGTGTGCAATATACAAGAAAATAAAAAGAAAATAAAAAAAAGACATAAACATTACAGTGCAAAAACGTATTATCCCAACCTCCTTACAGTATCACTCAAATGTTAATTATATTACTAAGATCCGCACGGACAAAGAAAAAAGAAAAAGAGAGGGAAAAAAAGAAAGGAAAAAGGCTGTCATGGAAACATTACCAAGGAAACACCAACATCCACTAACTCTCTAACTAGATGCCAAATATTGGTCCCAAAGCTGCCATTTTATCAGATGAGTGGCCTTAGGGGTTTTATCCCATATATTATCGGACACTTCTGTTCTCATCATTTCTCTATTATTTGAGATTGTGTTCTCTAATTCTTTCCAAGAAGGCATCTGTGGTTGTTTCCAGTATTTCAAGAGTAGCCATTTGGCAACCAGGCATATGTGTGATATTATATATCTTTCCCCTAATGGAAATATTTCCATTTGCGTATGTAGAATGAATACTAGCGGATCACAGATGATTTGTTTACCCATACGATTCGATAGTTCTTGACTTAATCTCATCCAGAATTTTTTAATTTTTTTACATTCCCACCACATATGGAGGGTTGTGCCTGGTAGTCCACATTGTTTCCAACATAGACCATCTAAATTACTATATATTTTTATTTATTTATTGGGAACATAGTACAATCTGTGAATTAGTTTTACCATCATTTCATTATATGAGGAACTGATTGATGAGTTCTTAACCGTACTAAAGATTTTAATCCAGTCTTCCTCTAAAATTGTAATTTTCTTCCAAAGCTAGTATTCCCAGGCTTTTGTCAAAGGGAATATTTTCATCGATTATATTACTAAATTTAGAGATTATATAGTCCATAATATATTTTTTATAGGTGATCCTCCCAATAGAGCATCCTCTATTATTAACCATCTTGGGATATTTTGTGTGTAATTATATCTAGCCACTTGTGTAAGTATAATTTTTTCATTTAGGTCTTTAATAGTAGGGGAGCTTAATCCCCCTTTCTCAAATTTCTTACAAATTATAGATTTTTTAACTCTTGTTTTTTCCCCCTGATATATAAAGTCGTCTAATGCTTCTTGAATGATTTTAATATAATAAGCCGGTATTTTGCCCGGAAGGCACCTCATAATATAGGTAATTTTAGGAATTAAGCTCATATTGACTGCATTTATTCTAGATATCCATGATAAATGTAAAGATCTCCAGTCATTTAATGATTTCCTAATTTGTTTCAATATTTCACTATAATTATCTTTAAAAATATTTTTTATATGACCTGGGAATCTTACACCCAGGTGTACTATGTGGGAGGAATTCCAGCAGTATGAATATAAGTTCGCTAACCTATTTTTTTCTTCTCTTGATATATTACAAGTTAGTACTTCAGATTTCTGTTGATTTATCTTAAAATAAGAAAATTTACTAAACTCTTCAAGAGTAGTCTGCAGGGCTCTACAAGAAAGTTCTGGATTTGTTATTGTTATTATTATATCATCTGCATATGCCATTATCTTGTATTCCTCCTGCCCTATCTCAATTCCTTTAATTTCTGATGATTCTCTAATAGTTATCAATAAAGGTTCAAGGAATAAAATAAAAAGCAGGGGAGATAAAGGACAACCTTGATGAGTGCCGTTAGTTATTACAAATTTGTCCAAACTAAATTGTGGAGATGATATATGCGCTATAGTATTTAAATACAGGGCTTTTACTGCAGATGAGGCAAAACTTCCTAAGCCAAATCTCTCCAGAACACCTTCTAGGAAATCCCACCTGACCATGTCAAAAGCTTTCTCTGCATCCAATGACAGGGTCAGGGAGGAGATTCTCTTTATATATGCCAAGATGTCCAGTAGACGTCTGGTATTATCTGACGATTGTCTATTAGGAATAAATCCTGTTTGATCCGGGTTCTATTAGGGTAGAAATGATCTTACTTAATCTATTTGCCAGAATTTTAGAATAGATTTTAATATCAACATTAATTAAAGAGATTGGGTTGTAGTTTTTATATTCTTCGGGATTTTTTCCCTGTTTCAATATATTGACTATTTTTATTTCCGTTAATTCTGATGGTATCGCCCCTTCCCGTTTGATCTCATTAAAGAGATCACAAAAGGTTCTATTCAATTCTTTACTAAGGTATCGATAGAATAGATTATCAAACCCATCTACCCCGGGTGTTTTTTTTTTTTACTTTTAGATACAATTTCCATTATCTCTATACTTTCTATTTGTTTATTCAGATAACTAAGCTGTTCTTCCGATACTTTGGGGATCTTTATCTTATTTTGGTATTGTTTAATTTCTTTTATTCCTGGCTTATCTACTTGATGATCTTTCTCTAAGTTGTATAGATTACTATAATATTCCTGGAATACCGCTCCTATCTTATCTGGGTGAAATTGAGGAACGTTATTTAGATCTAAAAAAATTTCAATATTATTTTTAATATATTGTTTCTTCAATTTATTAGCCAGGAATTTACCTGATTTGCCCCCTTCAAGAAATTGTGTCCGCTGAAATTTCCATATTATTTTATCTGATTGAAGTTGAATAATTTTTTGTATTTGGGTGTTTATGTCTTTTATTGCCTAACTATTCTCTTTATTTGGTGTCCCCCTGAAAATATCCTTCATCTTATTTAATTCCAAATAGAGTGTCCTTAACGACTTGCCTCTTAGCCTTTGCATTTCAGCTGCTTTTGAGATAAATATGCCCCTGATATATGCTTTATACGCACACCATAAGGTTATATCCGAATAAACAGACATCTTATTAATTTTAAAAAATTCCTTTGTTTCCTTTTTCAAATATGTAACAAATTCTTCATTTTTTAAAAGCCAGGGATCCATCCTCCAACTACCCCTTTTCTTTCTATTTATGTTCAAAACTTGTATAATTAGTTCATTTAGAGAGTTGTCTGACCACGGGGTAGATCAAATATTTATCTTTTTAATTATTTTTAAAGTTGGAAGATCCGTTAGTATATAATCAATTCTGGAAAATGAATTATATCGATATGAAAAATGGGTGTATTCACGTACACCTGGGTGTAAGATCCTCCATGGGTCAATCAAGTTGTTATTCTCTTTTATTTTACAAAATGCTTTCGAAAGATGGTTTGTTTGAGATACAAATTTATTTGACCCGACTATTTGTTTATCTAACTTATCATCCAGTATCATGTTAAAATCGCCACAAATAATTAGCAAGCCTCCTTTGATTTTATTAATCTCTTTGAGGAGATTTTTAAGAAATCCTATTTGGCCTTTATTTGGTAAATATGCATTAACCAATGTTGTTAAGAACCCATCAATCAGTCCGGTCCATATTATATATCTACCCTCTGGGTCGATCTTACTACTTTCTTCTAATATTTTCAAGTTATTTAAAAAAAAAAATAGAAACCCCTTTTGATTTTTTCCTAAAAGTAGAGTATACTCTAGTTGTAAATTTTTTATCATTCATGTATTTTAGGTTTTCCTGTTTTAGGTGCGTTTCTTGCAAGCATAGAATTTCAGCGTTTAATTTATTGTACTCTAAAAATGCTGTTTTTCTTTTTGTTGGAGAATTGAGACCATTCACATTATGCGAAATTATTTTTATTTGCATTTTACTTTATTAAAATAGTGCCAAAGTGCATATATGTGATATTCCTTGGGTGTATCCATGACTTGAAAGGAAAGAAAAAGAGAAAAAAAAAAAAAAACCCACAAAAAAAAGTAAACCCACAAAACCAACAAAGTGATCCTAAAAACCAGCCGACAAACTAAGCGAATGTCAGCTGATATATAACAAGGCGAATTAGATTTTAGGAAGTGAAAATGTATTGCCCTTTTTATGAGCGTGGGGATAGGGTCTAGGGTACAGATCTTATAAGTAAGGTTTCAGGAAGATATATATATATATATGGTACTTCATTTCGTACTTCCCTTAGAAAGGAGACTTTTACTCCTCGGAAAGTCAAGAAGGAGGATCTCCTTGGCTGTGAACTATAAATTTATTAATTTTTATTTGAGCATAGCTCACCTTTTGTGTTGTCATACTTAATTTGTTCAAAATGTTGACCTTCCAACTAAAAACAAATCTATATTTACTACCTTCTAGCTGTCCGGAGAGATAAGTGTCCGACAAAGGATGTACTTTCTATATATTACTAATAATTTTCCATATATACATCTATTTTTTACCTTGTTTAAATTTTCTGATATTATAATATAGTATTAATTATAATTTTTATTCCAGAGGCATTTACTTAGGGGGGTTCTAACCTAGTGAGTATATCTAATCCTAATTTTTTATCTGATCCAAGTTTTATATGTTTTTCTTTAACTTTATTGTGCAGTATTAATTCTATTAAATAGTATTACTAAACTCTACTTTCCATTTATATTTCTTCCATAAAGAAAAAAAGAAATGGGTTTATTTACCCCATCTATCTATTAAGTTATATTTTATATGTATATATTAATATTTCTTATTTTATCTTAAATCCAAATAACCGTGACTCTTTACATATACTAAATCTCTTGTGTTAGAAGAATCTATACTCTTTTTCATACCTCTCTATTTAATGGATTTCTTTAAATCTTCAAAAACCTTTGTGTTAATATGTGATCCACCTTTCCCCCTCCGCCTTATTTCTAAGTTGCAATTCTTTACCTCTCTCTATCCATTTTTATTTACTTCACTGCTCCTGACCTTATAAGCTACCCATGTCCCTATTTTACGGTTCCAGAGATTATTTCTTAAATTTTTTCCAGTCAAGATTTCCTGCTCTCAATTCCAATTTATTAGCAACGTCCATATTACCCTCTATATGTATGTCCCAATCCTTTAGTAATTCTATGGCTTCTTGAACTTAATTTATTTTAACCCACTTTAAATCTTTATAAATTAATAAGCCTACTGGCTGTGCCCATTTATATCTGTTTTCTTTTAGCCTAAGGGCACTGGTTATTTGGAGAAATTCCCTTCTTTTCCCCAGCGTATATGCAGATAAATCTTGAAATATTTTTATATTCTCATGTGGGTGGTCTAGCTGTCTTTTTAAAAAGGCATTTTTCAGAACAATTTATTTTGAGGGTAAGTAGTGTAGTCTCAGTATAATGTCTCTAGGGGTGGATTTGTCCATCACTTTGGCCAGGGGGAGTCTATGTAGTGCATCCATTTTCCATTGATCTTTCTGCATCTCCGGGACCAGATAATTGAACAGTCCTTTGACATGTGACTCCAAGTCATCTCCTTGAAACGCTTCTGGTATCCCCCTTATACGCAAATTATTCTTTCTGGATCGATTCTCCAAGTTATTAAGTTTGAGAGAATGTTCTTCGATTTTGTTTTCTGAAGAGATTGCATAATTGAAGATAGCATTATTGCAAGCATTTTCATTAGCTTCAATTCTTTGTGTTATATTAATAATGGAATCAGTGATTTCAGACATTTGTTTTGAAAGATCTCTTGTCAAATTCACTTGAAATTCTTTTAAAATGGACTTTAACTTAGAACACGTAAGTATTTCCTCTCCTTGAGTGGAATTATCTTCCAGGTTTCCCTGAGGAAGTTTTTCCGGGGTCTGATTTTCTATAAGGTCTGAGCTAGTGTCTGCATGAGAGGAGTCTGAAATTGTCCCTTTGTTTCTAGGAGAAAAGAAGCTTGTTGGTTTTATTGGATCTTTTACTTTCTCCTTCAGTCTTGTTTTATTAGCTGTATTACTCTTTTTATTTGACATAATTAGACCTCTTATGACCTTCCCTGTTTTTATTATAGAATTTTTTCAGGGTTCCTTTTTTCTTTTTTTTTTTCTTTTTTTTCCCCTTTTTTTCCCTTTTCTTTCCTCTTTCCCCCTTTCCTTTTTATCTTAGTTTGCGCTTATATATTTTCAAGTAAAGAGTAGGAATTATTTTCCTTTTGTTTTCTGCTTAATTGTATATGGAAGATGTAACTTTAAGGGTGAATTAAGTTTTCTTCCTATTTCCAGAGGATATGGTGAGTATATCTTAGTTGATAATTTCTGTCTGCTACCTTTAGCATCAGGTTTGACAGATTTCAGGACAATTATTTCACTGTGACGACTTAGGTATACCCTTTTTTCTTCAAATATTTTTTTCCCTAAATACCAGAGATAAAAGGCACAGGAAGTCTCTCAGTTTTTTTCTCTTTTTTTATTTCCTTTTCCTCCCCTTTTCCCTCTTCCCTTTCTTTCTCCCTTTTCTTTGAATTTGCAAAGCAAATTCTAATTCTCCAAAGTCTTCAGCGTATTGTCTATATGATATCTATTTTTTGGGAGATGTTCTTAAACCAAGGTTTATTTCCATTCCTTTTACTCCTCAGCCAGGGGTGTATATAGTATGTTGGATTCCAGTAATATTGTATCCAAGTATAATATCTATGCACATCCGCAAAAGAAAGAAAAGCTGTATAAGCCACAGCCAAGCCTCTTACCCTTCCTCCAGGAAAGGCCCAGCACACAGAACTCAGCACTCCTCCTACTGATCCACCATGTAATGCTTTCAGTTCTGACTCGGATGGAAACTCTTGCAGTACGAGGTAATAGGTAGAAAAAAAATGTTATGCCAGCACTGCTGGCTATTCCAGATTAGTTACACCTTTCCTGGATAGCTGTTATTGTGCCCTGCTATGTAGGGCTAGCTATAGGGGATTCTCAGCAGCTCCGCTCCAGCTAACGCTGTCTGTTTTCGCGGAATTTCCCTTTTTTTTCCCCCAAGACGCTATATCGCGTCTATCTTTATTTCAGCTCCTGGGTGTTGATTACCTCTTAGCTCTTTTTTGATCTTAAGGGGTCTGTCCTGGAAGGGGATGTTTTAGGTCTATGTGGCTATTCCTGAGGTAACTGCATAAGATTGCTGTGGGCTAAGTAGGTAATATGCAGCGACTAGTGTGAAGTCTCCAAGTGAGCAGCACATTTCTCTGGAGTCCGCTCCCCTGCCATCTGACACGACAGTCTCACTCTGGCGTGTGCATCACTTCCGCCCCCCCTATCACTAACTTACTCCTTATCTTGATCTTTAAATCATTGTTAAGCCACATTGGATGGGATTTACTCCTTTTACTTTTATTACCACTTGGTATATGCCGATGTGTATGTATATTCAGTAAGGATTTAAATGTTGTCCGTTTATGGTCAGTATTTTTACCTATCAGTTCTCTGTTCCAGTCTATACTTTGTATTGCTGCCCTTAGACCATTAAAATCTGCCTTTTTAAAATTAAGAGTTTTTGTTGGCCTCTTAAAATTTAGTTTTTTTTAATTCAATCTCAAATTTGACTGTGTTGTGATCACTGTTTCCCAAAGGTTGCCCTATTCCAACATTTGATATTATATCAATATTATTTGTGATGACTAAATCCAAGATGGCGTCATTTCTAGTAGGCTCTTGTATAACCTGGACCAGATAATGATCCCTGAGTGTACTCAAGAACCTGCTCCCCTTAGTTGAACTGCTGGTCTCATTTATCCAGTTTATTTCAGGGTAATTAAAATCTCCCATTATTAGAACTTGCCCAAGCTTAGCTGCATTTCCAATCTGGAACAATAACTGTATTTCCTCACTTTCAGCTATATTTGGGGGTTTATAGCATACTCCTACTAATATTATTTTGGAATTTGCTGCTCCACTATTTAACTCTACCCACAAACATTCAACTTTATCGCTAGGTCCACCATAAATATTGTCTCTGACTATAGGCTTAAATTCAGGCTTAACATACAGACAAATCCCTCCTCCTCTTTTACCATTGCCTCTGTCTTTCCTAGATAGGTTATAACCATCCAGATTAACAGTCCAGTCATGAGATTCCTCCCACCATGTTTCGGTAATGCCTATTAAATCCCATTTTTCATAAATGGCTAATAATTCTAACTCTCCCATTTTTCCTGGCAAGCTTCTGGCATTAGCAAGCATACACTTTATGTTATCAGTCTTTAGCTCCAAAGTTCCTGCCATTGTACTTGAGTTACTTAGTACTATCTCCCTATTGACTATACTACCCCTTCCCCCATATCCTCCCCTATGAGTTGTTAATTCATCCATTATACCCTACACTTTCTACCCCATTACTTATATCTACTCACTTCCCCCCACCTACTAGTTTAAAAAATCCTCCAGCCTTTCTACCATCCTATCCCCTAGCACAAAAGCTCCCTCATCATTAAGGTGCAATCCACCCCTGCTGTAGAGATTGTACAGAAGTGAGAAGTCAGCCCAGTGTTCTAAAAACCCAAACCCCTCCTTAGTGCACCACATCTTTAGCCACGCATTAATCTCCCTAAGCTCCTTCTGCCTCCCTGGGCTAGCACGTGGCACTGGTAGTATCTCAGAAAATGCTACCTTGGAGGTCCTTGCCTTCAGCTTATTACCTAGTTCTCTGAAATCATTCTTTAGGACACTCCATCTTCCACTAACTTTGTCATTGGTACCAATATGTACCAAGACCGCCGGTTCATTTCCAGCCCCTCCCAATAATTTGTCTACCCGATCCACAACATGACGAACCCGAGCACCCGGGAGACAGCAAACTCTTCGATTGCTGGGATCTGGGTGACAAATTATCCTGTCTACTTTCCTAATAATAGAGTTCCCTGTCACCAAAACTTTTCTGTTGCTCTGCCTATTCTGCCCTCCCTCTCCTCCAGTAGAACTGTTCTCCCGACTGTTAGAGGGAACAGCTCTATCTGGCATTGCCATTCCTGAATGGACATCCCCAACAGTTTAACTCAATCTGGCAAATCTGTTGGTGTTTGCCAACTCAGAACTGGACTGCCTCCTCCTGTTCCCCCTGCTTCCCCTTGTAACTGTAACCCAGCTAACTCCCTGGACATCCTTACTAGCCCCAGCTCCACCCTCCATGCTAGGCCCAGCTAAACTGTGCTCAGTGAGCACCAACCCCCTTTCCAGTGGAGCAATATCACTAAGTGCTGCAATTCTCCTCTCCAGATCTCCAATTTGAGCTTCCAGAGAGGCAACATGTTCACACCTCTCACAGCGGTATGGACCCTGGATCATCTGTTCCATTATTGCATACATATGACAGGATGTACACTGAATAAGGTTGCCACTGGACTGACTCATAATTATTATTATTATCTACAAAATGTCAGTGGGAAAAACAAAGAATATAAAATAATATATTTGTATAAGATTTTCCTCCTTTGCACTATAAATCTGCCCTCCCTTTTCTTTGAAGTCCCTCCTTTTATTTAAACTCTTACGCTTTTACTAGAATTGCACTTGATATTAAAATATCAAAAATAGCTCACAAACCTTTTATACTAGTTTAACAATTAGTGCACTCTGCAATGTATCAGCCTTTACTTGTAAGGTAACACCACTTGTAAAAATCTTTAGATAGATAGATATATAGAGGGATAGATAGATATATAGAGGGATAGATAGATAGATAGATAGATAGATAGATAGATAGACAGATAGATAGATAGATAGATAGATAGATAGATAGACAGATAGATAGACGGATAGACAGACAGATAGATAGACATATAGATAGATTGAGGGATAGATAGATAGATAGATAGATAGACAGACAGATAGATAGATAGATAGATAGATAGATAGATAGATAGATAGATAGATAGATCTTTTGAGGGATAGATAGAGGGATAGATAGAGGGATAGATAGATTGAGGGATAGATAGAGGGATATTTAGACAGATAGATAGATAGATAGATAGATAGATAGATAGATAGATAGATAGATCTTTTGAGGGATAGATAGATAGATAGATAGATAGATAGATAGATAGATAGATAGATAGATAGATAGATAGAGCTTTTGAGGGATAGATAGATAGATAGATAGATTGAGGGATAGATAGAGGGATAGTGTTATGATATTGGTGATACAAAGTTTGGAGTCCAGTAGCCAGATCAGCAAAATTCTCTGCCAGAGATAGCAACTCGTTACCCAGAAGGTTGAGCCCCTGAGCCTTGATTGGCCATCTGCTCTGAAGCAGAGATGGGAGACAGGAACAGAAAGATAATAATCTGAGTGAGGAAAGCCGAGGTCAGTGGGAAGGAGAAGCAGCAAAGTCAAAAACAGTCCAAGTTCAGAAACAGGTAGGAGAAACAGGAACAATCTGGATTAGAGAGTTCATGAACCACAATAATCTGGCAAAGAAACAGAGACAGGAAGTGCCTTATATAGGCCAAGAACCAGACAGCTGACCAGACACAGCTAAAGAGAGTTGTCACTGATTTCATTGCTTGTAGAGTCAAGGTATCAGATCTCAGGCAAATCTGCAAGAGGCAGGCTGGTGTACAGGTAGGGAAGAGGTTTAGCAACATGCCAACCAGGGTTCAAAACCCAGCAGAGTCAATTCCTCAGAGTACCATATGAATTGTACCAGAAGGTAACACCCCATTTTTCTTGGGTGATAGCTACAAACTCAGCTTGAGCTTTTATTAGAGGCAGCAAGGAAAGGATGAATGGGAATATTCCCATGGCGCTGGTCACTGTTGATCTGGAGCAGGGACTTTTTTACAGTGAGATGCGTGATCCAGGTAGGTTTTCGTTCCAATTTAACTGACGTTGCTGTGGTTAAAAGTACTTGGAATGGACCATCATATCTGGATTCCAGGGAATTTTTCCCCACACATTTCTTAGCCAAGACCCAATCACCAGGAAGCAGTTGGTGAGTATCAGTACTGGTTTCTGGATCTGGAAAAGAAGATAACACTTGTGCATAGATTTTAGTCAGTGTTTTTGACAATGCAGTCACATATTCAACCAACACATCAGTTTTAAGTTGCAATTGCTGACGATAATAACACCCTAATCTAGGAGCAGACCCAAATAGGATCTCATGAGGGGACAGAGAAGACTTCCCTCTAGGGGTGTATCTTACACTGAACAGTGCAATAGGAAGACTTTCTGGCCATGACATACCAGTTTCTTGTGACATTTTTAGCATTCTAGATTTTAGGGTGCCATTCATTCGTTCTACTTTTCCACTACTTTGTGGATGGTAAGGAGTGTGTAATGTAAGTGTTACACCTAGAACTGCCCACATTTCTTTAGCTAACGTGGCAGTAAAAGCTGGTCCCTGATCACTTTCTATCACCTGCATATGACTTCAGATAGTAAGTGTTTTACAGTAGTTTTTGCTGTCATATTTGTGACTGGATAAGCCTCTGGCCATCCTGAAAACATGTCAACTATGACCAGTACATATTCAAAGCCACCACTTTTTGGCATCTGAATATGATCAATTTGTATTCGTTGGAAAGGGTACAAAGGTTTTGCTAAACGCTTCTGGGGCGTTTTCTCTGTTTTACCTGGATTACATTTAGCACAGATAGTACAAGATTAACTGTAATTACTGGTAAGCGATGTGATACCTGGGGCTTTATAATATTTATTTATCAAAGTATTCATGAGTGTTTTTGACAAATCTGATGACCCATGTGCCCATTGCACCACTGCTGGATACAAACTCTTTGGTAGACAAAGTCTTAGATTGTTAGCATACAATCCATCTTTGAGGATTGCTCCTTTTGCTTTCCATCTCTGTATTTCTTCAGGATCTGCAGTCTTTTGTAGTTCTTTAAGCAGTTTTAAATCGGTTGGCAGGACTTGTATCATGTAGGTGTTTATGGACTGGACTGATCCTTCTTGATCTATTTCCTGCTTTTCCTTAGCTGCTTTCTTAGCTGATTGATCAGTTAAATGATTTCCCCGTGCTTCATCAGAATTCAGTTTTCCATATGCCTTAATTTTTAGTATAGCCACTTCTTTAGGGAGTAGTAAAGCTTCCAATAGTTCCTGGATAGCTATACTATGTTTTACTGGTGTACCAGCAGCTGTAAGAAATCCTCTAGTTTTCCAGATTACTCCAAAATCATGAGCCACTCCCAACGCATATCTAGAATCTGTGTATATGTTAGCTCGAACTCCTTCTGCAATCTTGCAGGCTCTGAAAAGTGCTATCAACTCAGCCTCTTGCGGCGACATTGTAGGTGGAAGTGAGGAAGCTTGTATCACATTTTCAATAGTAGTAACCGCATATCCTGTGTGATATTTCCCAGCTTCATCAGCGTATCGTGATCCGTCAACATACAAAGTAACATTGGGGTTCATTCAGAGCTGTTTATTTTACAGTTGGAAGGTGCGTTGTTTCCATCTTCATTTGTTCAAGACAATCATGTGATGCATTTATGTCCTGATCTGAAGATCCTGATATGTTACATGCTTCCTTCACATCTTTCTTTGGGAAGCTGTTTATGTTCCAGTTAAGAGTATTTTTCGTTACTCCTTCTTCAGTCAATTGATCTTGATCTGCTGAGGACCACCATTTCACCATAGGACCAAGATTCTTCCAAGATTTTTGCGTAGATTTAGTTATAAATAACTTGAAAGGTAACTCGTGTTTGGTAGTCCCAAGGCTGGTGCCCTAGAAATAATTTCTTTGAGTTTGAAGAAATTATTCAGTGCTTCAGGTGTCATTAGGAACGGTTCAGTCTTCATATAAAGGTTGCATTAGAAGTGAAGCTTGAGGTATCCAGGCTCTACAATAGGAGATGAGTCCTAGGAAAGCGTGTAGAGGTCTATGGCCGGTTGGTGTGGCTATCTCTTGTTTTGCTCTCACCCGATCATGTGTAAGGTGTGTCAAGTATGGTTACTTCATTAATTGCTCGTAGATCTTGGACCATGCAATACTTTTCAGGTTCTCCTTTCAGTGTTCTTTTCTTCACTGGTCATAGAGGTGTATTACATGAAGAGATGCATGGAATCAGGGTACCTTGCTTTAATAGTTTGTCTATTTGTTCTGATATAACCTTAGAGAGGATATTGTGGTTGCCATGGTAATTCAGCTCCTGGTTTTAGCTTCACCATAACTGGTGGAACCCTAAGATGTCCAATGTCCTCTGGCCCTTGTGACCAGAGACATGTAGGGACTCTACTTAGGATTTCTTCCGGAGCTTGGAGTAGCTTTTTTATGCTTTGTAACTTCATCTAGATGCAGGAGTACTGGTAGTGTAAAGAGAGCTGAAGTATCCACTGTAGATAGAGGAGAAGATATTTGAATTTCACCCTCAGGAGTAAACGTGATTGAAGCTTGAAGTCGTGAGAGAACATCTGCACCTAGTAAATTCATAGGACAAGTTGAGGATACCACAAATCTTAAAGAAGATCTGGAAATAGGCCTACCTGTAATGGTTGAGTCAAAACACTACAGCAAGGCATACCATCTACTCCCATGCAGGTAACATCAATATTAGATAAGTAGGATGTGTCTGGCAGGTCTTCTTGTTTAATAACACTTCTGGCTGCGCCTGTGTGCACTAGAAAAGTCATAGGGTTTCCTTCTGTAGGTATTGTTACAATAGCTTGGGGCCCTCCACTATTCCCTGAAGACGCTGCCATAACAGGGGTAAGTGACACAGGTTTCCCACTATCCTATTGTGGGGGTGCTGTGGCTTGATTGGTAGCTGTTATTGCTTTGTTAGCATCTGCTACTGTTTGGCCGATTTTATTCTATCTCCCTTGATTTTTCCTTAGTGCACGACAGTTCTTATAAAGGTGTGCACTTTGTTACAATTAAAAAACATTCTTGTTTCTTGTTGGCTTTGTCCCCTTCTGCTCAGAAGACACCATAATGTGTGTAGTCTTTTTTATTACCTTGTGAGGACTCAAGCCCTTTTGCTACCAATAACAAAGTCTCTAATGGCAACACCTTGTATGCGGGACGAGATGTTAATAAACCTTTCCTGATGGATTCTCTCAATCCCTCCACAAAGGCTGCTCCCAGCATCTGAGCATGTATCTTATTATACAAGCTGAAACCCAGATCAGAAAACACTTGTGTAAGTCTGGAATGATATATTTATATATATATTATTTTTATATAATCTTTCAACAATCCTTTCTTTTCTTTCAACATTTTATGCCATACTTCTGCTTGCAATATTTCCTCAATACTGCTTGTAAAACCACAAATTCTGTGTATCTTTTTAGCTTTCTTAACAGCTTCATGACCCTGTCTCTCTCTAACAATTTCACAGGCCAGCTTGTCCTGACTCGGCTTCTCTAAATTCTGTCCCATTTTTACGTCAATGTCACAGACAGAAACAGTTTGTATTCAGAGACCGATATCACAGAGAGAGAGAGAGCAGCAGCACAGCGTAGCAAGATCAAGCAGAGGAAGGAGGGCGAAGCTTAGAAATGGGTTGCTCTATTATGATCGACCGTTATAGGCTGGCCAGACCTACACGTTCTCTCTGAACATGGACCGTCACAGGGTTTGCCCTCCGAAGACTAGGTGGGTGGTGTGTGACTAGTTCACCTCCCTGTAAAAGTACAGAGTGTTTTAGTAAGAAGTTATGAATGCACAGAAACTTCAGACAAAATATTTCAACATTGTATAACCAATTAGAGAATGAGAAAGACGGAAATTCAAGGTGTTATTGATGCCTGTCGTGCTCAATTGCCACACATTTTTGGTTTGTGCATCTTCCATAAACACAGGCAATTCCCAGGATTAGCCCTTCGGAGACTAGGTGGGTAATGCGTGAGAGCACAAAAGAATATATATATACTAGCGACTTGCCCGTCAAAAAATGACGGCAATGTGATGTATATGTTTGTGAAGTTGTTTAGTTATTTAAATACATTTTTGACCCTTGTAAGTATTGTGATATGAACATGTATTTTTGTAAAACGTTGATGTAATGGTTTTTTAAATTGAAATTTGTATCTGAAGAATTGTTCACTTTAATATACGTAGAATCCAGAGAAAAGTAAAAAGTAAAAAGACTTTTTTAAACGTACCAAATTTTAACATGAAGTTTAAAATATATGTAAGCAATAACCTTGAAAGTATATATTTTTAAAATTGAACTTTATTTTTTATGTAACTTTGTAATTTTTGCAAAACATTTGTCCAATTTTGAACATTATAAACAGGAACATAGTAAATACATTTTGTAACATAATTTTGAATTAAAAGTATTAACATTTGAATGTAAAAACAGTTTAACTTGAAATTAATCAGTATTAACATGCAATTTATATCAGAATAATTGTTAAGTTTAATATACATTGAATGTAGAGGAAGGCATACATTAAAAACTCTACTTAAACCGTACGTAATTAAAGTAATTCATTACTGAGCACTTAAACTGGCGATAAACATTAATGTAGGTAGTAATCTTAAGATAACATAGAATATTTACATTGTGACTTAAAAGGTGCTTGAGCTCTTAACATGAACTTTGTAATATGTTGAATGAAATAACTTGAAAATATTGTTTTTAAACTTGTAACATTAGAAACATTAACATAGTGACTTAACATTTTAACATAATTTTTCATAGAAATGCAAGGCAAGTATTTTGTGAGGCGAATTATCCATAAACATGACTTCCATTAATTATGACTGAATTAAACAACCAATTGTTTTGTATTTTTGAATGTTTTTCCAAAATGTTTGCATGGCTTTAGTTTGTATCCTGCAAAGTTATAGTACTTCATAGTAGACAATGTTTTTAGTAAAAATACGTCCATCTTCTAATAAATCACCTTGACTTTCATTGTTTTCAATGTAAACTTTAATAGCCTGTGGATTTTTGCAGCGTGACAACGCAACGTACAATTGACCATGTGCAAAAACTGGTTCTTCCAAGTAAATACCCACAGATTTGAAAGTTTGACCTTGTGATTTATTAATGGTCATGGCAAATGCCATAATAATGGGAAATTGTCTTCTTTGAAGTATAAAAGGGAGACTACTTTCACTTGGTGCTAAATCTATTCTTGGTATGAAAACTCTCTCTCCTTTATGGGTCCCAGTTAAAATTTCAGCATCTATAAAATGGTCCTTTAATTGTTGAACAATTAATCTTGTGCCATTGCATAGGCCTTTTTTGGGGTTCATATTTCGCAGTAACATGATAATTGCACCTTTCTTTAGCTGCAAAATATGTGGTGGCATTCCAGAAGGAGTTAAAGAGTTAATGAATTCAGTTGAAAAGTTTGCCTGACTTTCATTGTCATCAGCAAGTACAGAATCAGCACTGTGATAATTTCTTTGTGGTGCATTATTTTTTTTTAAGATTTCATTATTGAGTATTAATGCATCTTTATTTTTACACGTCAGTATAACTTGGTTGGCAAGCTCGGAATATTCTTCGTTATTTATGCTCCCTTCAAATATAGCGGATATAATATCTTGTTGACAAATCATATGAGGTGGGATCTCTACAGTGTCGTCAGGTAAATGTAGTATTTTTTCTGTTCTGCCTTCTCCAATTTTAATAAGCCAATCATTGAAATCAGTTTGGCCTTCTGATCTCATATTTTGTTGCAGTTGAAGATGGGTAAAATGTTTCCATACTGTACTTGACTTTATACATGTTTCAATAATGTCTGTTCGATTTCCATGTACAACGACAGGTAATGTTTGTCTAAAATCGCCACCCAACAACATTACCTTTCCACCAAATGGAAAAATATTATCCATGACTTCACGAAGCAAACGGTCAATACATTGGAGGGCATAGCATGACATCATTGTGGCCTCATCTATTATAATTAATTTACATTTCTTCAATTTCTTTGCTTGTAAGGATGTCATGCGAATATCTGACACAGAATTTTCCAAAATAGGCACTGGCAGTTTAAATCCACTATGAACAGTTCTTCCACCTTCTAATAAAAGTGCAGCAATTCCAGTAGTGGCAAACGCCATTGCTATTTTTCCTTGTGCTCGTACTGAACTCATTAATAAATTGTACAAATATGTTTTCCCTGATCCGCCAGGTCCATCAAGATAGAAATAACGCTCTGTCACCATGTCATCATCTATAGCATTTTTAATGGCATGAAATGCTTGCAATTGTAGTGTATTTAAAGTTGCAAGTCTTTCTTCTGTTCTTTCTGCTTGTAGTTGAATGTCATAGTTTTCAAAGTTAATGTCATCTATTAGACCTGGATCAGGCAAATTAAAACTTGCACAACTTAATCCATGAGTTAAAAAGACTTCTTGAATTTCCATTAACGCTTTTAAGTGTGCAATGGTTTCATTGTATCGTCGCATAAAGTCTTCAGCCATATTACTTTTAAAAGTCTCCCACAAAGCTAATGCATTTGGAGCATTTGAGAAGATACAAATAAAAGCAAATTGTTCTCTCATCTGTCGTGGCATTTGACATTGTTCTGCTTCTTCTAAACATCTTTCCCACTCTGTATCATCAGCGAGTAAGTTTCTATGTGTTGCAGCTAAAAGGAAGGATTCATATACAATGTCATTAACAGTTCTTAATTGTTCAAAACTTTGTGCTCCTGGAACATTTAAAAGTAATATCCGTAAGCAAAAACGTTCAACATCTCTTGGACTGACTGTGTAAATTCGTGGAATTATTTTATTGCCTCTGGTTTTTCTTGCTCTCCATAATCCATTCACAAAAACATAGTGATATGGAATTTCAATATATAAGTATTGTGTTGCTTCAGCATCAGTGGAATTTAATGCAAACCATGCAGTTAGTGTAGTGTGACGATCTTCACTTTGGGCCAATGCATTCATTTCATTTCCAGCATGGAAATAGACTAAATGTCGTTGTGGCAAATGTACTGCTAACCTATATACTGCATGTGATCTATCATGCATTTCAAATTTTAAAAGCCGCCACATAGCTTCTGGTGCACTGACATAGCGAGCATCTACATGAGATGCAAGTTCATCATGTACTAACTCACTACTTTCAGGGTTGTCTGCACTTTTGACGACTACAGTAGCTGCATCGTAACCTTTGTAAATATATTTGTAGACATATTTAATGGATTTGATGGAAGTGCAGGCTTCTACGTTGATGTGGGCGTTGTACTTCATGAGTAAATGTGCATTGTAGGGTACTACATATCTATTGTCCACTTTTTTTCCACGAATAATGGCACTATCTCCTTCTCTTCTTTTATAAAGTGGATATCCATCACAATTTGCATATGTTTTGTCTCTATAATCTTTTGGAAAATCTTTTGAACATTGATTATTTTCCATACATGGTGATTGTGGATTAAGGTCTCCACAGGGTCCATGAATCATGCGATGAGTAACAATCTCATATAGTCTACCATATAGTTCTGGATCTGGTAGTTCAGCAACTATGACTGCATTCACTTTGTCTGAAGTATCTAATTTATCTTTCTCTTGAAGTATTATGAGAAGATGTGCATGTGGAAGGCCTCTTTTTTGAAATTCAATGGTATATACATAAGCAAGACATTTGCCAAATAACTGATTTATAGTGAAGTCACGTATTAATTCATTTAATTTGATCTTAAAATCTCTGGCTACTAAATCTGGTCGATCTGAAGCACTTTGTCCAAGAAGTAGATTTTGATTAATTTCTGGCCATTGTGGATTACATGTAAATGTCCCAAATAAATCTGTTTTTCCAAATTTTGTCACAATAGCCATAGCATCATTGTATCTTTCTCTCATATTTCGAGGAGATCCTTGAAAGGAAGATGGTAAAATGATGGCTTTGCCAGCTGTCATGTCTCTGCTTGTAGCCACGTCAGCAACATAGTCCATGAGTCCACAATATTGTTCTACATGTAGTTTATCTTGTTGATATTTTATAAAGTTTAAATTATTTGCCTCAACTTGCAAATATGAATCAATAATCCATTGTTGTGTTTCCCACCACATAAAATTGGATTAAATTCATCTCTAATGGCAATTTGAGCAACTTTAAATTCAAGCATAGAAACATTATTTCGGATTCTGGCTTTAGCATTTGGGTAACTGGGAAGGGTTAATTTTGGTTGCCAACCTGCTTCTCCGTGTGGGAAAAAGATGGGATATGTCATTGGATCTAAATTTTGACTTAAGATATTAATATTAATAAATGGTTGCTCCTCATTTCTGGGATATGCTCTAATGTCTCTTTGAAATGGTGGTTCTCCTTCATCATTCTGAAAGACCATTGCAACCTCATTTGATGTTGGCAAGTTATAACGACGTTTATCAGTATGTCTGTCTCTTTTAAGCACCATATTAACCTTTGGCATGGGTAATTGATGTCTTTGTGCATGAAGTAGTTGTTCATTTTCTACTTCTGCCAATTTTTTGTAAGCTTCACTGTAGGGATTGTTGTCCATAATGTTATTTAGCTCTATAAAAACACTGGGTAAGCATTTTTTATTTTCTTCCATCTGCATACGTTGGTCAACAGCTTCCATTGTATCTAGGACATATAGTTGAGCGAATTTTCTTTGCTCTCCTTCCTCTGGATGTAAATGTGAAGTCCGATGATAAATTTGTCCTTGGACTTTAAAACAGTAAGGACCATGTCCTGGTACATTAGCAGCCAATGTTGCCCCCATAGATGCAAATGATATGGCACTATTGTAGGATCTTATGTTTGTCTTAAAATTTTTGTAATTTGGAAAAGTAGGTTCAGTCATAATATTTTGTAAATATTTTGTAAATAGGTTGGAAAATAGGTTGTTTCCTTTCTGGAAGTTTGAACTTTCCTTTTTGACAACAACTAATAAATTGTCCATCTCGGGGTCTCTCCTGTTTAAAAAAATAAGCCTCACAAAATTGACATTGAGTAGTCATGTCCCCACAACTATGAACCTCTACTGCTAAAGACTTCAGTAAAGGACAATTTGCAAAGCATATTGGATGTTGACTTTCATATTCATCAGATGAAAAGTCATGAAATGTTTCAACAACAGGTTCTAAATGTTTAGTTTTTTTCGTAGATTTTCTTGGTATATGTTGGACTTGTTTGGTTGAAATGTCCTGTAAGTTTTTAGTAAGAGTTTGTAAATGCTTTGTTTTTGTAGTTGCTTTTTTTGGTCTGTCTTGACTGGTATCTTGTAAAATGTCATCTGATGTATTAGGAACAGTTTGTAAATGCTTTATTATCTTTTTATTTTTTTTGGTTGTATCTTTCATTTTTGCAGCTGATATTCTTTTATTTGCAAGTCTTTTGCCTTCTTTTTCTCGTCGAATTTCTTTCTCCTCCGGTGTCTGCTGGGCGACCCATCTCTCTTGTCTTTCTCTAGTTTGACGTCTTTTCTTCTCTTCTTTGGTCTCGTTATCAGCCATATTAATCTGTAAAGGAAAAAAAAAAATGTAATTGTGTATATTTAAATTTGTAATTCCTGTTAAAGATTCTTGTGCACAATTGGTGAAATAAAAGGCAAATCATTAAGGTATCATTTATATTTAGAATGTATCATTTATATTTAGTTAAATTTATAATTCCTGTCCTCACTGGCTAAGAATTTGGCCAATGGAATAGTGCTGTAAATAAGCATGTAACATATTTTTTTAAAATAATGGTTTTATTTATTAAAAACGTTGTTTGTGGATAGATATTTACCACTGCAAAACTTCTTTGCTAAAAAAAAAAGTGATGTGGTTATTGAGCTATGTATTGCATAGTAGCAATTTAAATAAAATAAGGGAGATAGTAAATTAATTATTTTATTTTTCTGTTGACACAGATGCAACTGAAAGCAGTTTCTTTAGTTTTATACTTTAGTACTTATTATACTTTACCTTGGTTGAAGTGTGATTTAAATCCGAATGTTTGTTGGTCCTCGGTTCAAAATCGTTGTCCAATGGTGTGGTCCTCTGTTGGAAGTCCTCGTCCGATGGTGTGGTCCTGTGGCGATAGCCCTCGTCCGATGTTGTGGTCCTGTGGCGATATCCCTCGTCCGATGTTGTGGTCCGTTGGTGAAAGTCCTCGTCCGATGGTCTGGTCCTGTGTTGAAATTCCTCGTCTGCTGGTCTGGTCCTGTGTTGAAATTCCTCGTCTGCTGGTCTGGTCCGAGTCCTCGTCCGATGGTCCGGTCCTGTGGAAAAAGTCCTCGTCCGATTGTCTTCACGCAGTATCTGTTGTAATATAAAATATAAAATGTTGTTTGAGTGAAATGTCTTTTAAATAATGTAAAAATGTATTAATTTGACTGTATTGTATCAGTTATGGTTATTTTTTTCTATCTTTTTTTTTTTTTACTTTCTGTACAATCCCACAACTTTTGTTATTCTTATTGACGGTTCTTAGTAAGGCTTGTGGGTTGTGATATATTAAATAAGAATATAAATTTATTTTGCTATGTGTTTATGTTATTTTTTGTACAATCCAGTTTTGTGCACACCACTTGTGGTATACTTATTTAACCTTTATTGGGATGTTTATAGTTAGTGAACCATGAAATAATATAATTAATGTAGTTTGCTATGTGTTTGTGTTAGTTTTTGACAATCCTTTTGGTGCGCACCACTTGTGCAAAAGTTATTTATTCTTGATTGTACTGGTTATAGGTTGTTAAACATTAAAGAAGAATGTTAATGTAGTTTCCTATGAGTTTGTGTGATTTTTTGTACAATGCTATTAGGTGCGCAACACTTTTGTTATTCTTATTTTCGCTTCTTTGTAAGGCTTATAGGTTGTTAAACATTGAATAAGAAATTCTGTTTTGTGTGTAGCAGTTTGTGTCTCATTCAATTGCGATTTGGCTAGTTGAATCGTGCCCTAAATAAGCACATAGCATATTTTTTTAAATAAGTTTTTAGTCATTTAAAAACTTTATTTTGGATATATTTTTAGTAACTAAAAACTTCTTTTAAAAAAATTGTTATGTTGTTATTTAGAGCCCTATTCAATTGGGCAAATTGCAATTGAATGAGGGCCTTTGTGTGTACCATATGTTGCATAGTTTGCCCCTCATTCAATTGCATTTTTTACAATGTAATAGTACTCTAAGGCCGTCATTGAATTGCAATGTTGAAAATTGAATAGGGTTGTAAATAAGCACATCACATATATTTGTTAAAATAGAATAAGGGCCTAAAAGTGCTTATTTATAGCCATATTTAATTGTCCAAAATAGCAATTGAATGAGGGCCTTTGGTTACTGCATTTGTTATATTGTGAGCTCCTCATTCAATTGTGTTTTGGCCAATGGAATAGAGCTCAATATCAGCACAGAGCATATTTTTTTACGGAATTTTGTATTTAGTGAACTTGTATCCAAAAGCAACGTGTTCACAAAAGAAAAATTTCCTTAAAAAAATATGCTCTGTGCTTATATAGAACCCTATTGAAATGGGCAAATCACATTTGAGTGAGGCCCTTGGCCATTAAAGATATATAGGTCCTCATTGAATTGCAATTTTGCCAATTGAAGAGGGCTCTATATAATCACATAACATTTTTATTGAGCAAAGTTTTTAGTTATTGAAAACCTTGATTGTGGTTAGAAATTCAGTAACTAAAAAGTTCTGTATAAAAAATATGTTATGTGCTTATATAGAGCCCTATTCAATTGAGGAAGTCGCAATTGAATAAGGCTCATGGTTCTTTCTTGTTTATACTTAATACTTTACCTTGCTTGAAGTTTTGAATGACAGACGGTCCCCTCCTGCCAATCTTAATGCGCCGGTCTTCTTGTAGTGTCTGTTTGAAAAAGAAAGTGAAATAGTTATTTGTATATTTATAATTTTTCATCTAGCAAAGCATGGCCTTTTGAGCATGTAATGTCTTGTTGTATCTTACCTCTTCTTCTTTGTTGGTGTTCTTTAAAAGGGATTGTGCTTCACAGTGCACGGTGCAAATTGTTGAGAGACGCTGTTGATGCAGAGTCTGTTTGAATATTATAAGAAATAGAAAGATTCAGCTTTATATGATCTATTGAATTGCAGTAAATTAATTCAATTGACCTTATTTTTTGTTGGGGGCTACACACATATGTCACATACATGAAGCACATTCCATAGTTTAATGTAATTATTTTGTGTACGTGTGACATATCAGTATACATGACTCATATTTAAATGGTTAAATTAACCTTATATTTTTTTTTTCCAACACACATAAATGTCTGTGTGTGAGATGTAACTATAGATGATACACATATATGTGCGTGTGACATATCAGTATACATGACATATAATGTCATTTAAATGTAGTTGTTTACTGATTTTGTTTTAAGCTAATTTTGTTGCAGTGGCAATACACATAAATGTGCGTGTCACATGTCACTATACATTATACACATATATGTCCGTGTTACATGTCACTATGAAGGGGCAATACACAGAAATGTGCGTGTCACAT
This sequence comes from Discoglossus pictus, assembly GCA_027410445.1. Taxonomy (NCBI): domain Eukaryota; kingdom Metazoa; phylum Chordata; class Amphibia; order Anura; family Alytidae; genus Discoglossus; species Discoglossus pictus. The sequence goes on from CM050173.1 coordinate 116,326,222, forward strand.
GTCACTATACATTATACACATATATGTCCGTGTCACATGTCACTATGAAGGGGCAGTACACATAAATGTGTGTGTCACATGTCAATATACATTATACACATATATGTCCGTGTCACATGTCACTATGCAGGGGCAATACACATAAATGTGCGTGTCAGATGTCACTATACATTCTATAGATATATGTGCGTGTCACATGTCACTATACATTATAGACATATATCTGCGTGTCAGATGTCACTATACATTATAGACATATATCTGCGTGTCACATGTCACTATACATAAACCTCTGTTTAATATTGAATTATGTTTTTTTGTTGTTTTGTTAAATGAACCGTATTTTTTGTGTGAGCCTATATACATAAATGTGGCATATATGTCACTACATAAATCCTAATTTATTTTTTTATTTGTTTGACCTGTCCTGATAATAAAATGTAATATATTATAGCTTACCTCTCAGTTGTAATTTGCAATGTAAAGTAGTAAATTAGTAAAGAATTGTCTTCTCAAGTAAAAGCAGCAGTTATCTCTGAAGTCACTCCGTTCATCACCTGAGGAGAAATTTATTTTTTTGTGTGAAATAGGCAGTATTTATAAACTTGTAGAAAGTTCTGGAAAGTGAGACCGTTAGAACGCAATACGCATGCGCTATTTGCGTTCCAGCTTACAATTTGCGTTCCATCCAACATTTTCTGCGTATTACTGTTCAAAATGGTGTTTAATATGATTGTGATACGTTCCGCATAGTATGTGTTTCATTATTGCGAGTAAGTGTAGTGTAGTTACGTCTGAAGCCTCGTTTTCGTTTTATTCGTCGGCCATTTTTTGTGTCGCTTAACAAAGTATTTAGTGTCTAAACTCTTTTATTTTGGGTGCAATTAAGTTGTGTTGCATTTTTGAGGTCCTGGGTGCTCCCTCTTGGTGTAGGTAAGGTTTTTATGTATGTGCTGTGTGTATGTATTCTGTTTTTAATTTTGTAATGTTCGCGAGTTGCGTCCGAGTGTTGCGAGGCCGTAATGTGTGTGAACGTGTGTCGTATGTTGTTTGCGAGTGTCGTAATGTGTGTGAACGTGTGTCGTATGTTGTTTGCGAGTGTCGTAATGTGTTGCAACGTGAACTTTGCAAGATTCGCAGTTTTTTGGGTTGGGAATTTGTGTTGTGAATTTTGCAAGGGTCGCAGTTGCTGCAACTGAAGACCTCGCTTTGCGAGGTCCTCAGGTGCTGGCATGGAGCGCCTGTGGCGCTCCAAGCCAGCAACTGAGGCCCTCGCTTTGCGAGGGTCCTCAGTTGCTGGCAAGGAGTGCCTTCGGCGCTCCATGCCAGCAACTGAGAACCTGGCACAGTGCCCTCGCTTCGCGAGGGCCGCGGGCTCGCTACGCGAGCCAGCAGCGTTAGCAACAACTCGTACGCTCACAACTATATATGTGATTAGAGTTTATTTAGACAAAAATGTGGATCAGTAGCAAAACATCCAAAATGGCTGCTAGTGACCAGCTGAACTGAACAGAAATATCAACCACATGACTATTTTTTTTTTATTTTTTTTTATTTATTGGCATCAAAAGTAGACAATTACAATATAAATATATAAAACAGAATACACAGCAAAAAAAAAAAACGACTAAAGAAAAAGACAAGACATACATTTACAATACATATTGTGAACTTGTACCAGAAATTATAATTGCTGGGAGCTAAGTCCCAGAGATATTAAAACTTAGATCATAACCGAGAAAGATCTTTATTTTGATCCCAAATTTTCCATTTGTAAAGTTTTATTTTTATAAGACCTTGCTCTTGAAGAGATTTTTCAAGATTTCTGTTTCTATCTACCATATATGTGATTTCACCCCAAGAGGGAACGGAAGACTGACCCCATCTCCTTGCTATCAACAGTTTAGATGCCATGAATATCTGACGTAAAAACGCAATTACGTCCAGAGCAAGCTGATTTCAAAAAAATGAAATAAAACATTTTCTACAGAAAAGGAAATGGTAATTCCCCAAATATTCCTAATATGCCCAAAACAAGTTTCCCAAAATTGTTGAATTATCGGGCAACTCCACCATATATGGGCATGTGAACCCACCAAACCACAGTTCCTCCAACAAAACTTCAGATTATCTTTTTTAGTAATCTGAGCCATTTTTGTTGGAACATAATACCATTGAGTACTTAATTTAAAGTGTAGCTCTCTGTATGATGTATTTTTAATTATTTGATCTGTGAGAATAAATGAATCGGACCATTCTTCTTCTGACCAAGAGAGATTAAAAGAATGTTGCCAAATTTTAGATTTGTTAAAAGGGCATTTATCCATTTCCTCCCGCAAGATGTTATAACAATTGGATATTAAGTGCTTTCTATCTTCTAGAATCATTAGTTTTTCAAAAGAAGTTAGAGATCTAACTATAAAACTAGAATAGATTGAATCTCTGAACGCAGCCAGAAGTCTATTAGATTCAAGCCAACTTTTATGAGGAAGCCCAAATTTTTCCTTCAAGTCTTCAAAAGAAGCCCAAGAGTTGCCAATATATAAGTCTCTCAAACAACAAATGCCAAATGCTCTCCATCCACCCAAAAATGATAAGTTCAATTCTCTCTCTAATAATAAAATCGGAAGGATAGGGCTAGGAAAAGGCATTAATTGAGATCTCAATTTATGTTTATCCCAAAATTCAAGTATTTCACGAACAATATCAGAACCATCTAAAAAGAGTTATTTTTTTAACTCCTTCCTAAACATCAACCAGCCTAAAGAATCCTTAACTACTGATCATCTTTCAACCTGCAGCCAACCTGCCACTTTCAAACTTTCTATACATTTGACTGCATGTGAAAACATTGTAGCATCATGATAGGTCTGAATCATTGGGTATGCTAGTCCCCCTTTCCTAAATGTTGTGGAAATTATAACTTTCTTTATTCTGTTGTTTTTCCCCTGAAAGATAAATTTGTCTATTATTTGTTGAAAATGTACTATAAAAGTTTTGGATAAAGGTATAGGAATAGATCTAAATATATAGCTTAATCTTGGAAGAAGCGACATTTTGGCTGCTGCTATTCTAGCTGTTAAAGTTAAATTCAAAGGTCTCCAAGAGGAAACAATTTTCGTAAGTTTATTTAATAGCTCCTTATAGTTGTTTTTAATTATTAACTGGATAGAATTATAAAATATGATTCCCATATGAGTTATGGTATTAGAATGCCAATTATACTGGTAGATGGATTTCAAGTAATCTTTTTCCGGACTGGCTAAATTAAGAGCCAAAACCTGTGACTTGGAGATATTAATTTTATAGTTAAAGGCTTTAGAATATTTATCTATTATTACATGCAAAGTTTTCAAAGAGTCAATGGGGTTAGACACCAACACAACCGCATCATCGGCATACAGCATTATTTTACGCTGTATCCCACCAACTGTAATTCCATGAATAGAGGGGTTATCTCTTATAGAAACCGCCATGGGCTCCATTATCAATGCAAAGATTATCGGAGAAAGGTGACACCCCTGTCTCGTTCCATTAGTAACTGCAAATCTCTGCGTTTTAAACCCATTTCCAATGACCGAAGCGGATGGGGAAGAGTATAATGCTCCAATGGACTTAGACCCAAAAGAGCCAAGGCCATATTTCTGGAGTACACACCTGATAAAATCCCATCCGACCCGGTCAAAGGCCTTCTCTGCGTCCATTGATAGAAACACTGTTGGGAGAAGTTTGTGTTTAGAATATGAAATCAAATCCAACATGCGTCTGGTGTTGTCAGAGCCCAAACGTCCCCGTACAAATCCAGTTTGATCTATTGATACAAGTTTGTGAATAACCTCACTCAATCTATCCGCCAGCATTTTAGCATACATTTTTACATCAACGTTCAAAAGTGAAATGGGGCGGAAGTCTTTACATTCCAATATACCTGTGTCTTTTTTTGGTATAGTGATAATCAGAGCCTCTGACATTTCTGAAGGAATATGTCCCTTTCTTTTAATCTCATTGAAAAGATTTTTTAAATGGGGGACTAGGGTTGTTACCAAAGACCTATAGTAATGATTTCCAAAACCATCTGGGCCTGGGGCCGTACCCAACTTCAATTTAGAAATAACGTCACAAATCTCTTTTTCAGAAAAATCATTATTTAGTGTTAAAACTTCCTCTGGTGAAACTTGCGGCAAATCTATTTCATTCAAAAAATGTTGAATGACCTCCAGAGATGGCTTCTGAAAAGAAGGATCCAATTCCAAATTATATAACCTAGAATAATACTGTTCAAATGCTTCTGCTATCTGGACTGGGTTATTAAGATAGGTTCCATTGTGATAAATATAATCAACCCTTTTTTTAGTAGCATGAGATCTAAGTTTATTTGCTAAGATTTTACTTGGTTTACTCCCATAATGGTAAACTTTTTGTTGTAAAAGCCATATAGACTTATCAGTTCTCATCTGATTAATGGATTTAATCTGTAATTGGTTTTTTTTAATCAACATCGAGTCAGAAGCATTAGGATTAATTTTATTTCTTAGTTCCAGATTATATAATTGGATATATAATTCTCTCAAAGGAGTTCCTCTTTCTCTTTTCCTTTGACTTTGCAATTTAATCAGGATCCATCTTATAAAAGCCTTATGTGTGTTCCAAAGTGTAATGTTAGATTCTACTGAAGCCGAGTTTACTTGATAAAAGAAATCAATTTCTTTTTTAAGATAATCCTGACTTGTCTCTGAATCAATGAGTGAGGAATCAAGTCTCCAAGATTTGGAGTTAATGGAAGAATTTTTCGAAAACAATTCCAAGTTAACTAGAGCATGATCCGACCACACTCTTGGCCCAATATCAACTCTCAAAGTTCTTTTAAGTGTATTGATATCAACAAAAAAATAATCTAACCTAGAATATGTATGATGTCTTGGAGAAAAACAAGTAAAATCCTTTTCATTGGTGTGCAGTACTCTCCAAACATCAATTAAATGATATTTTGTCATCAGAGAAATAAACTGTTTTGACAATCTTATAACTGATGAGTCTGGAGGTGAACGATTTTCAGATTTTCTATCTTTAGTTGGGTCTGAGAGCATATTGAAGTCTCCACAAACAATAAGAGATCCCAGTATCAGTTTATTAAACTTTTTTAAGATTTTACTAAGAAATTTAATTTGGGATCTATTCGGCACGTATACATTCAATATTGAGTATTTTTGGTGGTTAATTGTGCCTATCCATAATATATAACGACCCTCCTGATCTATTTCCACAAATTCCTCTGTGGAAAAATCACCCATTTTAAACATGTCACACACACAGTGGAGGGAGTGGCTACCTTTGGTCAACCCCTAATTACCCCGGTCCAATCGGACAGGTTTAAGGAGTGGGAACCAGGAGTCCCCTCCCCCAGGAGCCGCCCACTAGGCGTGGCTAACTGCTCATTCTCCCTCTGACCATGGATGTAGGAACATCTTCAGGCTCACTTACACCCCTGCTAGGAGATGGGGAAACCTCAGGCCATCTCATCATTCAAGAGTCCTTACCCCCATTGTTCATGGCACCATCTTGTCTGCTAAAACCCTTTTGTTCTGCTATCTCTTGTGTGTTTTAACAGATAGAATTAAGAGGCAGATGGGCAACTCCTGACCGAGTGTATGAGACCAAAGATATTTGACTGCATGCCACTCCACAACACAATACGGTATTTTTTCAGATATAACCACAACATATTATAACCCAGAACATATCTCCAGATAGCTTAGGTCAATGTACAGTGGCGAGATTGGTCTCGTCACAAATATGATCTGTGGGAAAATGTAAAAGTCTCTCAATAATGGAGTCCTTAGCACAAAGTTCACAGTCCAGATGTTAAAAGTCTATTAAATGAAAGCTTTACAATCAGTGATTACAGGGAGTGCAGAATTATTAGGCAAGTTGTATTTTTGAGGATTAATTTTATTATTGAACAACAACCATGTTCTCAATGAACCCAAAAAACTCATTAATATCAAAGCTGAATATTTTTGGAAGTAGTTTTTAGTTTGTTTTTAGTTTTAGCTATTTTAGGGGGATATCTGTGTGTGCAGGTGACTATTACTGTGCATAATTATTAGGCAACTTAACAAAAAACAAATATATACCCATTTCAATTATTTATTTTTACCAGTGAAACCAATAAAACATCTCAACATTCACAAATATACATTTCTGACATTCAGAAACAAAACAAAAAAAATCAGTGACCAATATAGCCACCTTTCTTTGCAAGGACACTCAAAAGCCTACCATCCATGGATTCTGTCAGTGTTTTGATCTGTTCACCATCAACATTGCGTGCAGCAGCAACCACAGCCTCCCAGACACCGTTCAGAGAGGTGTACTGTTTTCCCTCCTTGTAAATCTCACATTTGATGATGGACCACAGGTTCTCAATGGGGTTCAGATCAGGTGAACAAGGAGGCCATGTCATTAGATTTTCTTCTTTTATACCCTTTCTTGCCAGCCACGCTGTGGAGTACTTGGACGCGTGTGATGGAGCATTGTCCTGCATGAAAATCATGTTTTTCTTGAAGGATGCAGACTTCTTCCTGTACCACTGCTTGAAGAAGGTGTCTTCCAGGAACTGGCAGTAGGACTGGGAGTTGAGCTTGACTCCATCCTCAACCCGAAAAGGCCCCACAAGCTCATCTTTGATGATACCAGCCCAAACCAGTACTCCACCTCCACCTTGCTGGCGTCTGAGTCGGACTGGAGCTCTCTGCCCTTTACCAATCCAGCCACGGGCCCATCCATCTGGCCCATCAAGACTCACTCTCATTTCATCAGTCCATAAAACCTTAGAAAAATCAGTCTTGAGATATTTCTTGGCCCAGTCCTGACGTTTCAGCTTGTGTGTCTTGTTCAGTGGTGGTCGTCTTTCAGCCTTTCTTACCTTGGCCATGTCTCTGAGTATTGCACACCTTGTGCTTTTGGGCACTCCAGTGATGTTGCAGCTCTGAAATATGGCCAAACTGGTGGCAAGTGGCATCGTGGCAGCTGCACGCTTGACTTTTCTCAGTTTATGGGCACTTATTTTGCGCCTTGGTTTTTCCACACGCTTCTTGCGACCCTGTTGACTATTTTGAATGAAACGCTTGATTGTTCGATGATCACGCTTCAGAAGCTTTGCAATTTTAAGAGTGCTGCATCCCTCTGCAAGATATCTCACTATTTTTGACTTTTCTGAGCCTGTCAAGTCCTTCTTTTGACCCATTTTGCCAAAGGAAAGGAAGTTGACTAATAATTATGCACACCTGATATAGGGTGTTGATGTCATTAGACCACACCCCTTCTCATTACAGAGATGCACATCACCTAATATGCTTAATTGGTAGTAGGCTTTCAAGCCTATACAGTTTGGAGTAAGACAACATGCATAAAGAGGATGATGTGGTCAAAATACTCATTTGCCTAATAATTCTGCACTCCCTGTATAAAGCACAAGCAAGAAAAAAAAAATTGAATACTAATGAAAAAAAAAAACTAATAGGTTCATAGGGAGCTTTTTGTGCCAAGAGGTTTTCAACTGACAAGAGGACATCCCTTGAGGTTAGAAGTAAAAAGATTCCACCTTAAAGAAAGAAAAGGGTTCTTCACAGTAAGGGTGGTTAATCTGTGGAATTCTCTACCAAAGGAGGTGGTGACAGCAAATTCGATGGATAACTTTAAAAGGGGGCTGGATCTATTTCTAATTAAAAAGTGAATTCAGGGTTATCATGGATAATTAGAGAGACAGTATTGATCCAGGGAGAAATTAATTTTAATATTAATCTGCATATTGCAGATCAGAGGAGATCTTAAAAGGTTGAACTTGATGGACTGTAAGTCTTTTTTCAACCTTAATTACTATGTAGCTATGTAACTAAATAAAAAATAATAAATCCAGATAAAAATAAGTGAGCAGCTGTTTGACCAAGTCCATATAAAAAGGAAATAGTCCAATGGGGTGGATGAAAACATCCACATAAGCTGTTATATGTTACCATGATATAGTCCAGATTACGGTGCAATAGATATAAAAGTCCAGATATGTAAATAAAACAATGGTTAATGCAAACAAAATGGCCTCACTTCCTTTTCACAAAACACCACCCAACCAATTACCAATAACTAGGCCATAGAACCAGTTTCCCTTCATCCTTATTGTCTTATGAGGTATTTAGGTGATAAATGTAATTTAATAACCAATACATTTTCCACTGATATTACTAACAATCCAGAGTTTCTGCATGATAACTTCTTCTTTCCCTAGTTGCTCTTCCTTATCAGATGTTAGTACGTACTAGATCCTAGCAAGATGATAGAACAAGGTGCATAAGTGTTAGAAGTAGAAGGACAGTAAAAAGGAAGACAGATATAGTAAAAAGTAGAAAAAGTAAAAATGAAAAAACAGTGAAAGCTTTATATGTAATATATTATATGTAATGTATGTAATGTCATGTATTGTATGTAATGTATGTAATGTATTATATTTAATATATTATATGTAATATATTATATGTAATATATTATATTTAATATATGTAATGTCATGTATTGTATGTAATGTATGTAATGTATTATATTTAATATATTATATGTAATATATTATATGTAATATATTATATTTAATATATTATATGTAATGTCATGTATTGTATGTAATGTATGTAATGTATTATATGTATGTATTGTATTGTGTTTATCTGTCTTTCCTTTTCAGGTGTGTAATTTTTTTATTTTATGTAGTGGGGGGTGGGGTTGTAATGTATTTTTTTGTTTTCTGTAGTGGGGGGTGGGGTTGTAATGTATTTTTTTGTTTTCTGTAGTGGGGGGTGGGGTTGTAATTTGTTTCTTTTTCTGTACTGTAGGTTTTTTTGTTTTTTGTACTGTAGGTTTTTTGTTTTCTGTACTGTAGGTTTTTTGTTTTTTGTAATTAGAGTGTTGGGGAGGTTTATTAGGGGGTAGGTAGTGTAGGTAGGTAGTGTAAGTGTTAATAGATTAGTGTAGAGGGGGGTTAGTTTAGATTAAATCGTTTATTGGGGGTTATAGTGTAGTGTTTGTAGTTAGTGTCATGATGGTCCTTGAGGACCATCATGGCACTTATGTGGTTAATGTTGGGTTGTAACAGGCCCATAATGGTAATAATATACCCTTATGGGACTGATGGGGTTAAATAGAGCCTTATGGTGGTCTGTATTGACCACCATGAGTTAATGGGTTAATTTAGGCCTTATGGTGGTCTGTATTGACCACCATGAGTTAATGGGTTAATTTAGGCCTTATGGTGGTCTGTATTGACCACCATGAGTTAATGGGTTAATTTAGGCCTTATGGTGGTCTGTATTGACCACCATGAGTTAATGGGTTAATTTAGGCCTTATGGTGGTCTGTATTGACCACCATGAGTTAATGGGGTAATTATAGTTGCCTGGGGTTAATATTTTTAGTGCGAGTCCTTTCAGGACCTTTACGGTCCTTTGAGGACCCGCGAGGCGGGAAATTTAAAAATGAATTGCAGCAGGGTCACGATCGGTGCCGATCGGGGGCCCCCGCTGCAGGGGGTTTATGTGGGGACACTTCGGGGGTCCCGATGGGGACCCCCAGCATAGAGGGGGGTTAATTTTAAGTGCCGCGGCCGGGATTGGGTAAGAGTGTGCCGCGGCCCCTTTAAGGAGCCGCGGCGGGGAATTTAAAAGTTTTAAATGCAGCGGGGGGCCTGATCTATGCAGATCAGGGACCCCCGCTGCAAGGGGTTAATGTGGGGGTGCTGCAGGGGTCCTGATAGAGACCCCTGCAGCATGGTGATGTGTATAGGGTGCAGGGGGGAGCCTCACACTGCTGTCTCGGGCTGTTCCGAGGCAGCACGTAGAGGCTTTCGGATCCCTTGCATGGACTTTTTGTCCACGTAGGGATTCTTACCATATGCGAGACTCGTGCATAGATTTAAGGCTACGTAGCTCTCTCGGAGCCTATTCTCGGCCATTTTCTCGCAGTCAAATCGCAAAGCAGGCCCTTAATGTCAT
>CM050173.1:116346758-116395212 GCA_027410445.1 Discoglossus pictus
CTGCTGATGAGCGCCGTAGGTGCGAAGCGAGGGGCCGCATTTGTGGAGGTGGAGGCGGAGGCTCCCACGTCGGTTGCAATGAGCCGCAGGCGCAACTTACACCGGAAAATTTACGGACTTAGCATCCACAAATACAAGCCGCGCGACTTAGAAAATAAAACATTACGAGCTTGCAAAAATACGACCTTAACGCCCGACCCGCGCGCACCTGAAAACACAATAAATACACACAGCAAATACATAAAAAGCTTAGCCACAGCAAGGGGGGGGGGGCACCCAGCACCTCTGCAAGTGAAGTTACACCTCCATTTAGGTCCAAATTCCCGAGTTTAGACACCCGAATATCACCGAAGCGAGAGAAAAAATGGCTGCCGAAAAAACCGAAAACGAGGCTACAGGACCCTAAACACGCAAAACACCACGAAACACATACGGATTTTTCTTAAAAAGCCGTACGAGGTCCAAGATACACTATTAACAAGGACGCTAAATCATCCACAGTCGCGCACCACATACACAATCGCCGCCATTTTACACTAACTTACACAATGCGTAACTACACAGCTACACTAACGGCTTCCCCTTGCGCACGCAGCCTATTTACACTACAGCTATTGAACGGTGCTGGACTTAAAGGTGTACCCCCTGTTTTTGGGGTACATCCAGAATGTGGTTAGAATTGTGTCTGTTTTAATTGTGTTACCTGTTATCTGAGGGGAGGAGACGTGGGGGTTGAACCATGTATATAATTGGCTGTTGTGATAATTATGTGGGTGTAGCCCTTCAGAGGGCACCATTGCATAAAAGGAGATCCCCTGTCATTAAACGGTAGTACTACTTGACCCTTCAAAACTTAGCCTCGTCTCGTTCTTTGAGGGGATTGCTATATCACACTGGGGATGGCTATGCGCTGCATACTCCCTGGGAGCTTTAAGCTACGGCGGTTGTGGAGTCTGTGGTAGTGTGGTGTCCGGTGCGGTGCTTGTAGGCCTCGACGCAAACTAGGACGCGTCCATCAACGGAGGTAACAGTGGGAGCAAGGCCAAGGGCTGGGGGAAGTTTTTACTCTGCACCTTGCGACAGACAAGAACTGGCCTAGCATACAGAGGGCCTGACCAAACCAGCAGATTCATGACTATCAGCGTAGCTGGGAAAATCTTGGATGTTCCCTGCCCGCTTGGGGAAGGTTTGTCATGAATCAGCAGTGGCCTATATTGGGACTGGACTGTTATATACCAATAGCCGCCATCTTGGAGCTGGTATATCATCCACAGTTGATGCCATATGGAGAGCAAGAGTTCTGGGTTTAGGAGACCCACTGTATATATGATGTTATGGGTTATGATATGTTAGTATTATATTGTATATTGTATTATGGATATATTGTTATGTTGTGGTCTAGGGGATAAAGTATTATAAGTTTATCCCTTAGCATCCCTTCCATGTTTAGGCTCATTGTAATGGGTATCCTGTGAGGGCTCTAATGGGATATATTGGTTGTATGTGGGTGAAACATTGTGTGTTGTATCTGTAAATATGAATGTATGTTATTATATTAGTATGTTATTATATTGTAGAGGGGAAGCCCATTGAATACAGCCAAAACCTCCTTTGTTCCCAAAGGCCTGTTAATCCCATTAGCTAAGTGTCCAGCAGAGAACTACACAATGGGGAGCTCACAGCTGGAGAGCAGACAGGCAGGCACCCAGAAACAATGGGATGGCCTGAGGCTTCTCAGCCTTCATAGCATGGGCACAGGAGAGCCAAGGTGCTTTGCCCTGGAGATTCAGAGCCCAAATGAATTAGTTGGCCTCGCCTAGTGGGCGGACCTGGGAGGGGACTATTGGTTCACACACAGTTCCCCTTCATGATTGGCCAGAGGTCTTTCGGGGCTGGCTAACGGTAGCCACTTCCCCCATTCTTGTGTGATGTGGTTAAATATGCTGTTCTAAAATAAAACATGGTTCATAATTTTCATCAAGACTTTGTGTGCAGGTGTATTATTGACCCAGGGGCATATGCTGGCAGAGGAGATCGTTCTGACTCCCTTCCAGGTTTTCCCAGGTACACTACCAAAAGCTGGGACTTGCATCTACAAGGACTGTCCATTGGCCTGGAGCCACCAAAACTTAGGTCTAAAACCTACAGGAGATAAGAGGACTAGGATCCTCTATACTCCATCATCATTGTAGGTTGTGACACTGCGCACATTGCTGACACTTACAACTCAGCTCACCAACACTGCAAACCTACATTGTATGCTGCAGGAACATCAAAACAGATTGTCAGCTCTTCAGCACAAGGCTTCCTGCATATATTACTTACACATAGGTTAAGTATATTCATTTATTAATTAATTAATTTAATTAATTAGCATCACAAATACATATACACAAAAAAAACACTCTCACATTAAACATAAAAGCCATTCACTGCGCCACTCACAACGAGCGCCAACGCTGCCCATAGCACACAAAGCCTTGCAATAAGCGCAAAAAACACATCAACGCCGACCAAACAATAACACCAAAAGCGCCGATCAGAAAAATAAATACAACAACCAACAGCCTCGCAATGAGCGCCAAAGGATCTCGGAAGACCAACAAAATGAATGTCTCGACCAAACAGCGTTACCTGCGTTACAATCTCATTGCCGTCATTTTTAGTATATAAATAGTAGCGACCTGCCTGTCAAAAATGATGTCAATAAAATTGTAAGTCTGGCAATGCCACACAATGCGAGGCTTCTACGGGCCGCCAGCGACTCGCCTCGCTTGGCATTTATGTAGTCATAAAGTGCAGTGTAAAATATGATATTTAGCTTAACTTTTTTTTTTTTTATAATTATGAATTTAATGTTTTAATAATAATTATTTAATGAATGCATTAATATACTTTACCTATTTGTAATTAATATCTAGCAAGCAATTTCCTGATGAGCAAACAATCTCTCATTGCCAGTCACTCCTTTGTTGTACTGTGAGGACCTTCGGCGCTCATTGCGCGCCTCTCCTCTCGTGTACTTTTGCTCCTCTGAGCAGTCTCTGCGCTCATCACAAAGACAGATACATATGTCTCTATTTTTATAAATAATAATCAATGAATTAGTTACTTAATTAATTAATATACTTTACCTATTTCTAATTAATATATACATCACTCAATAGGCTGAAGAGCTAACAATCTTTATTAAATTTTCACGCAGCATATAATGTCCAGTGGGACTGTTGCTGGCTTGTGGAGATTTTTTTATGAATGTCACAACTGTGCTTTAGAAGTAGGCTGCGTGCGCGAGCGTAAACCGTTGGTTTATTTGTGTAAAGCGCTACTGCAGATGCGTAATGTTGTGATGTGCAAGTTCGGAGTGTAAAGTAGCGTTGTTTCTGTATGTTGTAGTGTATTTTGTACCTCGTACGTTGCTGTGTGAAAGTGGTACGCGGTTCGCAGTGTGTTGCGACGTCCAGGGTCGTGTAGCCTAGTTTTCATTTTTTTTCTTGCTTAGCTGATTTTCAAGTGGCGAAAATCTTTAGAATCGACTTAAATTTGCGTTCAATCTCACTCCCTGACATCCTGGCTGTTCCTCCGTGCTGTGTGTGATGTTTTTGATGTTTTTTTTTTTTTTTGTGTTTTTTGATTTTTGCGGTTCGGCCGTTAACTACGTATTTTTGCTACCTCGTATCTGTTTTTTTTTCTGCGTCTCGTATTTTTTTTTTCTAAGTCGCGCGTTTGTTAACCTCTTGCAGCCTAACAGCCTTATTTAATTGTGAATTGGGCACTTGATTATTGCTCTATATAAGCACATAGGATGCTTTTTTACTGAAGTATTTATTTAGTGACCTTCTATGCAAAAGCCAGGTCTTCAGTAACCCTGTCTCTCTCTCTCTCTTTGCACCCTGTCTCTCTCTACACCCGGTCTCTCTCTGCACCCTGTCTCTCTCTGCACCCTGTGTGTCTCTCTCTCTCTCTCTGCACCCTGTCTCTCTCTCTCTCTGTGCACCTCTCTCTGTGTACCATGTGTGTCTCTCTCTCTGTGCACCCTGTGTCTCTCTCTCTGTGCACCCTGTGTCTCTCTCTCTGTGCACCCTGTGTCTCTCTTTGTGCACCCTGTGTCTCTCTCTCTGTGCACCCTGTGTCTCTCTCTCTCTGTGCACCCTGTCTCTCTCTCTGTGCACCCTGTGTCTCTCTCTGTGCACCCTGTGTCTCTCTCTCTGTGCACCCTGTGTCTCTCTCTCTCTCTGTGCACCCTGTGTGTCTCTCTCTCTCTCTCTGTGCACCTCTCTCTGTGTACCCTGTGTCTCTCTCTGTGCACCCTGTGTCTCTCTCTCTCTCTCTCTCTCTCTCTCTGTGCACCCTGTGTATCTCTCTCTCTCTCTGTGCACCTCTCTCTGTGTGCCCTGTCTCTCTCTGCGCACCCTGTGTCTCTCTCTGTGCACCCGGTGTGTCTCTCTCTCTGTGCACCCTGTGTCTCTCTCTGTGCACCCTGTGTCTCTCTCTGTGCACCCTGTGTCTTTCTCTCTCTGTGCACCCTGTGTCTCTCTCTGTGAACCCTGTGTCTCTCTCTCTCTGTTCACCTCTCTCTGTGCACCCTGTGTCTCTCTCTCTCTCTCTCTGTGCACCCTGTGTGTGTCTCTCTCTCTCTCTCTGTGCACCTCTCTCTGTGTGCCCTGTCTCTCTCTTTCTGCGCACCCTGTGTCTCTCTCTCTCTGTGCTCCCTGTGTCTCTCTCTCTCTGTGCTCCCTGTGTCTCTCTCTCTGTGCACCCTGTGTCTCTCTCTCTCTGTGCACCCTGTGTCTCTCTCTCTCTCTCTCTCTCTCTGTGCACCTCACTCTGTGTACCCTGTGTCTCTCTCTGTGCACACTGTGTCTCTCTCTCTCTGTGCACCCTGTGTCTCTCTCTGTGCACCCTGTGTGTCTCTCTCTCTCTCTGTGCACCTCTCTCTGTGTACCCTGTGTCTCTCTCTCTCTCTGTGCACCTCTCTCTGTGTACCCTGTGTCTCTCTCTGTGCACCCTGTGTGTCTCTCTCTCTCTGTGCACCCTGTGTATCTCTCTCTCTCTCTCTGTGCACCTCTCTCTGTGTGCCCTGTCTCTCTCTGCGCACCCTGTGTCTCTCTCTCTGTGCACCCTGTGTCTCTCTCTCTGTGCACCCTGTGTCTCTCTCTGTGCACCCTGTGTCTCTCTCTGTGCACCCTGTGTCTCTCTCTGTGCACCCTGTGTCTCTCTCTCTGTGCACCCTCTGTGTGAAGAGCCCCCAAAAAGCTACAGACAATCCCTGCCTTTGGCCACAGGAACTTCCCACTTAATAGGCGATCTACGTTGAAGGAACGGGCTGCTCGGTATCCGGCTAACGGATCAGGAACATGTACTTTAGCTTAGGAAAATAATAAAGCTCTCCCGTTAAATGAAACACACCATCCTCTCTGGGTTCCAAGTAACAACAACCACCTTATTTTTTACAGCAATCTCTATCTCACATTTTTCATGTTGGTGGGAGGACCTCTCCCAAAAATCCCACCCGATCAGGATCATCCAGTAAGGGAATGGCAGCTGTGGGGGGAGGGTGATTAGAGCCAATCAGGAGTGGATATGGGGGCTTGGCTTGGTGGGTGGGTGGGGGGACCGCTGGGCCACACCTGCAGAGGATCAGAGCGGAAAAACAGAACAAAGAGCCTGTAATTACCCCAATGTCCTACGGTGACATCTTGTGGGCAAGAATTGGAATTACATGTGCTTTTCTACAAGTATTCTTTAAAACATGACAGTATATTAGTTATGGGAAAACTGATCTTCACACTCGCCCTAATAACTAATTATACTTTACCTATTATATGTAATATCCTGCAGAGCTGACAATCTCTCTACATAAAATACCACAGCAGATATGTTTCTAGCGACACCATCTTCAGCAAGTGGCGCAGAGCTGCAAATTGTCCACTATATATAATGTCTTTATCACACAACTCGCTGTGCGCCGCTTCTCTCTCCTTCCCTCCTTCTGTGTCCTCTCCCTCCCTCTTCTCCTTCTCTCTCTTTCCTGTGATCCTCGCCATGCGCTCCCTCTTGTCTCCTCTCTCCGTCCCTCTCCTCTCTGCAAGCCAATAAGCGCCTTTGGCCTTTGGTTCCCATTGTGGGCCTCGCCATGCGCTCCCATATGTATTTGTCTTTGTGATGAGCGCAGAGGCTGCTCAGAGGAGAGGCTCGAAATGAGCGCCGAAGGTCCTCACAGTACAAAAACCTTCACATTGTGTGGCAAACAGCATTGCCAAGGCTTCAAATTTTATTGACTATGTTTCGCCTTTATCTGCGGGCTTTATGATAACCTCACTTTTTCCCAAATCTTGCAGTATTTTACATTCTTCCTTGGTTATATTATAATCCGGTTTCCATGGTAACACTGTGGGTATAAATCTGTCTCACTCTCACATACAACTGTATCAGACTGAATATGTATTAGTGTATTAATCTGCCTAGCAACATGATGTCACCTCTGGTCTAATTATTTCATTGGTCGGGATAATTGGGATATTATTTCTGTCCTGTAATGTGTGTGTGTGGTGTATTATACCCACTGTCTGACACATCTAAATGGAGTTGAATAAAACAAACATGGGATCCAATTTACACAAAAAGATGTGACTGGAGCTGTGAGAGTATACTGGGATCTATGTATCTATCTATCTATCTATCTATCTATCTATCGCGTCTGAGTGTGGAGGGAGGGTGTTTATGTGTCTTTTCATTTAATGTATATATGTATAGGTTGTGGTAGGGCTGAGTTATCTCGAAATAAATGACTTCTTACTTGATTATATCTATCTATCTTTCTAGAGAGGGATATACATATAGATAGATAGGGAAACAAAGAGTAACAAATATTGTCTGACATTGTAGTAACAATACTTGATGACTTAATCAGATCCGTATATATTCCATAAAATATACCCAAAGCACTCTAGGCTTGGGTGACCCAGTGGAAAGGTTTCTTGTTGGGGAGGCTTCAAGGCACATAACCAGGGATTGGAGAAACATCAGTAACATTTCAAACAATGAGACCTTAGTCGTACCCTCACACTCACAGTGACATAGTGCTTTTAGGGTTGTCTTTACGGTCATTATAATACCTACATGGTTTGTGTCCATCAAGGACCAGTTGGCAGACTGAAGAGGCCGAGAGTCCTGGGGTTTGTGACACACAAGAAGTGAACAAAAAGATAACGCTCTTTGTGGTTCTGGGTGGGTGTAGCATTGTGGGACATTCCACTCCAGTGCCCAAGTTAAAATGTCTGATTGAAGGTTTTGAGATATATGGAACAATGTCAGACAATGGTGGATATGGTGCAATGACCCGAGGCCTTGTTGACCTATTCCATCTCATTTAGCAGAATGTGTCACAATCATTGTGTATAGAGTTTAAAACCTTTCTGCAGCAGAATACTTGAGGTGCTACACATTTCTTTGTCTTTTATTAATAAGGAATGTTAGGTAGTGCCAGGGAATACTTGTTAGACACTCTCTGTGGACTTCATTTTCATTTATGATTTATTATTATGTGACAGCCGGGCTCCAGCATGCTAGAAACAGTGAGACGGAAAAGTGATGCCAGTAAGAGGAATGGATCAAACAACACCTAGTCTTAAGAAGTTTGGTTTTGTTACATTTGTAGGAATAGCTTCAAAGATCCTAAATAACTGAAATGAACCTGAAATGGGGCATTATTACCTTAGAATGATATCAAAGATCATACGATTCCAAGAGGACTTCATATTTTTGAAGATATACATTTTGATCAGGATAATAATTAGTTCCTAATGGAATGGTATAACATTTTAGATAGGTGTTCTATGGGGTGAGTGTCACGACACAGAGGGGAGGGGACCACGTTCACCCCAAAACCTCCTGCCTTCTTCTACAGGAACACCCTTGGATATTGAGAGTTTGGGTCATCTCAACACCCAGCATGCTTATTTAGGAACACCTCCATCAGTCCTGGAGATCAGGGAGTTAGGATCAACAGAACCACCAATGTCATCTGGATCTTAGTCCCTTTAATTGGGATCAGCAAAAAATAATAAAGATAGCCTGGTCCAATTACCAGGGCTATTTACCTGAGCCACATGGAGGACCTGTCACTCAAGTGATGTCATCCTTACTAATCACCCCCTGCAGGATAGGAGCCAGCTTCCATGTTCTTGGATTAACGCTCTATTGCTCTTTAAGGGGTTATCGCCCTGAATAATAGTGGAGACACCAAGTCTGGTCAGGTATATGTCCCTCTAAACTTAGTAACAAGACTTAGTGTTACCCCATAGCTACACCAATGCAACGGCGTGACATCCTAGTGATCTATAATTATATTCTTGTATAAACATTAGGTTACGATTTATGCTACATATCAAAGTATATTTACCACGGAGTTAATAAAAACCTACCCCGACCCTATTGTGTCACACTCCTATTGTAGTCTCTCTCTCTCTCTATGCTCCCTTCTGACAACTTAACCCCCCAGGAGACTAAGGAGCCAATGTTCTGCTTCACAGTAGGGGTAATAAGATAAGATTAGATCAAGGCTCTTAGAAGACAGAATGTCTGGGGGTCCTCTGTGACCAGAAATATGAATCACAATGGAGTCCCCTAAACAACATGGTGGCTGTACACAATATTGCAGAAGACAGAAAATGTATTTCTGTTCACAGGTCCTTGTTAGCTACTAGCGACCATGAATAGGAGCCCGACATGATATATTCTGGCCCGTAGTCCCCATCCTAGTGTCCCAAACATCACAACATTTTATACAACACATAAATAGTAGACATTACATTGCAATAAACAAAAAACACACAGTCTTATCCCTCCCAATCCCCAAGTCCATGAAATTGTGATAACCACAAAGTCCCATTGTCCAGGACGTTTTTACAAACATATAATAATTCCTGCCCGATAAAACAACATACTCACGTAATGACCATCATTACATAGTCCCAGAGTTGGCAATCACTAGGGTCCCAAAACCAGAGTCCATGAGTTCTGGGAGCTTTGCCAGTATGACCTCGGGCCATAAAAGGGCCCATGTTTGTGGGGTTCAGGGATGTCCCACCCTGGCTCCAAAAATCAGTCATCACAATGAGCCACAGAAAGAGTATGTTACGGAAACTCGGATAAACAATGCAAATGGCAGATTAAGTCTAATTTAGGAAATTAAAGATTATAAAGACATCATCAAGTACCAAAGATAATATTAAGCCTACTGAGAGTTAAATGATAGAAAGACAGTAGACAATGAGAGATAAATTGGACGAGCAAAGAAATAAAATATGAGAAAGAAAATGAAAGTACAGTGAAATAACACCTGAGAAAAGGAAATAGAAATTATTAATTTAGAAAACAAATCAATGACAGAAGAAGGGGCTGAGAAAGAAAGGGTTAATGACCCCGACCAAAGGTTCAATAACTTACCTAACATAGAGATAGGACGGCAAAGGAAAGTGTTTTTCTAAATTTCACTCCAATTGAAATTATTAAAAATATAGGGCCCTATTAAATTCCAGCCTCGTAAATAAGAGGCTTCTACTTAAGCCCTACGTACTGCAAAGTTTCTCTAACTTACAATGCTATTAAATTAGCCCTGCTGCGAGCAACGTATGAGCTACGCAGCGCGGCCGTACGTATCTACACTGCGTAAATGTACATGAGGAGTGACAGCCTGCGAGATGATATCGCAGGCTCCCACTCCTCATCAAGTGCTGCGGGGGTCCTAAAAGGGACCTCCGCGGCAGTCCCCCACATAAGCCCTGCCGTGGGGGGTACTCCAAACCCCCCCCTAGGCACCTAAAATGAACCCCCCCTCAATGCAGGGGTCCCTGTCGGGACCCCCGAAGTGTCCTCACATGAACACCTTGCTGCAGGGGTCCATAGGAACCCCCGCAGCCCCCACACATTAACCCCTTGCAGCGGGGGTCCCCGATCGGCACCGATCAGGCCCCCGCTGCATTTAAAACTTTTAAATTCCCCGCCGCGGCTCCTTAAAGGGGCCGCGGCACACTATTACCCAATCCCGGCCGCGGCACTTAAAATTAACCCCCCTCTATGCTGGGGGTCCCCATCGGGACCCCCGAAGTGTCCCCACATAAACCCATTGCAGGGGGGGCCCCGATCTGCATAGATCAGGCCCCCCGCTGCATTTAAAACTTTTAAATTCCCCGCCGCGGCTCCTTAAAGGGACCGCGGCACACTATTACCCAATCCCGGCCGCGGCACTTAAAATTAACCCCCCTCTATGCTGGGGGTCCCCATCGGGACCCCCGAAGTGTCCCCATATAAACCCCCTGCTGCGGGGGGCCCCGATCGGCACCGATCGTGACCCTGCTGCAATTCAATTTTAAATTTCCCGCCTCGCGGGTCCTCAAAGGACCGTAAAGGTCCTGAAAGGACTCGCACTAAAAATATTAACCCCAGGCAACTATAATTACCCCATTAACTCATGATGGTCAATCCAGACCACCATAAGGCCTAAATTAACCCATTAACTCATGGTGGTCAATACAGACCACCATAAGGCCTAAATTAACCCATTAACTCATGGTGGTCAATCCAGACCACCATAAGGCCTAAATTAACCCATTAACTCATGGTGGTCAATACAGACCACCATAAGGCCTAAATTAACCCATTAACTCATGGTGGTCAATCCAGACCACCATAAGGCCTAAATTAACCCATTAACTCATGGTGGTCAATACAGACCACCATAAGGCCTAAATTAACCCATTAACTCATGGTGGTCAATCCAGACCACCATAAGGCCTAAATTAACCCATTAACTCATGGTGGTCAATACAGACCACCATAAGGCCTAAATTAACCCATTAACTCATGGTGGTCAATACAGACCACCATAAGGCCTAAATTAACCCATTAACTCATGGTGGTCAATACAGACCACCATAAGGCTCTAATTAACCCATTAACTCATGGTGGTCAATCCAGACCACCATAAGGCCTAAATTAACCCATTAACTCATGGTGGTCAATACAGACCACCATAAGGCTCTAATTAACCCATTAACTCATGGTGGTCAATCCAGACCACCATAAGGCCTAAATTAACCCATTAACTCATGGTGGTCAATACAGACCACCATAAGGCTCTAATTAACCCATTAACTCATGGTGGTCAATCCAGACCACCATAAGGCCTAAATTAACCCATTAACTCATGGTGGTCAATACAGACCACCATAAGGCTCTAATTAACCCATTAACTCATGGTGGTCAATCCAGACCACCATAAGGCCTAAATTAACCCATTAACTCATGGTGGTCAATCCAGACCACCATAAGGCCTAAATTAACCCATTAACTCATGGTGGTCAATCCAGACCACCATAAGGCTCTATTTAACCCCATCAGTCCCATAAGGGTATATTATTACCATTATGGGCCTGTTACAACCCAACATTAACCACATAAGTGCCATGATGGTCCTCAAGAACCATCATGACACTAACTACAAACACTACACTATAACCCCCAATAAACCATTTAATCTAAACTAACCCCCCTCTACACTAATCTATTAACACTTACACTACCTACCTACACTACCTACCCCCTAATAAACCTCCCCAACACTCTAATTACAAAAAACAATAAACCTACAGCACAGAAAACAAAAAACCTACAGTACAAAAAACAAAAAAACCTACAGTACAGAAAAAATAAAAATTACAACCCCACCACCCACTACAGAAAACAAAAAAATACATTACAACCCCACCCCCCACTACAGAAAATAAAATAAATTACACACCTGAAAAGGAAAGACAGATAAACACAATACATTACATACATTACATACAATACATGACATTACATACATTAAATATAATATATTAAATATAATATATTACATATAATATATTAAATATAATATATTACATATAATATATTACATATAATACATTACATACATTACATACAATACATGACATTACATACATTAAATATAATATATTAAAAATAATATATTACATATAATATATTAAATATAATATATTACATATAATATATTACATATAATACATTACATACATTACATACAATACATGACATTACATACATTACATATAATGTATTAAATATAATATATTACATATAATATATTACATATAATACATTACATACATTACATACAATACATGACATTACATACATTACATATAATGTATTACATATAATATATTACATATAATATATTACATATAATATATTACATATAGTCCTAATCAAATACCCCCTATCTATCTAACATACAATCTATTTAATTTAAAATAAATCCTAACTATATCAAATACATCCCCCTATCTATCTAATATACAAAAAATCCTAACTACATACACAGACCCTAATTCTAAGCTAAAATCAATAAATTAAGACCACTTACCTTTAAGATGTTGCTTCAGATCACTAACCTATGGGTCAAACAAAAAGAAAAATTAGTACAAAACATTAACATCAAATAAATAAACATTATATACATTCTACATATTCAACTCACCTTTACAGCATGTCCAGTCACTGTTTAGCTCTTCCGGCGCGGCCCTGTTAAAAAAAAAAAACACAATACATGAATACATGAATACAATATATAAACAATAAATAAAATACACAAATAAACATCTAAATATACATTTAACTTACCTCCCCGCGATGTCCCCGGCCTTCTCTCCTTCAGCCCCGGCTGGGCCGCGGAACCATCCGCGCTCTAAAAAAAAAAAAAAAAAAAAAAACTAACGGAGGTCTGCACTGGCAGACCTCCCCGACGCTACTGAACCTCCCGGAGTCGTTTCCGGGAGGAAATTGGCATTGTCGGCTTGTGATTGGCTGAAAAAGCTGTCAGCCAATCAAAAGTCGTCAATGTAGGAGCCAATCAGGATGCGCAGATGTCTTCTACCAATCACTCCGTGGGGGTGTATCCCAGAGTGATTGGCTGAAGGCATCTGAGCGTTGTGATTGGTTCCCAGAAAGATAGACAAGTGTTTAAGCCAATCAGGGTGGGATATTGGGGTGTATCCCATCCTGATTGGCTCACACATTGACGACTTTTGATTGGCTGAAATTGATAGACAGCTTTTTCAGCCAATCACAAGCCGCCAATGCCAATTTCCTCCCGGAAACGACTCCGGGAGGTTCAGTAGCGTCGGGGAGGTCTGCCAGTGCAGACCTCCGTTAGTTTTTTTTCTTTTTTTTTTTTAGAGCGCGAATGGTTCCGCGGCCCAGCCCAGGCTGAAGGAGAGAAGGCCGGGGACATCGCGGGTAGGTAAGTGAAATGTATATTTAGATGTTTATTTGTGTATTTTATTTATTGTTTATATATTGTATTCATGTATTCATGTATTGTGTTTTTTTTTTAACAGGGCCGCGCCGGAAGAGCTAAACAGTGACTGGACATGCTGTAAAGGTGAGTTGAATATTTAGAATGTATAGAATGTTTATTTATTTGATGTTAATGTTTTGTACTAATTTTTATTTTTTGTTTGACCCATAGGTTAGTGATCTGAAGCAACATCTTAAAGGTAAGTGGTCTTAATTTATTGATTTTAGCTTAGAATTAGGGTCTGTGTATGTAGTTAGGACTGTAATTATTTTATTTTAGTTTAGAATAATGGTCTGTGTATGTAGTTAGGATTTTTTGTATATTAGATAGATAGGGGGATGTATTTGATATAGTTAGGATTTATTTTAAATTAAATAGATTGTATGTTAGATAGATAGGGGGTATTTGATTTGGACTATATGTAATATATTATATGTAATATATTATATTTAATATATTATATGTAATGTATGTAATGTCATGTATTGTATGTAATGTATGTAATGTATTATATGTAATATATTATATGTAATATATTATATTTAATATATTATATGTAATGTATGTAATGTCATGTATTGTATGTAATGTATGTAATGTATTATATGTAATATATTATATGTAATATATTATATTTAATATATTATATGTAATGTATGTAATGTCATGTATTGTATGTAATGTATGTAATGTATTATATGTAATATATTATATGTAATATATTATATTTAATATATTATATGTAATGTATGTAATGTCATGTATTGTATGTAATGTATGTAATGTATTATATGTAATATATTATATGTAATATATTATATTTAATATATTATATGTAATGTCATGTATTGTATGTAATGTATGTAATGTATTATATGTATGTATTGTATTGTGTTTATCTGTCTTTCCTTTTCAGGTGTGTAATTTTTTTATTTTCTGTAGTGGGGGGTGGGGTTGTAATGTATTTTTTTGTTTTCTGTAGTGGGGGGTGGGGTTGTAATTGTTTTTTTTTTCTGTACTGTAGGTTTTTTTGTTTTTTGTACTGTAGGTTTTTTGTTTTCTGTGCTGTAGGTTTTTTATTTTTTGTAATTAGAGTGGTGGGAAGGTTTATTAGGGGGTAGGTAGTGTAGGTAGGTAGTGTAAGTGTTAATAGATTAGTGTAGAGGGGGGTTAGTTTAGATTAAATGGTTTATTGGGGGTTATAGTGTAGTGTTTGTAGTTAGTGTCATGATGGTCCTTGAGGACCATCATGGCACTTATGTGGTTAATGTTGGGTTGTAACAGGCCCATAATGGTAATAATATACCCTTATGGGACTGATGGGGTTAAATAGAGCCTTATGGTGGTCTGGATTGACCACCATGAGTTAATGGGTTAATTTAGGCCTTATGGTGGTCTGGATTGACCACCATGAGTTAATGGGTTAAATAGAGCCTTATGGTGGTCTGGATTGACCACCATGAGTTAATGGGTTAATTTAGGCCTTATGGTGGTCTGGATTGACCACCATGAGTTAATGGGTTAATTAGAGCCTTATGGTGGTCTGGATTGACCACCATGAGTTAATGGGTTAAATAGAGCCTTATGGTGGTCTGGATTGACCATCATGAGTTAATGGGTTAATTTAGGCCTTATGGTGGTCTGGATTGACCACCATGAGTTAATGGGTTAAATAGAGCCTTATGGTGGTCTGGATTGACCACCATGAGTTAATGGGTTAATTTAGGCCTTATGGTGGTCTGGATTGACCACCATGAGTTAATGGGTTAATTAGAGCCTTATGGTGGTCTGGATTGACCACCATGAGTTAATGGGTTAAATAGAGCCTTATGGTGGTCTGGATTGACCATCATGAGTTAATGGGTTAATTTAGGCCTTATGGTGGTCTGGATTGACCATCATGAGTTAATGGGTTAATTTAGGCCTTATGGTGGTCTGGATTGACCACCATGAGTTAATGGGTTAAATAGAGCCTTATGGTGGTCTGGATTGACCACCATGAGTTAATGGGTTAATTTAGGCCTTATGGTGGTCTGGATTGACCACCATGAGTTAATGGGTTAATTAGAGCCTTATGGTGGTCTGGATTGACCACCATGAGTTAATGGGTTAAATAGAGCCTTATGGTGGTCTGGATTGACCATCATGAGTTAATGGGTTAATTTAGGCCTTATGGTGGTCTGGATTGACCACCATGAGTTAATGGGTTAAATAGAGCCTTATGGTGGTCTGGATTGACCACCATGAGTTAATGGGTTAATTTAGGCCTTATGGTGGTCTGGATTGACCACCATGAGTTAATGGGTTAAATAGAGCCTTAGGGTGGTCTGGATTGACCATCATGAGTTAATGGGTTAATTTAGGCCTTATGGTGGTCTGGATTGACCACCATGAGTTAATGGGGTAATTATAGTTGCCTGGGGTTAATATTTTTAGTGCGAGTCCTTTCAGGACCTTTACGGTCCTTTCAGGACCCGCGAGGCGGGAAATTTAAAATTGAATTGCAGCAGGGTCACGATCGGTGCCGATCGGGGCCCCCCGCTGCAGGGGGTTTATGTGGGGACACTTCGGGGGTCCCGATGGGGACCCCCAGCATAGAGGGGGGTTAATTTTAAGTGCCGCGGCCGGGATTGGGTAATAGTGTGCCGCGGTCCCTTTAAGGAGCCGCGGCGGGGAATTTAAAAGTTTTAAATGCAGCGGGGGGCCTGATCTATGCAGATCGGGGCCCCCCCCTGCAATGGGTTTATGTGGGGACACTTCGGGGGTCCCGATGGGGACCCCCAGCATAGAGGGGGGTTAATTTTAAGTGCCGCGGCCGGGATTGGGTAATAGTGTGCCGCGGTCCCTTTAAGGAGCCGCGGCGGGTAATTTAAAAGTTTTAAATGCAGCGGGGGGCCTGATCTATGCAGATCGGGGACCCCCGCTGCAAGGGGTTAATGTGGGGGTGCTGCAGGGGTCCCGATAGAGACCCCTGCAGCATGGGGATGTGTATAGGGTGCAGGGGGGAGCCTCACACTGCTGTCTCGGGCTGTTCCGAGGCAGCACGTAGAGGCTTTCGGATCCCTTGCGTGGACTTTTTGTCCACGTAGGGATTCTTACGATATGCGAGACTCGTGCATAGATTTAAGGCTACGTAGCTCTCTCGGAGCCTATTCTCGGCCATTTTCTCGCAGTCATATCGTAAAGCAGGCTGCGAGAGATTCGGTTCTCGCAAACAGCAGGAAAACTGCCATTTGCGAGCACCGAGAGAACTACGAGGGAGAATTTAATAGGGCCCATAATTCAAGAAACATTTTTCGACTGTGCTGGAATAGGCAATTTCATCACAAATTTTAAAAGCAAACTCTTGAAACCAGAAAAAATTACAGCCTCAGATAGATTGTTAAATCTGAAGCCTGTTCCAAATGCACTGAATTTGGCCTTAAAGAGAGGAGTAGAACCAATAATCCAACTTTTACAGAATATTATTTCACAATTAGTGGAAGAATCAAGGAATTGGGAGGTTTTTTAGTACAAAAGATGGTTTGGCACCTAAGAAAATTTACTGAAGACGTGAGCCTCAGAGCTTCTCTCCTAAGGAGTAAAAGAGGAGAGACATCGAGGTAGAAGAGCGACAGGAAAGTAAAAGAGATAAGATAGATGATATAGTAGTAAAACCTGTTGTGATCTTCTCTCCAACGATAATGGACCATGGACAAAACAAATGGTTTAATATGAAAAAAGTTTTTTTCAGCTGCTTGAAATGTGAAGTTTGTTGAACCACTGACAAAAAGCCTTATCCTATTAGAAGCTTGCAGATGCCTCTACCTCATACATTCTGCTGCAGGTGATTTTTTTTCTAAATGTTTAGATTTATTCTATCACTGCAAGCCAGCAATTTACTTCTCCCAGTCTCCACTCGTAAACCATGTATTTTTAAGTAGCGTTTCAGGGGGTGTGATCATATGATCCTGCAATACTTAAGCAAACCCGTAATTTACTTACGTAACCTGTACTGGGAGGCTAAGCATTAATAGGAGCAAATGAGTAATGTTTGCCCTTAAGGCTCGCAATCAATCACTATAGCACTCTATTTAATGCATTAAAGAATCCGTTTTAGTCCATGTTGGTTTCATGGTATGTATTAACCGCTTGAGTCCCAGGAACAATATTATTCCGAAATTAAAGCATCCCATGTGTGACCGTCTCACGTTTATTTGTACTGACAATAAATACATGTAACAAATCCCAGCGTGTGACCGTCTCATGTTTATTTGTACAGACCATATAGATGTATAACAAATCCCAGCGTGTGACTGTCTCATGTTTATTTGTACTGACAATAAATACATGTAACAAATCCCAGCGTGTGACTGTCTCATGTTTATTTGTACTGACCATAAAGATGTATAACAAATCCCAGCGTGTGACTGTCTCATGTTTATTTGTACTGACCATAAAGACGTGTAACAAATCCCAGCGTGTGACCTTCTCATGTTTATTTGTACAGACCATAAAGACATGTAACAAATCCCAGCGTGTGACCATCTCATGTTTATTTGTACTGACCATAAAGACGTGTAACAAATCCCAGCGTGTGACCATCTCATGTCTATTTGTACTGACCATAAAGACGTGTAACAAATCCCAGCGTGTGACCATCTCATGTTTATTTGTTCTTACCATAAAGACGTAACAAACCCCAGCGTGTGACCATCTCATGGTTTTTTGGCCAGTGACAAAGTGACACCATCAGTTTAGATCAAGAAGGAGACAAATATGAGGAGTCCCCGTGAGATTAAAGAGGAGGAATTTCCTGTAAATATCCGTGAAGGTGAGTGATATCTTATTGGTAATTATCCCTTACTTCAGTCCTTATTGAGGTGTATTTATCCTTCTTTTCTCACCCAAGAAGTTTTACACACATCGCAGCTCATGATAAAGGCGATTTTATACACAATGACAATATCTGGTCTTCTGTTCATACAAAATAATAACATTTGGTAGTTTCTGTCTTTGTAGATCTTTCAAATAAAGGATTAAAATCATGTTTAAGACACAAACACTAGATTGCTTTTGAATAATTACAATGGTTAAAGTCTATAATCTGTTTATATATCTGTAGGAACTTTAGATGTGAGGCCTCCAGTTGTCTCCAAGGTGGAACAAGAAGAGCTGAATATAAGAGATCAGCAGCAGGTGAAGGAGGAGGAGAGTCCTGGGAATATCAGGGAAGGTGAGGAATTCATGTAAAATAAGAACATTAATAATACATTCTGTAATGACATAATGTCACCTTAAGGATTAGCTGTTTATCTCTATAGTACATAATTCCTGCGATATACAGCATTGTTTGTGCAGCTCATTATAGTAATGTATGGCTCAGAGAGCTCGATAAGGGGGAGGATATCACATATAATGTCAAACTGCGATTTGTAGTCACGCGAGCCACAGAAGTCTTCCGAGCTCGCGCGACTTAAGCAATGACCGCCGAAGGTGCTTATTGCCTGCCAGCCTCGCGGGACTCGCAAGCAGTTGAGGCATTGAAAAATGTGTGACTTAGCCAAAATGAGCGCCAACGAAAACACAGGACTTTGGCTTCAAGCAGTTGAAGGACGCGGGACTTAGAAAAAAGAAAAAATTGCGACCTTGGAATCCCTTAGCAAAAAAACCTCTGAGCTCGGAAAAATACAATGTTAACGGCCAAACCGCATCAAATGGAAAAACACGAAAAAAAAACACACAAAAATCCCCCACAATAAAAATAAAAAACACTCACACACAGCACAGGGGGGCAGCCAGGATGTCTGGGAGTGAGGTTATACAGGAATTTAAGCCGGATTTGCAGAGTTTCGGCACTCAAATATCGGCAAAGCAAGAAAAAAAAGTGAAAACGAGGCTGCACGGCCAGAACCGTGCAAAACACTGCTAGGCACGTACGACTTTGCCAGGGACGTACAAGGTACAAAAACTGTGTTAGGAGCACGGAAAATTTCTTGTGAGGCGAATAACACATAGAATATCACCACCATTTTACAACACAACGTTGCAAATCAAAACATTACGATTCTGAAATAGTGGCTTTCCCGCCTAAACCAACAGTTTTGTCTCGCACACGCAGCCTATATATAGGGCACACTTGGCACATTGCTGACACTTTCTCCTCAGGTGATGACAGTCTGACTGGACATTTTCTGCTGCCGGAAAATCCAAAGAGATTATTAGCTCTTCAGGATATTGATTGCTGGCTATTAATTATAAATAGGTAAAGTATTTTAATTTATTAATTAATTATTATAAAAAAAAAAAAAAATATTATAAAAAAAAATGCACAATCCTAGATTTTACACTGCCTTTACTTTATGAATACATTAATGCTTACCGCTTTCAAATATATTCATTGATTAATTAGTTAATTATTAATGTTTATTAATTATTATAATCATTATAAAAAAATTGTATATTTTTGACTGCCTTTACTTTATGAATATATTAATGCTGAGCTCTTTCTAATAGATTTATTGATTAATTATTAATGTTTATTCATTTATTAATTAGTAATGATTATCAAAAAAAACAAACATTTTAAACTGGCCCAAAAAATATGTACATTTTATAGTGCACTTATATATCTGTGTTGCTGCTCATTGCCTGAAAGGGATAGGACCTTCAAAGCAGTTAAATATTTTAATCGGTTTATTATATTATGACACCTGCTACATTTGATATTTTATACTACATTTATTTTTGAATATATCAATGGTTAGGCCTTTATGTTTTTGCATGTATGCCAATTAAACATGATACTCTTAATGATTAATTAATTAATTGCAATCAAACATTAAAAATGCTTTTCATGTCATTTCACAGTTTGATCATCTCTGCAGCTGACTGAATACACAGAGCGACGTTTGAAGCATTTCATCTGCAATATGATC
Source organism: Discoglossus pictus (assembly GCA_027410445.1). Lineage (NCBI taxonomy): Eukaryota > Metazoa > Chordata > Amphibia > Anura > Alytidae > Discoglossus > Discoglossus pictus. The sequence goes on from CM050173.1 coordinate 116,367,045, forward strand.
ATCTTTACAGGTATATTATTAAATGATGCTCTTTTTTAGGAGAAAAGGATTAAGGCTTTTTGTTTTGGATTGATGACAGTTATTAATTAATTAATTTACGTAAATTCATTTATTAATGAATCATTAATTGATAGTCATTATAAAAAATTGTGCCTATTTTACACTGCAATAAAAAAAATATTTCATATTGCATTTAGATATCTGGAGTACTGCTCATTAACGTACATTGATTGATTAACTATTAATTATTAATAATTACAGAAAAAAAAAAAAAAAACATTTTACACTCGCCCAAAATTACGTACATTTTACACTGCACTTATATATCTCTGTTCCTGCTCATTGCCTGACAGGGATAGGACCCTCTAAGCACTTAAATATTTCGAATCAGTTTATTATATTCTGACACGTGCTACATTTAATATTTTATACTGTATTTACGTATGAATATATTGATAATTAGGCCTTTACGTTTTGCATGTATGCCAATTAAACAGGATACTTTCAATGATTAATGAATTAATTGAATCCAAATATTAAAAATGATTTTCATGTTATTTTACAGTTTCCTCGTCTCTGCAGCTGCCTGAAGACAGAGAGTGAGCGCTGCAGGATTTGATCTGCTATAAGATCAACTTGACAGGTATATGATTTAATGATGACCTTCTTTAGGAAAACAGGATTAAGTCTTTTTTTTTTGCATTGATGACAGTTATTGATTAATTAATTAATGTATATTATTTTATTAATTAATTATTAATTAATAATTTAAAAAACAAAAAAACAAAAAATGTATGAATACATATATGCTTAGCCATTTATGTTTTAGTGAATGCAAATTACACCTCATAACTTGATTTATTGATTAATTAACTAATTAATTGAATCAAAATTTACAAATCCTTTTCAGGCCAATCTATAGTTTGCTCATAACTCTTTGTGTTTGCCCTTCTTTAGGAAAACATGATTACCTGTTTATGTTTTGCATTGATGACACTTTTTGATTATTTCATTAACATTTATTAATTACTTCATAATTAATTATAAAAAATAATTTAAAAACATTTAACCTTATTTTATTTATCAATATATATATGCTTAGCTCTTTAGGTTTTCATGTATGCCAATTAAAAATAACACATTGATTGATTAATTCATCTAATTAAAACATTGAAAACAAATTTCAAGTAATTTTATTGATTCATTACTGCTATTTAGGTTTTGCATTGATGGCAGGTAAAAACAATATGTACAATAAAAAAAATATATATATATCTTACACTTGTATTTACAATTACAGATTACAATGGCGGACAACGCAGAAGACAAGAATGAACATAAAAGAAGAATGGCAAGGGAACAGAAGCAAAGATGGACAGTCCCCTGAGACTTTGCACGCTTAAGAGAAGAAGACCGACAGAGACTTCTAAATAATAGAAAAATGAGTAAAAAGGGACAAACTGAGTCTGATGGAGCTTCAAAGAAAAGAAAAAGTAAACAAAAAATGTCTGTAAAACATTGCCTTATGACCCAATATTGCCTCATGAAACCAATGTTCATATACATGACACTAATGTACATATAGAAAGTTGTAGTTATATCTATGTTGAGGAAGTCCACGATAGTCTTTTATTTACAGCACTAACAGTACACACTCATTATTGTGGATTAATGAATGTGGTTTGTCAGTTTTGTGGGGCCTATCTTTTTCTAAAGGAAAGACCAACTGATGGAGAGTTTATTAGTTGCTGTCAGAAAGGAAAGGTAAGACACACATTTCCAGAATATTTAGAAAGTATAATGAGTGATCCAAAATTTCCAAATTACACCAATTAAAAAAAACAAACATTAGGTCTTATAACAGTGCAATTTCATTTGCTTCAATGGGTGCAACATTAGTCCTTACTGTTTTAAAGTACAAGGATAAATTTACCACCAGATTTCACATTTACACCCAGAAGCAGGAGAGCAAAGGAAATTTGCACAGTTATATGTACTCAGTACAATGGAAGCTGTTGAACAACGAATGACGCTTCCTGAAAATAAACAATGCTTACCCATAGTCTTTGAACAGCTGGATAACATTATGGCGAACCACCCATATAGTCAAGCATACAAACAATTAGCAGAGGTTGCAAAAGAACAACAGGCACATGCGCAAAGACATCAATTGCCAATGCCAAGAGTAAATATGGTTCTCAAAAGAGATCGCCATACCGATCAAAGACGGTATAATTTCCCAACAGCAAATGAGGTTGCCGTGGTCTTTAAAAATTATGATGGTGAATCACCATTCGAGCGGGATATTTAACTCAGGGTTAAATTTCAGTACCTAAATCGGTAACCATGAGCCACGCTCTGGATTACACCGCAGTCTCTCCTATCCTCCTTCTGACACTGAATAGACTCTGCCTTCCATCAAGGCGGGAAGACGCACACAGTTACTTAATGTGGATTAGTGTAGTTACCACTTAAAATGCACGTAGAGTTCATACAAACCTATGGGGGGACCTGGGGGGGAGAGGTAGCAGAATGGTGGATCAGAAAGGGGGACTTGGGGGGAGATCAGAATGAGGGACTTGGGGGGAGGGGGAGAGATCAGAATGGGGGGATCGTAAAAATTAAGTTTAAATGTTATTACCTTATGTTAATGTTTGCACTGTTAATATTGTATTTTGCAAGGTTGTAAAAATGTTTTATTGTTTATAATTAAGGGTTAATGTCAGTAGGAGGATGATTATTTCTTGCTAAATTGAAATGTATAATTAAGTAGAGAGTATTGCTCCAGGGACTAATCCGATCACCAGTTAATGGGGTCAGGAAGGAATCCCCCCCCCCCCCACAATTGGCTAAGTTTCCATGGGGGGTTTACCGTTTGCCGTCCTCTGGATCCAACCTATGGGCGTTACCAGGACACAAGCTGCATGTTACAGAGCTTTCTGTCATGGCTTCATCTACTCATTGGTACTAAGCTGACCTGTTGTTATGCTACTCGTGCATATCTCAGAATTACAAATGTTAGGATTGTTAAAAAAAAAATGGTTGACCGATGTTGCAAAACCTTATGTATTAATACAACCTCATCCATTGTTAGATTATTCCAGCATACATGACAATTAAAAAGGTTTATATTGTTAAAAAATGATTGTTTACCAGTTGTTGAAATGATAAAAAAATAAAAAATAAATATTATAATTGTTGTATTTCTTTCTACATAACAAAAAGGTTAAGAGGGCCAGAGACTCACATTGTGCGGCAACCAGCATTCCCAGCATTACAATTTTATTGCCGTCATTTTTGACGGGCAAGTCGATAGTATCACTTAATATTTGTCAATAATTACTAATATCAGTCTATAACAGGCTGTTTCTAACAGATCCAAATGTACGGGATAAATGTAATAATAATATTGTCCAACTTATTAAATCAGTTTATTATTTTTTTTCATACACAGAGATTCTCACATTAGTTATAAACTGATAATTAGTAAAACTATGACCCCCTCGGACTGTATATTTACACCCGGGAGCTGTTTCTGTATAATATTTATGTCAGATAGTTGTGTAAATCTGTACAAACCCAGAGGCTTCTCTCTCTTGTGACTAACAGGACCCCAAGATGGAGATCTATATCCTGACTTATATAGTGAGAGAGATGAGAAGTCTATTCACCAGATGGGAACCCATTCAGATCCCTGTACAGGTGAGTGATAACAATAATAATAATAATGTATTTGTGTCCATGCTCTGAGTGATACAGGAATATTATAGTAATATATTATAAGTAACATGTAATACAGATCTGTATAAATAGCACAATAAGCCCCAAGTTTAAGAAATTATTTATTATTATTTGCTATTAAACTGTGAGCTCAGAACGTCTTGCGCACAGATGCTCCCTATGGACTCTACAATTACATGCATCCCACTTATCTCACTCCATATATTGGTAACTACACCAACTGTAAGTGACGCCCTCCTGTGTGCTACCATCATCCAGTGATGCACTCTATGGACTCTACACATACATCCACCCCACTTACCACACTCTCTATGGACTCTACATGTACATTGACCCCACTTACCTCACTCCCTATGTACTCTACATGTACATTCACCCCACTTACCTCACTCTCTATGGACTCTACATGTACATTCACCCCACTTGCCTCACTCCCTAAGGGCTCTACACGTACATTCACCCCACTTACCTCAATCCCTATGGACTCTACAATTACATGCGTCCCACTTACCTCACTCCATATATATTTGTAACTACACCAACTGTAAGTGACGGCCTCCTGTGTGCTCCCATCATCCAGTGATGCACTCTATGGACTCTACACATACAGTACATTCACCCACTAGCCTCACTCCCTATGGGCTCTACACGTACATTAACCCCACTTACATCACTCCCTATGGACTCTACACGTACATTCACCCCACTTACCTCACTCCCTATGGACTCTACACATACATTCACCCACTTGCCTCACTCCTTATGGACTCTACACGTACATTCACCCACTGGCCTCACTCCCTATGGACTCTACACGTACATTCACCCACTGGCCTCACTCCCTATGGACTCTACACGTACATTCACCCCACTTAACTCACTCGCTATGGAATTTTCACGTACATTCACCCACTTGCTTCACTCCCTCTATTAGTAAATACACCAACTGTACATGACTGCTTATTGTGCTCCCATTATCCAGTGATGCACTCTATGGACTCTATACATACATTCACCCCATTTACCTCACTCCACACCATTATAGTTGCTATAATAGGTATATACTAAGTAAGGATTTACTTCTGGTGCTTTTGTTTCCAACAGATGGATCCGAGATTTGGAATACCCTTGGAGAAGACCATGTTTGTCATATAGTAGAAAAAACATTTGCATGTTCTGAATGTGGGAAATGTTTCAATTGGGCCTCACGTCTTAATATCCATAAGAGGACTCATACAGGAGAAAAACCTTTTCCATGTTCTGAGTGTGGGAAATGTTTCAGTCGTGTCTCAGATCTTAATAAACATAAGATGACTCATACAGGAGAAAAACCTTTTCCATGTTCTGAGTGTGGGAAATGTTTCCGGCAGGCCTCTGATCTTAATAAACATAAGATGACTCATACAGGAGAAAAACCTTTTCCATGTTCTGAGTGTGGGAAATGTTGCAGTCGTGTCTCAGATCTTAATAAACATAAGAAGACTCATACAGGAGAGAAACCTTTTCCATGTTCTGAGTGTGGGAAATGTTTCAGTCACGCCTCAGATCTTAATAAACATAAGATGACTCATACAGGAGAAAAACCTTTTCCATGTTCTGAGTGTGGGAAATGTTTCAGTCTTGTCTCAGATCTTAATAAACATAAGATGACTCATACAGGAGAAAAACCATTTCCATGTTCTGAGTGTGGGAAATGTTTCAATCATCTCTCAAATCTTAATAGCCATAAGAGGACTCATACAGGAGAAAAACCTTTTCCATGTTCTGAGTGTGGGAAATGTTTCAGTCAGGCCTCAGATCTTAATAAACATAAGATGACTCATACAGGAGAAAAACCTTTTCCATGTTCTGAATGCGGGAAATGTTTCCGTCATCTTTCACATCTAAATAGCCATAAGATGACTCATACAGGAGAGAAACCTTTTCCTTGTTCTGAATGTGGGAAACGTTTCAGTCGGGCCTCACTTCTCAAGCGACACATGAGAACTCACACAGGATAAACACCATTTGCATGTTCTGAAACTTACACAAGAGAAAAAATTTGTTTCACTAATATAAATAATTGTTTAACGATGGGTATTGGTGGGATTTACCATTTTCTATATGTGGGAAATACTATAAATACTTGTGTTGTTTATGTTTTGTGTTCAGTCGGTAGCAGACATTTTAGATGGTTAATTGTTGCTGACCTACGCCTGTCCAAATAAAATCTGATAAGAAAATAATCAGAGGCCTCTGTGTTTTGGTATCATGACTGGGTTTTGGAGTAAAATGTTGGGATTGTGGTTATGTTTTCTACAACACCAAATTGTTAATTGCAAGGTTTGATCATGAGGATAAAGTGCAAATATTTTTACCATATGAATCTCTCTGGGATTCGGTGCAGGAAGCTAAAGGGTGTTTTTCTGTCTACTGGTCTGTAATCCAGAGGAGAGTGGGTGTGGTTTGGCCTGTGTTATTATTGTTTGTTTGTTTTTTCCCCTGAAATTTTATAGACAATAATTATGAGTCAGTCCAGTGGCAACCTCAATTAATGTACATCCTGTCATATGTATGCACTGCTGGAACAGATGATCCAGGGTCCATATCTCCGTGGCAGGTGTGAGCATGTTGCTTCTCTGGAAGCTCAAATTGGAGCACTGGAGATGAGAATTGTAGCACTTACTGACATTCCACTTGAAAGGGAGCATAGTTTTGCTGGGCCTAGCATGGAGGGTGGAGATGGGGCTACTGAGAATGTCCAGTGAGGTAGCTGGGTTACAGTTACAAGGGAAGCAGAGGGGGTTAAGGAGTAGGATGCAGGCCAATTTTAATTTGGCAAACACCAACAGATTTGTCAGATTGAGTGAAACTATTGGAGATGTCCATTCTGGAATGGCAATGCCAGATAGAGCTGTTCCCTCTAACAGCCGGGAGAACAGTTCTACTGGAGGAGTGGGAGGGCAGCATAGGCAGAGCAACAGACAGGTTTTGGTGGTAGGAGACTCTATTATTAGGAAGGTAGACAGGGTTATTTGTCACCCAGATCCCAGCAATCGAGCAGTTTGCTGTCTCACGGTTGCTCGGGTTCGGCATGTTATGAATCAGGTACACAAATGATTGGGAGGGGCTGGAAATGAACCAGTGGTCTTGATACATATTGGTACCAATGACAAAGTTAGTGGAAGATGGAGTGTCCTAAAGAATGATTTTAGAGAACTAGAGAATAAGCTTAAAGCAAGGACCTTCAAGGTAGTATTTTCTGAGATACTACCAGTGCCACGTGCTAGCCCAAGGAGACAGAAGGAGATTAGGGAGGTTAATGCATGGCTAAAAATTTGGTGCACTAAGGAGGGGTTTGGGTTTATAGAGCACTGGGCTGACTTCTGACTTTGATACAATCTCTATAGTAGGGATGGATTGCACCATAATGAGGAGGGAGCTTTTGTGCTAGAGGAAAGGATGGTAGTAAGGCTGGAGGAGCTTTAAAACTAGTAGGTGGGGTGGGGTGGGGTGGAGGGACTAGATGAATGTAAAGGGGTAGAAAGTGTAGAGGGGATAAGGGATGAATTAACTATTCATGGAGGAGAAGGTGGGGAGGGTTAGTATAGTCAATAGGGAGGTATTACTATGTAACTCAAGTACAGAGGCAGGCACCTCAAAACTACAAACTCATAACATAAGGTGTATGCTCGCTAATGCCAGAAGCTTGCCAGGAAAAAATGGGAGAGCTAGAATTATTGGCAATTAACGAAAAATGGGATTTAATAGGCATTACCGATTTAATAGGCATCTCAAGACTGGACTGTTAATCCGGATGGTTATAACCTATTTAGGAAAGATAGGGGCAATGGTAAAAGAGGAAGAGGGATTTGTCTGAATGTTAAGCCTGAATTTAAGCTTATAGTCAGAGAAGATATTTATGGTGGACCTAGTGATAAAGCTTAATGTTTGTGGGTAAAGTTAAATAGCGGAGCAGCAAATTCCAAAAGAATATTAGTAGGAGTATGCTATAAACCCCCAAATATAGCTGAAAGTGAGGAAATACAATTATTGTTACAGATTGAAAATGCAGCTAAGCACGGGCAAGTTCTAATAATGGGAGATTATAATTACCCTGAAATAAACTGGATAAATGAGACCAGCAGTTCATCTAAGGGGAGCAGGTTCTTGAGTACATTCAGGGATCATTATCTGGCCCAGGTTATACAAGAGCCTACTAGAAATGAGGCTATCTTGGACTTAGTCATCACAAATAATATTGATATAGTATCAAATGTGGAAATAGGGCAACCTTTGGGAAACAGTGATCCCAACACAGTCTCATTTGAGATTGAAGTAAAAAAACAAAACTGTAACTGTTTAAATCTCTTAAAAGGGCAGGTTTTAACGGTCTAAAGGCAGCAATACAACATATAGACTGGGACAAAGAACTGATGGGTAAAAATACTGAACATAAATGGGCATTGTTCAAATCCTTACTAAATATACATACACATCGGCATATACCATGTGGGTATAAAAGTAAAGGAGTAAATCCCATCCATTGTGGCTTAACAATGATTTAAAGATCAAGATGCGGAGTAAAAAACAGACATTTATATTATACACACAAGAGGGGACAGAGACTGCCTTACATGAGTACAAGGAAATCACCAAGGCAGCAAAAGTGCTATTAGACTGGAAAATGGCAAGTTATATGTAAGAGAGTAAGACTAACCCTAAACATGTGTATAAATATATTAATGGGAAGAAGGTCAGGAAGGAAGCTATAGGAACATTATAATGGGACACAGTCTGATAATTAGTTACCAGGATAAGGCAGATGAGCTAAATAGTTTTTTTTCTTCGGTATACACAAGGGAGGTACCAGTGGTTGGTACACTGCAACATCATGGTGCTACACTACCTTCGTCTAATAATTAGTTAACGCAGGAAGAAATCTAAAAGAGGTTGAAAAAAATAAAGGTTAATAAAGCCCCAGGTCCTAATTGAATACATTCATGGGTACTGAGGGAACTGGGTTCTGTAATAGCCAAACCATTATATATATTTTTTTTATTCATTCAACTCTAAGTCGCTACCAGATGACTGTCGAAAAGCAGAGGTGATACCTGTTATGAACAGAAGGGCCCACTGGACTGTTTGGGGTTAATCGGTTTTTATATGTGTGTTTGGAGGGTGCTGGCGACTTGCTTGGCAGTTGTATCATGGGTGTGGTGCATACATGTAGTTGTAACATGGATGTGGTGGGTGGATGTGGTGCTGTCATTTATTAACATTGGAATACTGTATCTGTGTTAGAAATAGGATAGTGGGCTATGCTTAAATAATAAAGTTAATGCAGTCACTTATGTGACAAAGGGTTAAAGATTTTAAAGAATTGATATGGCCCTGCAATCGGCCACGTGTGTAGGCTCTGGTGTGATGATGAAGGGGGGAGCTAGTTTTATAGCTCTTTAAGAGGAGAAAAAAATGTGTAATGAGAACAAGAAAGCCATGTGGGTTAGGGGGGTAGCAAGCTTTTTGCCCAGGAGGATGGGCTAGAACTGAGGGGGAGTCTTTTGTGTTTTGTGTCATCTTTCTGTTTTTGGAGATATCTCTGTAACAATAAAGAAGTCCCAGTTTGATTTTGGACACACTAAACAAAGGTGGTGTTGGAGTCTTCTTGTACTAATCAAAGGTACATGGAGTGCGATACTTAGATCCTAAGAAAAGGGGTCTGATGGTGCCTGTCTATTCAGAAATTATGCTTTCATCTGAAGTGTCTGCTGGTGTCAAGATCTGAACAAAAAGTTGCGACCTGTAGAGAGAGAGAGAATTGGGGTGAGCGTAGCCCCCCAAATTGAGCGGGCTTCACAATACCTATATTTAAAAAGGGAGCAAATCCAGTGAATTATAGACCAGTGAGCCTCACTTCTGTAGTGGGAAAGCTTTTAGAAAGGTTAATAAGGGATAGTATATAAGAATATGTCTATTTGAATAGGATTATAAGTAGGAGTCAACATGGATTTATGAGGGATAGGTCATGTCAAACAAATCTAATTCGTTTCTATGAGGAGGTGAGTAGGAACCTGGATCAAGGCAACTCAGTAGATGTAGTCATTTTACATTTTGCAAAGGCTTTTGATACAGTGCCACATGGAAGACTATTGTGCAAACTAAAGGATACAGGAATTGCAGTAAATATCTGCTCATGGATTGAGAGCTGGCTAAAAGACAGGAAGCAAAGGGTTGTGGTAAATGGAACATACTCTGATTGGACTAATGTGGTAAGTGTGGTTCCTCAGGGTTTAGTATTAGGTCCTCTCCTTTTTAACATATTTATTAATTACTAAGTTGTGTAAGGTAATTAATCTTCTTTCCAAGCAGGGCTGTGGAGTCGGTAGATAAATGTTCCAACTCCAACTCCGACTCCGACTCCTCAGTTTTGTGTACTTTTGACTCCAACTCAGACTCCTCAGTTTTGTGTACTTCTGACTCCGACTCCGACTCGGACTCCTCAGTTTTGTGTACTTCTGACTCCGACTCCTCTGTATTAATGTACACATGTCTTCCCTCATACAAACAAGCAGGCATGCAGGTTTTAAAACAAATATAAACACTTACAGTTGAATCCAAGAAGCTGTTCTGAGCTTGGTTGGATACATTTTTTAAGTCCAAATGATTTCTACCAACGAGGTATTGAAAACCTTGTTGAGCCGTAAAAATAAGTTGTAAACAACAAGGGAAAATAAATGTATAAGTATTGGTGCTCCGAATTGTGCGTTGCGTAGCATAAAGTGAAGCACATGAAAAGCATACTTTTTCACGGTCACTTAAAGTGTTCGTTTAGCGGTTAGGTGAGGCACTGCATACATGGATCTTTATTCTTACGGTAGAGAAGTCATTAACTATAACTTTTTTTAAATTAGGATATTTAAACTTGTTTTTTTTTAAATTCCAATCTAAATTTAGTAGGAGTCGGAGTCTGTTTTTTTTTGTCGACTCCGACTCCGACTCCAGGTACCCGAAATTTCCTCCGACTACGACTCCTTGACTCCGACTCCACAGCCCTGTTTCCAAGGATCTCTTCGCAATATGAGAGAAAGATACAATGATGTGATGGCTACAGTTACTAAATTTGGCAAACCAGATTTATTTATTACATTTATATGTAATCCTCAATGGCCAGAGATTGTGGATAATTTGAAAGCTGGACAAAGTGTTTCGGATAGACCAGATTTAGTGGCTAGAGTTTTCAAACTAAAACTATCAGCATTAACATATGACATAACCATTGCACAGTTATTTGGTAAATGTGTGGCTTATGTTTATACTTATGCATTTCAAAAAAGAGGACTTTCCTATGCACATATACTTTTAATCCTTCAGGAAAAAGATAAACTAAATTCCTGATAAACATTCCAATCTTTATGAAATTGTTACACATCACATGATTCATGGCCTATGTGGAGATATAAATCTGCAGTCATCATGTATGAAAAGCACAAATGCACAAAAGAATTCCCAAAAGAATTTAAAGAGGAAACATAAATTGTGATGGTTACCCTTTATATAGAAGAAGAGAAGGACAAAAAAATTGTAGATAATAGATATGTGGTTCCATATAATCCACATTTGCTGATGAAGTACAATGCACACATAAATGTTGAAGCTTGCACTTCTATCAAATGCATAAAATATGTCTACAAATATATTTACAAAGGATATGATGCAGCTACTGTAGTTGTGCAAAGTGCACAAAACAAATGTGGCAACTTCTAAAATTTTAAATGCATGATCACTCACATGCCGTCAATTGATTAGCTGTACATTTACCACAAAGACAATTAATTTACTTTAATGCTGGGAATGAAAGAAATGCTGTTGCCCAAAATGAACTTAGAGAAATGACACTTACTGCTTGGGTTACATTAAATTACAACGACAGTGAGGCAAGGGAATTCTTATACATTGAGATTCCATATCATTATGCTTTCATAAATGGGGAATGGCGAAAAAGAAAAAGGAGTGGTAATAAAATTATCCCCAGAATTTATACCATTAGTCCAAAAGACATTGAACATTTCAGTTTAAGATTACTGTACTCCTTTTAAATGTTCCTGGTGCCCAAAGCTTTGAAAATGTACTCACAGTGAATGACATAGTTTATGATACCTTTCAATTAGCTGCGCGACATAGAAACTTCATTGCAGATGATACTGAATGGGAGAGATGTCTAGAAGAAGCAGCAATATGTCAAGTGACAATGCAGATGAGGGAACAGTTTGCATTCATTTGCATATTTGATAATGTACCTGATGCATTATCTTTGTGAAACACATTTAAATCAAATATGTGTGAAGACTTTATGAAAAATGATAGAGAGTCAGTTGCAGAATTAAAAGGCTTAATGGAAATTCAGGAGGTTTTTATGTGTCATGGATTAAGTTGTGCAATTTTTAATCTGCCAGATCCAGGAATTATAGACAAGATAAACTATGAAGAGTATGACTGTGATGTGGAAAAACAAAAAGCAGAAGAAAAAAATAGCGGCTTTAAATACATTACAATTAGAAGCATTTAACACCATTCAACAAGCACTGGATGATGAAATACTCAAGAAGCATTATTTCTATCTAGATGGACCCGGGGGATCGGGCAAAACTTATCTATATCATTTACTGATTAGTTTAATTCAAAGTAAGGTGAAATAGTAGTTCCCTTTGCAACAACTGGAATTCCTGCCCTTTTGTTGGAAGGTGGTAGAACTATGCATAGTGGATTTAAACTTCCAGTTCCCATTTTGGAAACATCAGTTTCGGATATTAGAATTACATAATTTTAAGCAAAACATCTAAAAAAAACTAAATAATTATAATTGATGAGGCACCATTGATGTCTTGCCATGCTCTGCAATGTATTGATCGTTTGTTGCATGAAGTCATGGCTAATGATTTGCCTTTTGGGGGGAAGGTGATGTTGTAAGGTAAGGATTTTAGGCAAACATTACATGTTGTTGTCCATGGAAATCGCACAGACATTTTGGAACATGTATTAAGTCAAGTACACTTTGGAAACTATTTACACACTAGCGACTTGCCCGTCAAAAATTACGGGGCAATACAATTGTAAGGCAGGTAATGCTGTTTGCCACAGACAGTAAGTGTTCTGGTTGTCTGAGATCCTTTGGCGCTCATTGCGAGCCTCTCGGTTGGTATATTTTTGTTATCAGAGGCGCTTTTGCGCTCATTATAAGGTCCGCGCTGATCTCCTTTTGGCGCTTATTGCAAGCCTCTCCCCTGGTGTACTTTGTGTCCTATGAGCACCGTTGGTGCTCCTTGTGAGGTACGCAGTGATAGCTTTTGTCGTTTATTGCGATACTGTGGTGGTATTTTTTTTTTCCTGTATCTGTATTTTTTCATGTTAATGAATTAATTAATGAAATCATTAATGAATATACTTTACCTATTTGTAGTTATTTTATGCAGGAAGCATTGTGCTGAAGAGCTAACAATCAGTTTTGATGTTCCTGCAGCATACAATGTGGGTTTGCACTGGTCTGGAGCTGAGGTGTAAGTGTCAGCAATGTGCGCAGTGTGTAGTGTAAATAGGCTGTGTGCGCAAGGGGAAACCATTTGTGTAGCTGGGTACGTCCATATTCTGTTAATTAGTTTTGTAAAATGGCGGCGATTGTGTATGTGGTAAGCGGGTGTGGATGATTTTGCGTCCTTGCTAATAGTGTATTTTGTGCCTCGTACAGGTTTGTGTAAAAGTCGTATGTGCCTGGCAGTGTTTTGCGGCTTTAGGGGTTGTGTAGGCTCGTTTTCATTTTTTTCGACGGCCATTTTTTCTATCGCGTAGGGGATTTTCGAATGTGTGTAATGTTTTTTCTTTATTTCTGTGTGTATTTCATGTTTTTTTAATGTTTTTCGCTGTGCGCGGTTTGACCGTTAAGTTCGTATTTTTGCGAGTTCATAATTTTTTTTTTCTAAGTCCTGCGGCTCGTATTTTTTTGTGTAAGTCCATATTTAGTCATTGCGTATTATAGTTTTTTTTTTCAAAGTCCCGCTTCTGTGGCTGTTTGTAATCGCTTGTGAGGCGCCGTAGAGCCTCCTACTCCCAAATGCGGCCCCTCGCTTTGAGTGACGACGATTTGCAGTTTGACAACTATTATATGTGATCTTAAATTAGAAAAAAATAGGAGATCCGAAGGCCAAAATTAATTCAAAGATTGGTTAATTAAAATTGGCAAATGCAAAACAGAGGTAATAAGTAATTTACCTGAGAATACAGTTGAAATTCCATCTGCAATGATTTGTAAAGATTCCATAATATCAGCTTTATTCCCAATGGAATAATAGCAAATGATTACTCAGAGCGTGCCCACAAAGTCATTTTAACATAAAAAAATAAAGATGCGATCTTGGATTTCTGGAAGACAGGCTTCAGGACTGAGACAGAGGCCTGCAAACAGTGAGTACCCTGAAGATTGTACTAGCTCCACAGGGGCTCCTGTGGTGGACACTGCACATCTAAGGAGGCCCAGGGCTGCCTAAACATAAGCTGCTCAAGCCTGTAACAGGCAGCACACCTGTGTGGAGGCTATTACACAGCTTCTCCCCCTAACATCTGGAAATAAGGAGGCCCTGTGGGAGCTAAAGTTTGAAGGAACTAGACTTTGTTGAGCCCTAAAGGGGAAAGAGTCACTCTGCATAAGATCTATTGACTTAGCTACTAAGGTCTGACAAAAAAGATCTCCCTGAGCTTGAACCCACAGCTGATGGTACTTGAAAGGTACCCTTAAAATATCTTATTGTGAAGGCCAATCCCACCCCCAAGGTTGCAGAAACCCGAATTGCTCTACCAGGGAGGGAAGCAGGGGTTGAGCAGCAGCCCTGAAGACACAGGACTCACAAACTAAGCTGCACAACATATCATGTCTGAACAGCATATGACCCTGGTACAGAGAACTATATACTGGTGAAAATGACAGTTTAACAGGACCACACGAGATGTCCCCATGGGTACAGTAGCAACAAATATCCAATGGAACTAAAGAGACAGAACACCCCCGTTGGAACCGCTTTACCCTGGCCGTACATTAACAAGACCTCACGTCTACTTACCTCAGAGCCTGGCCAGAAAATACATACAAAATGGCCACTCGGACAAGTTCAAAAGCATCAAAGAAAAGCCAAAGCAACAAAAACATCCAAGACTTCTATAAATCAACAGATAGCAGCCAGTCCCCAAGCAGAAGCCCAAAGTCGGACCTAGCAGGAGTGCAGGACCCATCGGAAATGGAGGA
The DNA here is from genome assembly GCA_027410445.1 of Discoglossus pictus. Lineage (NCBI taxonomy): Eukaryota > Metazoa > Chordata > Amphibia > Anura > Alytidae > Discoglossus > Discoglossus pictus. The sequence continues at coordinate 116,382,058 of CM050173.1, forward strand.
GCCACAGAGTACCCCCATGGTTATTGCAGACTGCTCACTCCAAAAAATGTAACTAATGCTGCAGGAGGAGATACACTCGGCAGTGAAAGACCTCCGCAAAGACATCCACACATTGAACCAGAGGACGCAGTTTCTGGAAGATAACCCCGACCAACTGGCTGGATCACATGAGCATTGCAGGCTTAAAACAGAGCAAAACTCTAATCAAATAAAAGAAATGCAAGCTAAAATTGAAGATTTAGAGAATCGGTAGCTCAGAAACAACATCCGCATCAGGGGCGTCCCGAACAAAGTAACAGACCTGATGTCCTACGCAAAAGGCCTACTGCACTCCCTCCTGCCTACGACAGAAGAATCAGACTGTGCCATCGAGAGACTACACAGAGCGATAGGCTCCGCAAAAGACCCCAATCTCCCTAAAGACATCATCTTGAGATTTGTTCTGCAGAAAGCAAGGGACGCAGTCCTAATGGAGACTAGGAAAAAACAGATCGCGGGTTGAAAATACAGATTTACATGGACCTGGCCCCATCCACCCTTTAAAAGAAAAGAGAAATGAGGCTGGCACTGTGCGTGCTACAACAACACAAAATAATATACAGATGGGGCTTCCCATTTGCCCTCACTTTCCATCTAGGTGGAAAAATGTACAGAGTACAAAACTTGGATGAATGCATGGAGATACTGGCAAGGCTAAAGTTAATGTCTCCAGACAACACAAAGCCCGGCTTACCCAAAAGGAATACAGAGGCCTCTAAACACCTGGGGAACATTGCTACAAACTCAGAAATGAGAGAGGCAGGCCTGGGCTCAGGCGCGTCTAACTGAAACAATTAAGAATCAGAAGGAGATTCAGTCCACAAGGGCGGCCTCCAGAACTATCCAGACAGACTCAGTAAAAATGAGAGCACTCCTGAGGACTTTTTGAAAGACTAGCCTGATTTACTGAAAATTGTACTATGTCTATGGACTAATAACACATACCCTCCACAGGTTGAGTTGATTTTTAGCCAAGGGTCCTAAAGGGGAAAGGACATAGATCTATCAAGAAAGGACTAAGAGGGGCAAAGGGTCTCCACCGCATAAGAACTAATGATAGACACGGGTAGCCTCAAAGTACATCGTTTTTTCCGCAGTATGTCTACTAGCACTGAGCCCAAAAGGGCACAAAACTATACAACACAGGGTGGGGCTTAGCCAGCACGAGGTGAGATAGTAGACATTAGGTAGTGGAAAGCAGAAGGGGGTATTTTAACTAGTCTAGCCAGACTGAGGGAGTAATAGGAGCACACGGATAGTCTAGGGGGAACGCTAACTAACCGACAGTATTAAGTACCTATGGAGGATAGCGATAGTGGGAAGACACGACTTGGTTAAGGGGTGGGACAATTAGCCCAGAAACCCTGAGGTTTTTTAAACCAAGTAGATTCCTCCCCTGGGGCCGTGAGAGGCAAGGGAGGGAGTGTCCTGAGGCCTTGACTACCACAGGATTAGGTGGTGTACAGGGAGGAAAAATAAAGTTACAATGTTGAAATACAAGTTAAAGTTATGCAATAGCTTTAACAAGTTGTTAACCTATGTTATGTTTTCCTTTTTTATTAAGGTTAGTACCTCGCAACTCAGAAACAATCAGACGTCAAAAATCCCTGGAGTGTGGAGTGGAGGCCCCGCTCCTGTATCCCTCACGGTCACTAGTGCACTCAGAAGAGATGGTCCCTTACAGGTGATGCACATAACTAGAGATCTTAGACAAACAACTAGGGTACCAGATGGATAAGTACACACACTATAATCACGCACAACGTGAGGGTGTTCAATTCGCCTTGCAAAAGGCGTAAAGCATTTCTATACTATAAAAAAATCAAACCTGCGATTATTTTTCTCCAAGAAACACACATTGCGAAAGGCAGGGTCCCCTCATTCCTACATAGTGATTACCCAAATGTATACACGTGCTGCCAACAATCTAAGAAAGAGGGTATAGCCACTCTAATACACAAGGACCTACCGTTTACATTTGAGAATCAACTAAAAGACAAGGAGGGCAATTTCCTGATAGTAACTGAGGGTCTCCCTGGTCAATCTGTACGCCCCAACCACCAACCCAGCAAATACATTAATAGCATTACTAAGAACTATGAAACATCTTAACATGGGAAGGGTAATTATGGGAGGTGACCTAAACCTGACACTGCAACCCCTACTAGACAGATCTGGGAAATCCTCACTTAACAGAGATGCCAAGAAACTCCAGATAGCACATAAGTTACTTGCAGAACTGGAATTGATAGACGCATGGAGAGGGATACACCCCGCTGACAAGCAGTTCACATTTTTCTCAAACACACACGGCACATACTCAAGAATTGACACGCTGTTAGTACAAGCCTCGCTATTCAATCATACGATTGATTCCCAAATTCTAGCATGCCCCTTGTCAGATCACGCAGTAGTTTATATCAGATTGAATCTGGAGGGGGTAAACAAAGGCTCGCCACAGTGGCGCCTCAACGAGGGACTCATGTCCAACCCTACAATTCAAACCCAGGTTAAGGAGGAGATCAAAGCGTTCTTTGAAATAGACGACATCCCCGAGACAGGAATTGGCTGGTCATGGGTAGCCCATAAAGCGTACATAAGAGGGGTACTAATGAAATTAGCAGCGACACGTAGAAGGCAGCAATTACAGGCAGAAAATGCCCTCACTAACAAGCTGCAAAAGTTAGAAAGAGACAATCAAGCCAAGTTTAGTAGGGAAACGAAATAAAATATTATTGATAAAACTAGACTAGAGCTGGATGCGGTCCTAGCAGCAAGAACGGAGCTAGCCATTAGAAAGACCTCGCATAAATTCTACTCCCAAGTTAATAAACCTTCCTCAATGTTAGCTAGGAGGCTCCGATATAAAAGGGGAGATAACAAAATAAACCAAATAAGAGATAGGAAAGGTAATATAACCAAAAAACAGAACGAAATAAAAGAAACTTTCATAACAGCCTTCCAAGAGATATACTCCACTAAGCAGGTTGCAAGCGCGTTCCAGATCCAGGACTTCTTAAGAAGTCAGGACCTCCCTAGTCTATCTAAAGAGGAAGTAGACAAACTAAACGCAGACATATCAGTAGAAGAGCTGTGCAAGACGATATGTTCCCTTAAGAAAGGGAAAGCCCCCGGACCTGATGGCTTCACAAACATATACTATTCCGCGTGCAAAGCGGAACTGGCCATACCACTGACAAAGTTATGTAATGGAGCCCTGGGGGGGGGGGGGGGGCATGCCCCCAGAGTTTAACCAGGCAAATCTTATATTTATCCCCAAACAGGGAAGGGACCCAAATAAAGTAGAAAACTACCGCCCCATATCCCTACTCAAAATTCTGACAAAATGAATGGCGGACAGATTGGCAGCCATTATACCTAGGCTGATACACAAAGATCAGGTGGGGTTCATTCCTCTCCGGCAAGCAGGAGATAATGTAAGACGAATCCTGAACCTCCTCCATATTGCTAAACATAGAGACATCCAACTTTGTACACTGAGCATAGATCTAGAAAAAGCGTTCGACTCGATCGAGTGGCCGTTTCTCCTAGCCACCCTTTCGAAATTTGGGTTTGCGGGGAAATTCACTAACCTTATCAACACACTTTACAAAGACCCCATAGCGAACGTCAACTTACCGGGGGACAGGGGGACGCCCATTCGGATAAGTAGAGGCACGAGACAGGGCTGCCCACTCTCACCGCTTCTCTTCAAATTAACAGTAGAACCCCTGGCACAAGCCATCAGGAGCAGTACAGCTATTAAGGGAGTAGAGGTGGGTTTGCACAACTTTAAGTGCTGCCTCTTTGCGGACGACATCGTGTGCACTCTCACAGACCCCCTTAGCTCCATACCCGTCCTCCTGGCCCTGTCGGAAACGTTTGGGGGCATCTCGGGATTAAAAAGTAACGTAGATAAGACGGAAGCAATGTGCTCTAGACTCCCCCAACAACAAATTAAGCAGCTTAAGGACAAGTTCCCATTCACGTGGCCCCCAAAACACCTCAAATACCTAGGAGTTAAGTTAACACCGGAAATAGAAAACATATATGGGGCGAACTATATCCCCCTGTATCGGAACTAAGACTAGAATTGAATAAGTGGCATAAATATAAACTCTCTTGGTCAGGGCGACTGAACGCCATTAAAATAATTATCCTACCAAGAATCCTGTATTACTTCAGGACGCTCCCCGTTCCCATTAATAAAAGAGAACTTGATATGTTCCAAAGAGATACCTTTAGATTTATATGGGGATATAAAAGACCCTGAATTAACAAAAAAAACATGTATGCACACAAAACTCTGGGAGGCATGGGTTGCCCAAACTTTAGGCGGTGTTACAACACGGCCCAAATATCCTTCATCCCGCAAGCACACTCCATCGCTCATCAACCCCTGTGGGTATTTATAGAGAACTTCCAGATGAGGCCTTTGAAATGGGACACTCTGCCCTGAATAACTCATAGCGTAGTGCCTCACAAGCTAGGAGATAACAACCCGATGATCAAATTAGGACTGGGAGAGTGGGAAAGGACCTCGTCCAGACACCACTTGAAGCCAGCGATCAGCACCCTAACACCCACGTTCAACTGTTTAAATGGTGTGGAGGTTATTGGCACTGACTCACTGAGCTGGTGGACGACGCGGAAACTAGACAGGATAGAGGGTTGTATAGAAGGAAATAGTCTTCTGACAACAGAGCAATTTATCGAGAAATATGAACTACCCATCCGAGAGTATTTCCACTATAATAACTTACGGCATGCTATCTCGTCCCTAGTAAGGGAGAATGGAATGCCACAAACAACATGGCTCACAAAGGTGTGCCGTAAAGCACCTCTGACCAGAGGCATACTTAAAACAATTTACATGGAAGTAAACAAAATTGAAGGTGAGCACAAACCGAATAATGTCCTCCAATGGGAAAGAGAGTTGGGGGTAGTTTGGGACTGCAAAGCATGGAACAAAATTAGTGCAAGACTGACCAGGGGTTCCTTATACTTTAGCCACATGGAGACAGCGACCAAAGTCTTTTCCAGGGCATACTACACCCCTGACAAGTTACACAAAATGAACCCGGCAGCGCCCCAAAACTGCTTTAGAGGTTGCCAAGAGGTGGGATCATTCCAACACATATGGTGGGATTGCCAGGTTGCAAAGACCATGTGGAGTCAAGTCACCGGCCTAATTTCAGACACATTGGAAGTAGACTTACGCCCCATGATTGATAGATGCTTGCTGGGAATGCCAACTTGTCTAAATACCAAAACGAGTGGATTGAATATGTTATGCTAGCAGCCAAATGCCATTTAGCCCCAAAGTGGTTGAAGCCGGCTCTGAGCATAGCAGAAATCGTAAATAAACTGAATTACATACAAATTTATGAAAAGATGACACACTCGCTAAACAACACACTAATAATTTTTCATAAAATTTGGGGGACATGGAATAGGTCTCAACACGCGACCCCGTGTTAGCAGGAAAGAGGTGAGTGGAGCAGGGATCGGGGCAGCCACTTCCACACCGGGGGAGACGTCAAGATTGAAGGTAAGACCGTGAATCACGGTCGGAGTGCAAAATCTAGTAAAACACGAGGTACAGGTTTTGTTTTGTTTTTTAGTTATGTTGGTAAACCTATAGGGTAGCAAATACAGACAGCACAATTACGTGAACAAGAAGGAGATCTATACATTTAATGAACTGAATACATTATACTCAAACTACTTTTATATTCCCACACACAAAGCCCGCTAGGGCATATCTGCTAACTTGTTTAACATCAGGGGAAGACATATAAGTATCAGAAAAGGGAAAAGGAGAGGAGAGATATCACAGTGTTGTATGTCAATAAAGGTTGGAATCATGTCAAATAACAATGTTGTAAATGTTGCAGACCTGCGAGTCTGAAATCGATGCAGCTACCTATGACATGTGTGATAATAAAAATGTCCAAATATAAAAAAAAAATAAAGATGCATTGCTTCTGAATAATATATATTTTTAATTAATAAATGGAACCAAAAAAGTTATTACAGTGCAGATTATGTTCTGGCTGATGACAAACAAAGTGAGATAAACTTTAGTACTGAATTTATAAACTCATTAACTCCATCAGGAATGCCTCCACATATTCTGCAGCTCAAAAAAAATATTAAGGACTTTGTAATGGGACCAGATTAATTGTTCAGAATTTAAGAGATCATTTTATACATGCAGAAAGGTGAATACGATTTCATTCCAAGAATAGATTTGGCTCCAAGGAGAGTAACTTGCCTTTTGTCCTTTAAAGGAGACAGTTTTCCATCAATAAATCACAAGGACAACATTTTCAGTCTGTTGGTCTGTTTTTAGAGGAACCAGTATTTGCCCATGGACAACTCTATGTGACATTTTCAAGATGTAAAAATCCAAAGGAAATTAAGGTCTTTGTAAAAAAACAGAAGATCAAGGTGAGCTATTAGGGTATTTACTAAAAATACTGCATATAATGAGGTTCTGTAATTTGAAAAAAAAGATGTGTTACGATAGTCTGTGTAATGTTAAAAAAAAATGTAACAATGAAAACAAATATACAAAATGAGTTTTGGTAATTTCATAAAAATAGGAGAGAAAATGTTAGGTATATTTAAATATTATGTGTAATGTAAATAAAAAAGGAATACATATATATTAAACATGTGTTACTATTACATTCAAGACATGGATTGATATGTATATTAACATGTTGGCATATAGAAAATGTGCTATTTGAGAAGTGTGTCACCGAGGGAGTGATGCCATGCCCCAGGAAGAGGATAGACGGCGTCTTTCTGGGCTAAGGCGTGAAGACGGCTAAGCGCGCTGCTGGCTGACTGTTAGTATCTCAGCATTCCATGCTCCCTTATGGGTGTCTGCTCACCCCCCGCTGCAACAGTTGAAGAGCTTGCTGCCGAGGGTCCCACTTTCCACTGATGATATCCTCCAAGCTGAGCCGAGGTGAAGCCCTGGGGTCATGGAGTGCCGTGGAGTGCGGCACAGGGACACACGGACACAAGGAGTCTGTAGAGCGGCTAACCGAGGATTGAAAACACCGGTCACTGACCAGCTTAGTGACCGGCTTAGTTCCTGTTGCCCCCCCTAGGTGGTTATACCACTTATATGAGTGGGTAAATTGTAGCGGCACGCAGTTTGGCTGCACTCTACTATAGTTGCCGGATGGGGAGTTGGGACTAGTGTGGCGGATTCAGACAGCGGCTGATGAAGATACCGGGACTCTGGACCTGCTGGTGTTTGCTGGGCTAAGCGGTATGATAACGGAGGACTGAGCAACACGTGAGTGTAGAAGACTTAAGGGGAGACCCCAAACACACAACCCTAACTGATTAAGGGAATTAAACAAGGGAACATGCAACATGGAACTATAACTAACCATTACTAACTAACCATTATCCGAGTGAATTCCAGTGTGGGCAGCTTTGCTTTTTGTAAAAACGCTTAGCCAAGTCTGTACTTAAAAGGGTGGTACTTAATTTGGCTATAAATCACAATACGCACTGTACACGCCGGACCTTCATAGATCTCTTTCCAAGGACTGAATAAAGAAGGTGCAAATGTGGGAAAACACACATCTTCAAGACTAATGTAGAGTCTCCAATGTAGAGCCTGACAAGCCTCTCTTTCATTTTGTGAAACAACTGTCTATCTTTATGGAAATGGTCATGATCCTTCTGGCCGCCAGTCCGTGGGACTCATGTGACCTGGTGGTGTGGGACTGGGCTAAGTCTGTTTATGGTTTTTAATGTTATATTAAGTTGATTACCATATGTATGTTGTGTTATATATGTTGTGTTATGTTATGTTATAGTTACTATATGTTGTGTTGCGTCCCTATGTGATTCTGTGTGCTGCATGTTTGGTTCATGAAGTGTTAGATAGTTTTAAATGTTGTGCTGTCCGTAACTGTCAGATTTAGTCAGTTGAGAGTTTGAATTACATGGAAAGAGATGTAATGGTATTACTGCTGTGGTGAATGTCTTGAAGAAGACATATGTCCCTAAAGAAAGGGAATGCGACATCCTGAAGACATACACTCCTAAAAGAAAAGGGAGGTAATATAAATGTATGACTGAAATGGATGTTGTGAGGTCTTGCATATGAGGCCTTGTCAATGGTGTTTTTTTCAAAGTCCTGAAGATACAAAGACTATGGCAGAGTGTTGTCAGCTCAAGTTTAATTTTACATCTATTGAACCAGCTGTCTTGGTGACGGGATCAAAAGAACCAGAAATATCTGCTGGGTAGGTTTGGCCACAAAAGCCTTATCAAGCCCGACTGCGAAGAAGCAGATCGTAACAGAAACATTCTTTTAATATATCAAGAGAAACATAGAGTATGGGCTAATATAGCCAATTGAATCTTCAAACTAAAATGGTTCTGGCCCAAATCAACTAAACAACAATCACTAAGTGGATGCGTTCTGGTATATTCTTGGTGGTAGATGGATCTGGTTGGACACCAATACAGTAGTTGGCAAAAACACATTGGGGCTTAAGATATTAGCAACTTTAGTGCAAAGAACTAATACAGAAGGCAGAGAAGCCATTTATTTGTAAAAATATTTACATTAAGACAACGGTGCAAAGGGTGCAAAGCACCAGGACAACAGAATTGGAAGAGATTAAAACTCAGTAACATTTCTAATTGTCCCTTGAAGGAATTGAATATGATACAGTTGCCCTAGTTTGAGAGGCCCACTGGAAGGAAAGAAAAAGGGACTGAGGACTATGTCATCTGAACAGCAGCAAAATAAAACATCTTAATCTATCAGGCACTGCACTAGCCAACTCGGCTGGGAAAAATAAAAAAAAGTTTCATTAATAGAAACGCCAGCAAAACTACAGCTTCGGACGCTATTAAAAGCGCCATTTGGGACATTAGTTGATTATTGGTGTCCCAATACTGTATTTAGTTAAACTCAAGAAAGTGATGGCATCTGGTATAAAGGTAAAAGAAGAAAGTGGGAGAGTATTAATAAAGTAGACAGAAGGGGAAAAATAGCGGTAAGTGGAAACAGCGGGGCAGAGGGTGTCTAAACATAGTTGTCTATTGCATTTTTTATCTACGGAACATAAGATCGTCTAGCGCCCATTGTGAGCGACAGACATAATCATAGTTCCAAAAGTAAAATGAAGGACAAGAAACATTTAGCTAAACATACTGATAATGCTGATAAAAATAATAATAATGCCGACTCTCCTCCAAGTAAAAACAAACGTAAACATGAGTCTCAGACTCTTCAGGGTCACCACATCCTCGGATCTCCTCTACACCAGATACCTCAGTAGCTTTACTGAGTAGTAGAGGAAAAATTATCTCCTGCTAACATTAAATAACTATCACAGGAGATTGGAAAAAAACTCTAGAGAGATAAAAAAACAAGCTAAAGTATTCCCAATTTCAATTTATTTATGTATGTATGTATATGTGTGTATGTATTTATGTGTGTGTATGCATGTGTGTGTGTGTATGTGTATGTGTATATGTACTTATGTGTGTGTGTGTATGTATGTATATATATATATATATATATGCATATTATGTGTATGTATGCATGTGTGTGTGTTTGTATATGTGTATATGTATTTATGTGTGTGTGTATGCATGTGTGTATATGTATTTATGTGTGTGTATGTATATATGTGTGTGTATGTATATGTGTATATGTTTGTATGTGTGTGTATGTATTTATGTGTATGTATGTCTTGTAACAGAATCATTGAGGGAGTATACGTGGGAGAGAGACTGAGCAGAGCCCTGTGTCCACTAAGGGAAGAAAGGGTTAACACAGCAGACTAATCAAGCAGGCCCAGCTGGGTTCCACCTATATAGGTCTGATTAGCACCCAGCTGAAGGAGGTAAATCCCCTGCTACAAGGGAGACTTGATATCCAGCAAGCTTTTGTTTGGACTTTTGGTTTGTGTGGACTTTATCTTGCATAGTGAGGGAACTACAGCCAAGAGTAAAGTCAGTGCTTCTATTGGAAGCTAGGATTTTGTTTTGCACCATTTATGTTGTTTTGCTACACTCGAATAAATACTGCTGATATTTTAAAAATGGCTCCTGAGTACTCCATTGTGGTGCCGGATACAAGGGCACGAACCCTGAGTGTGACAGCAGCGTTATCACATATGGTGGCAGTGGTGAGATCTAAACAATGGAGGAACTAGTGAAGCCCCTAATACAAACCACTGCATGCCAGCAGGTGACTACTCAGCAGTTACTGAGACAGCAGGCCCAGGCAGCACAAGTCCGGGCGGAACAACAGGCCCAAGGGGCAGAAGACCGAAAGCTGCAGCGGGAAACAAACCAAATCTTGCTTGCCCAGCTACAGCACCTGATACCTGCAAAACCTACCCCGATGCCGGAAACCAGTTGAAACATCAACCCAAATCGGTTTCTACAGAAAATGAACTTGGATGAAGATGTGGAAGCATTTCTCCTGACTTTTGAAAGAAATGCTGTCAGAGAAGCGTGGCCACAAAGACACTGGGCCAGTATAGTTGCTCCGTATTTGTGTGGGGAGGCTCATAAAGCATATTTTGACCTGGACACAGAGCAAGCAATGGATTATGCCAGCCTAAAAGCCGAGATCCTGGCCAGAGCGGGAGTTTCCAGAAGCGTTAGGGCACAGAGATTCCACACATGGAAGTTTGTGGAGAAGAGCAAAAAGGATGGGCACAGAAATACAAAAGAAAGCTTTTGAAGAAGCTTTAGCCGCAAGCACTGCTCTCTCCTCCTCTCTCCTCCTCTTCGCTGCTCTCTCCTCCTCTCTCTCCTTCTGCACTGCTCTCTCCTCCTCTTTCCCCCTCTGCACTGCTCTCTCCTCCTCTCTCCTCCTCTGCACTGCTCTCTCCTCCTCTCTCCCCCTCTGCACTGCTCTCTCCTCCTCTCTCATCCTCTGCACTGCTCTCTCCTCCTCTCTCCCCTTCTGCACTGCTCTCTCCTCTTCTCTCCCCCTCTGCACAGCTCTCTCCTCCTCTCTCCCCCTCTGCACTGCTCTCTCCTCCTCTCTCCTCCTCTGCACTGCTCTCTCCTCCTCTCTACCCCTCTGCACTGCTCTCTTCCTCCTCTCTCACTCCTCTTCGCTGCTCTCTCCTCTCTCCCCTTCTGCACTGCTCTCTCCTCCTCTCTCCCCCTCTGCACTGCTCTCTCCTCCTCTCTCCTCCTCTGCACTGCTCTCTCCTCCTCTCTCCCCCTCTGCACTGCTCTCTCCTCCTCTCTCCCCCTCTGCACTGCTCTCTCCTCCTCTCTCCCCTTGCACTGCTCTCTCCTCCTCTCTCCCCCTCTGCACTGCTCTCTCCTCCTCTCTCTCCCTCTGCACTGCTCTCTCCTCCTCTCTCCTCCTCTGCACTGCTCTCTCCTCCTCTCTCCTCCTCTGCACTGCTCTCTCCTCTTCTCTCCCCCTCTGCACAGCTCTCCCCCTCTGCACTGCTCTCTCCTCTTCTCTCCCCCTCTGCACAGCTCTCTCCTCCTCTCTCCCCCTCTGCACTGCTCTCTCCTCCTCTTTCCCCCTCTGCACTGCTCTCTCCTCCTCTCTCCCCCTCTGCACTGCTCTCTCCTCCTCTCAACACCTCTGCACTGCTCTATCCTCCTCTCTCCTCCTCTGCACTGCTCTCTCCTCCTCTCTCCCCCTCTGCATTGCTCTCTCCTCTTCTCTCCTCCTCTGCACAGCTCTCTCCTCCTCTCTCCCCCTCTGCACTCCTCTCTCCTCCTCTCTCCCACTCTGCACTGCTCTCTCCTCCTCTCTCCTCCTCTTCGCTGCTCTCTCCTCCTCTCTCCTTCTGCACTGCTCTCTCTTCCTCTCTCCCCCTCTGCACTACTCTCTCCTCCTCTCTCCCCCTCTGCACTGCTCTCTCCTTCTATTTCCCCCTCTGAACTGCTCTCTCCTCCTCTATCCCCCTCTGCACTGCTCTCTCTTCCTCTCTCACTCCTCTTTGCTGCTCTCTCATCCTCTCTCCCCTTCTGCACTGATCTCTCCTCCTTTCTCCTCCTCTGCACTGCTCTCTCCTCCTCTCTCCTCCTCTGCACTGCTCTCTCCTCCTCTCTACCCCTCTGCACTGCTCTCTCCTCCTCTCTCACTCCTCTTCGCTGCTCTCTCCTCCTCTCTCCCCTTCTGCACTGATCTCTCCTCCTCTCTCCCCCTCTGCACTGCTCTCTCCTCCTCTCTCCTCCTCTGCACTGCTCTCTCCTCCTCTCTCCCCTTCTGCACTGCTCTCTCCTCCTCTCTCCCCCTCTGCACTGCTCTCTCCTCCTCTCTTCCTCTCTGCACTGCTCTCTCCTCCTCTCTCCCCCTCTGCACTGCTCTCTTCCTCCTCTCTCTCCCCTCTGCACTGCTCTCTCCTCCACTCTCCCCCTCTGCACTGCTCTCTCCTCCTCTCTCTCCCCTCTGTACTGCTCTCTCACCTCTACACTGATCTCTCATCCTCTCTCCCCCTCTGCACTGCTCTCTCCTCCTCTCTCCCCCTCTGCATTGCTCTCTCTCCTCCTCTCTCCCCCTCTGCACTGCTCTCTCCTCCTCTCTTCTCCTCTGCACTACTCTCTCCTCCTCTCTCCTCCTCTGCACTGCTCTCTCCTCCTCTCTCCCCCTCTGCACTGCTCTCATCCTCCTCTCTCCCCCTCTGCACTGCTCTCTCCTCCTCTCTCCCTCTCTGCACTGCTCTCTCCTCCTCTCTCCCCCTCTGCACTGCTCTCTCCTCCTCTCTCTCCCCTCTGAACTGCTCTCTCCTCCACTCTCCCCCTCTGCACTGCTCTCTCCTCCTCTCTCTCCCCTCTGTACTGCTCTCTCACCTCTACACTGATCTCTCCTCCTCTCTCCCCCTCTGCACTGCTCTCTCCTCCTCTCTCCCCCTCTGCATTGCTCTCTCCTCCTCTCTCCCCCTCTGCACTGTTCTCTCCTCCTCTCTCCTCCTCTGCACTGCTCTCTCCTGCTCTCTCCCTCCCTGCACTGCTCTCTCCTCTTATCTCCCCCTCTGCACTGCTCTCTCCTCCTATCTCCCCCTCTGCACTGCTCTCTCCTCCTCTCTCCCTCCCTGCACTGCTCTCTCCTCCTATCTCCCCCTCTGCACTGCTTTATCC